>CM076579.1:1087632407-1088157269 GCA_034641835.2 Pinus albicaulis | reverse complement strand
ATAAATGCCCAATCATCAACAAATGCCCAATCATCAACAAAATACCCTGTTTCACCTTCAGAAAACTCTGTCCAACAATCTTCAGAATGATATAATGTAGTGTAATGAAAAGACAGGCTTAGTTTAGGTGTAAAATAAGTGTAACAGTGGTTTTAGGAAACAAACTCTCTTCTCTGTGAGTTTAAAAAGTCCATCCATACATCTGTACCCTGCCTTTGATGTCAAAATCCAACATCAACCACCTCTGTCCTTTACCATGCTGTCATCTTTGGAAGTTCTCTGTCAACTAACCTTCAATAGTGAAAAACAGTGAAATAGGGGCAGATCTCTAGAAAGGACTTGCTGTGATAAGTGTTTTGGTACCCTGTTCTTTAGAAATGACCTTCCCTCGAAACATATCACAACCACAGTTCTTCAAAATGACACCATTCAGTGGAAGAAAAAGCAGAGCTATGCTAGGTGATATATCAATGTACTATGGTTTTTAGAAAACACCCTCTTTTGCTTGTGAGTTTAAGAGAGCCACCCAAATACCTGCACCTCTGTTTTAATGTCAAATTTCAAACACTAACAAACTGTTCTTCAGAAAAAGGCCCCTTTCTTTGTGAAGTTTTAAGAGAACAAAAACTGCTTTTACACTTCTGCCTCCAGAGCTAGAAAGACATTAATTAAATCTGCCCCTCAATGTAACATTCACCCACAGAAAACTCTCTGTCAATCAGCTTTTCAACATGATGATGAGGTGAAGAAAAAGGGCAAACCTAGGTTAACAATACACAGTGCTTTTATGAGGGACACTTTTTCTTGTGAAGTTTTATGAAATCAAACATCACTTGTATACCTCTGCCTTCAATAAATACAATGATTTGAAAACGACACAAACTGATTTCCAACCATAAAAACCCGTATTTCAATTACCTCCTCTCACTGTGTAGAAAACTGCCCTTGTTTTCAGCATTAATGACAAGGTCTGGGTTTTTCAAACATTTTGGTCACTTAATAACACCTTGCAATCGATGGGAGTTCATAAAAATACCTCAAATTTGATGGATGTTTGCTTGAAAGGAGGTAAGAAACCTTGGACAGCTTGAAAAAGACGCGCGGCAACCTTGATAACAAACCCGTCGCGCAGAGGAAACTCTTGTCGGGCCTGTCGGGTCGACCTGTCGGGTGGTCGGGCGGCCACCTACAGGCACTTTATGACTCAACCTTGGTCATTGTTTTACTTTCCCAATGATAAATTTCTGCTTCTAGGTGTTTCACAAGTTTTTCTCTGGACTGTAAATACACTTTTAGGTTGCATCCTTTCACCATAGACTCCTTTGTTTGCTTGGAAGGATTTCCCTTGATTTCTGGATAGGTAAACATGAAAGGTCTTTAAACCTTTTTAAGTTAACTGCTCCTTTGTCATTCAAAGCATACAATATGTTTCGATACCTACTCCTTTCCACTGTAGGTATAGCCAGACAGACAGTTCTTTGAAACAGGAGTAACAAACCTTTGCATCACCAGCGCCAGCATTCATCTTTGAAATGACTTTTATTCCTTTTGGTAACCTTCTACTGCTTTCTTGCATTAATTAGCTTCAGCAACCTGCAGTAGTTTTGGCCCTCTACTCATGTATGGAGGAGGCTCTTCATCGGGAAAATGTGGTGGTAAGTAAACCATTTGAACAACACCAATCTTAGCATTTTCACATGCAAGCTTCACTGCGTTTTTGAAGGAAACCTAGCCACAATGACACTGTTCTAAGGTTACTGAGATATTTGTCACTTGGCTTGTTCATCTCATGACCTGTTATATTGACAAAGCTCTTTTTTGACTATGAAGGTCATTGCTTTCTTGAAAAACCAAGAACTTTCTCCTGCCTGTGTAAATGACATTTGTTTATCATCTGTTCTGTTTGATCTTTTGGATAGACAGGGTCCTTGTGCTTTGGAAAGTTCACTGATGACAGGCCTTCTAGAGTTTCAACCATTCACCTGACTTGAAAGTTTCAGATGATCTCTTTTATCAGGCTAAACTCCCCTTTCCTTTGAGCTTATCATACTTCCACTACAATCCTGTTATGGTCAGCAATTACATTCATGAAACCTGAAGATATTGTTTCATTGTTTCAGTCAGGGTAAACCTGGACTTTTGCAACTTCCTGAGTCAACTCTGGCCTGCGCCCTCTGCTTATGGATGAAGGAGGCGCCCTAACCCTCTGCTTGTAAATGAAGGAGGTTCTGGGCCTTGACAATTTACCATTTTGCTGAGACAGTGGTGACTCTTTCTTACTGTTATTTTTATGCTGGAAAGAGCTGTAAGGTCCTGATGAGTGACCTTTGTTCTGCAGCTTCATCTCAGGCTCATAATACACTTAGAAGCAGCTGTTCCTCTAACTGTAAACTCAAACATTTACTCCATGAGATGAAACATATTTCTTGTTTTTGAAGAACCATAGAACACAGTGAAAAACCTACTAGTCAGCTTGAGAATGGGCTTTATGCAGTGCTGAGATCTAGGGGGTGTGAGTGGCGCGACTTAAGGCTGTTTTTCAACTTCATTTGCAAATTAAGGGATCAGTCATGGTAGGTCTGCTGCAGATGGGGGCTTTTTTGGCTTTTTGATGATTGCCAAAGGTGAAATGTCCTAAACGCCACTTCCTAACATAGGGGAGACCTTTGAAACGGATGTGGATTTGCCTTTTAAAGCTGATGGGCAGACTAATAAGGCTGAGGTTAGATAGGATTGTTGACAAGGAGGTTGTGGTTTTGCCAGGGGTGGACTGAATAGGTAGAAAGGCGAAAAAAGTTTTGGGAGGGTTTTCTGGATGACATATTGACATAAGAAAATCAGTTTCTAGAAAACTTAGCTGAAGATATAGTCATCACTAATATGTAAAAAATACTGATGGCTAACAGCAGACACACACACACACATCTTAATTCTGTATTTACCAAGAACTGAGAAGGATCAAATATCTCAAGATGCAAACATATGTTTGAATGTAGAACTTAAAAATGGTTTTCACCTTGATATATTTGAATCCTTTGAAACACTTGGTAGATATGTTGTTTAGAGAATCCATACTAGTTCTTAAATGGTACTTTTTTTGACATATTTTTAAAAATTTTAACATTAATTTTTAATGTGAAATGGATAGAGTTGATTACTTAGGAAGAGAGAAAGTGAGAGAGAAAGTGTAAATATTAAGGTTTTATATGCTTATTAATTATACTTAAATATGAAATTTTGGAGTATAATAGTTATGAATCTGAGTCATTATATTAATTTATATAATAAAATGGATCTTAATTTAGAGCTATTATTTTCCAAAGCACAATAGCCTAAGAGGTGGCTAGCACGTTTAACTCCGCAGGATTTATATTCTATAAAGACATGTTAGCCTATGTGGAAAAAAATTGAACATGTTAAAAATCATACCGATTAATTCCTATAAACCTGAAAATGAAATAATTATTGTTGTTTCTAATTATATGATTAATAATTTGAACATGTTGAAAATTGTAATGATTAATTCCTGGAAACTTGAAAAGGAAAGAAATATTCTTGTTTCTAATTATATGTTTACTAGTTTAAACATATTGAAAATCATAATGATTAATTCCTTTAAACCTCAAAAGGCAGGAAATATTATTATTACTAATTATATGTTTATAAATATAATTTATTAATTTTTCATATGAATCATGACTATTTAATTTTTTGTTATTTTTATTAAAATTTACTTTTCCTTGTTTTTTTTTAATCAATTTGTTTGTGTCCTATAGAGAATACTACAAGCATAACCTTTGGCTTGAGAAAATGCACCCTACACTACAAGGAAAAGACGTCGCGGAGGGTTTTTAATGTTATAAAATTGACAAAAATTGTTGATCAGTGGTTTTCATTGATGTCAACCCAAGTAGCAGTAGGTGATACCCCAATCTTGAATGGGAATTTTGACCTACAAAATTACTATATTCCGAGTCAAGGATATTTTATATGGTTTCTAATTTTCTATATGTTTTCGTTGATATATGGAATGCCACATAATTCTTCACGGTTTGAGAGATATTCATGTTTGAAGTTAGTAAGCCCAGTTAGTGGGCTAAAATCCCATGGGGTTGTGGCATGACGCTAATCATTGGTTGTGGTCATTAAATAGTCAATAATTAATCACTTTTAAGCTCCTAATATTGCTCCCACGTTCACTTGTTGAAGACCCTCTCAAACTAATCATTTATATAAATTGTGATCCTCATATCCTCCTCATGTAGGGATTTCGCTACTTGAAATTGGCTGTCGTGGAATTTTCGGAATAAATTTGTCTATACGAAGGTTAAAAAGCTAAAATTGATATCACACGAAGTCAGAATCCTGAGGAAGCTTGTGTAAAAATTTCAAATTATGGTGCACAATAATTTTGGAGATATGATATGTGGAAGTTAAGGTTTTTGCAGGCTCCTGAACTTCATCATAAAGAGGTGACCTTGGAAAAATCATCATAAATATTTCTATGAGAATCAGATTGGAATTATGTAAAAAGTATCAGATAGTGCATAGAATTTAGTTTTATGTGTATCAATTTTAGATCCAAAGGAGGAAACAGTGACACGTGGCACGCCGAAAAATTTTCTCTATTGAACTAGGCCATAATTAGGTCAGTGTGAGATATTGGGCATAACTTTCTCTTGAAGAATCAAAATTGGGTCAGAACTATGGTATTGGAAAGAAGACTCAGAGGGATTCTATAGGACCAAAAATCACATATTGGGGATCTGAAATAACAGAGATGCATCATATTCAATATCGAGCTCCTAGAAGGCAAGAAAAAGCTAGATGATGTACTGTAAAGGGCTCCAAAGGACCAAACTTTATAGGGCAGAAAAACAAATCAAGATGCAACAGAGGTAAGCTCCAGGTAATTATATTATGTTTATTCATCTTCAACTATTAATTTCATTAGGTTCTTTGTATTCTAATTTGTTTTTTTTTTTTTTAACACTAACTTATACTCTACAGGATGAGGTAAGTTTTGCTGTGATCATGTCATGGGTATTTCCTTGAAGTTTTTTTGCAGGTATTATATATTCATCAAGATAAAAATCAATGCATGATCTAATGTTCTGAAGAGTGAGAAAGGGTAGCATGACAAGAGCAACAATCACGGTGCAAAACAATAGCAAGAAGTTCACCACATGAAGTCTTCAAGTGGGAAACACTGCATATAGTCATTGTAAAGGTATCATTGTACTGAGTCATTGTAAAAGAATCATTGTAAATTTTTTAAAAGTGTCTATCTGCCAAAAATTGAATAAGAAGTGTCGGGAGGTCTAGGTTCATCATTAGGTGGTTGTGTCATAGTTGGGGTTATGGTCTAGAGTGTCTTGTTCTTATACATCATTCTATATCATTGTAAAGTGGACCATTGTCCCTGGTACGATAGTCCATTCTTATTTTATTCTTATTTAGGGTGGTAGGGTGGTGCTAGTCTAGTGCATGAAGTCACCAACATTTTCAAGCCTGTGAAAAATTTAGGGTGCTAGCGTGGTGCTAGGGTGAGTTGCAGCTCATTGGGTATTGGGGCCTGCATTCAATTGACTACTGAAGAAACTCGGGCATTGAAGCGTCGATTTAGTGGGAGCTGGAGAAGAATGATTTTCTAGATTCTAGGAAGTTGAAGCTTTATTTCAATTGGAGTTGAATATTAAATAATTATTAGAAAAGCATTCAGATGGTTTTTGTCCTAGATGGGGTTTCCACTTTAAAAATTGTGTGCATTTGTGTTCCTTTTTTTTACTGTTATCATTGTACAAACACTGAAAATAACTGAATATTAACTAATGCTATGAAAGATTAATAATAATACTAATTGAAAGGAATAATGATTCACCCCCCCTCTTTGTATTTCCAACAATTTGAATCAAATATTGGTTCCTTCAATAACAGTTTAACAACTGGAAGGAGGTCATGAAGCATACGAAGAATAGTGTACCTTTTTTCAATGAAAATAATTATGCACTCTAGAAAGGAAGAATGGAGGTCTATCTTTTGGCGCAAGGTTATGAAGTATGGGACATTGTTCAAAATGGCTTTACACCAACCGCGAATGAACAAGGCAAGAAGAATTTGGTAAATGATGCAAAATCAAATAATATTATTATCAATGGACTTATTGAATCAGCTTATCATAAGATGTTGTGTTGTAAAACTGCAAAAAATGTATGGGACAAGCTTGATAATATATATGCAGGTGACTCAAATTTCAAAGAAGCAAAGCTTCAAATCTACAAAGCAAAATTTGAGCAACTCAGAATGAAAGAAGATAACAACATTGCTGCATACTTCAAACACGTTGATGAAATAACCAACACTCTAGAAGGATTAGGAGATCCTATTGACAGAAAGACTATTACACGAAATATTCTTAGAATGTTATGAGTAAGATTCAACCAAAAGGTATTGGTCTTAGAATACAACACAAATCTGGACAAACTCAACAAAGTAGAATTACATGGAGTTCTCATAGCATATGAAATGAGACTTGATGAAGAAGAGGGTGCTTCACATTTAGAAACTATGTTCACTGCCTATAAGAAAACCAATAAGGAAAAAAAAATTTCAAAGGCAAAGACCTGCACCTGCAAGTGTGAAGAAAAGGAAGATGAGGAAGAAGGTCTTTCAGATGGAGAATATGCTTAATTTATGAGAAAAAGAAAAATTGGTTAGGGAAAATTCAAAGGTAAATTTCCATTGATATGTTTTGGATATGGTGAGCTTGGGCATTTTGTAGCAAAATTCCTGAGAAAAAGTGATGGAAAATCAAAAAGAAATAAAGGCTTTAAGAAATTCAACAAGGAAGGCAAGAAGAAAGGTTTCAAAAGGAACTTTATCTCTAAAGAAGATAGCTCATCATCTGATGAAGATAGTGACATCACAGAAGAAGCCAATGAGAGAGTATTGTTTATGGCCAAGCACAATAAAAAATAGGTATCAAACAACTAAGAAGAAGGGTTGACCATAGAAAAAATTTCTAATGAGGAAATCGAGCTTATAAAAGAGCTCAAGGTTGAGAAGATCCATTCTAATACTCTTGAAGAACAAGTTCAAGGTCTCAAAATTGAAGTTGAAGAACACAAATGTATTGAAGAGTCACTTCAAAACAAGTTTGAAGAAATCAACCAATAAAGGGAAGCGTCAGAAGCTAAAGTAGTCTCGTTACGTAAGGAAGTGAAGAAGGGAAAAACTATCCAAAACTATTCCAATAGCTCAAGGGCACTGGAATAACTCATCAACAATCAACAATCTTACAATGACAGAACTGGCTTCAGTTACAAATAATAAGAAGCAAGACCTTCTACAACAAAATACAATGAACCTATGAGATCTGACAAGGATGTAGACTTCATTGGACAAGATTCTCAAGAACAGCTTTGGAAGACAATTCTCCAACGAATATTTCCTTGCAGGTACCAACATATTTTCATGGCTATTGTTATTCATGTGAAACATTTGGTCATAAAGCTGTAGAATGTCACACGTACCCTAGGAACCAATACAATTCCAGGAGATTCGTCAAATATGAACCTCCCAGGGCTCAACGAAACATCAATATATTTGAACATTTAAGAAATAATATTGAATGTTACAAATGTCAAAACTTTGGAAACATAGCCAGAGACTACAAACTTGAAAATCCTACAGAAGAATCTTCAAAGCCAAAGAACGATCGAACATGGAATAAGAAGAAGACTGATAATTGTGCTCTGGCTCTCAAGGCTCAAAACAACAAAGATGTGTGGCATGTTGATAGTGGTTTCTCAACACATATGACTGGAGATGGAAAGAAATTTGTATCTATGAAAGAGAAGAAGGATGGAACCATGTCCTTTGGAAATGATGTATCTTCAAATGCTATAGGATCAAGTATCGTCACTCTCGGAAGAAAATTTTATATCAAAAGAGAAGATCAAAAGTTGGGTAAGTTTGAATCACGTGTTGACGAAGGTATTTTTTTTGGTTACTCTCGCAAAATAAAGGCCTATAAATGCTATAATATAAGACAAAAAAAGATAGTAGAGAGCATAAATGTTACATTTGACGAAGATGGTGTTCTAATGAATAATGATGAGGATCTGTCAACTGTCAACCAGGAAGAAGTAAATAATGATCATCAAGATATACAAGAACAAAAACAAGAAGCTCTTCCAAAGAAAACAAAAGAATGGATTCAAAAGAACCATCCATCAAATCAAATCATTGGTGACATAAATTAAAGTCGACAACTTCATTCATCACAACAAGTTCACATTGCTTTTCATGCAAACTTTGAGCCTAGTATTTTTGAGGAAGCCAGCCAAAATGAACATTGGGTAGCAGGTATGAATGAATAATTGGATCAAATTGAGAAGAATAACACTTGGGAATCAGTTTCACGACCAAAAGATAAAAATTTCCTTGGGACTAAATGGGTGTTCAGGAACAAATTGAGTGAAGATGGATAGGTTACCAGAAACAAAGCAAGATTGGTTTGCAAAGGCTATGCACAAGTGGAAGGAAATGATTTCGATGAAACATTTACAACAGTTTCCTGAATGGAAGCCATCCCGATGTTTCTCGCCTATGCATGTTCAAGAAAAATAAAAGTCTACCAAATGGATGTTAAGTCAACATTCCTGAGTGGTGAATTAGAAGAAGAAGTTTACATCAAACAACTTGAAGGCTTTGTAATATTATAAAAATAAGACTACATTTGGAAGTTAAATAAGGCTCTATACGGTCTCAAGTAGGATCCTAGAGCATGGTATGCTCATCTTGATGGATATCTATGTCAACAAGGGTTCAAGAAAGGTACTGCTGATAAAAATCTTTATGTACAAATAGAAAAATATAATTAAAAAATCGTTGAGGTATATGTGGATGATATAATATTTTGTAATATCCCAAAAAGGGAGAATGCAGTAATACTGAAACACAATATAAGAACTACAAAAAATTAAACAATAAATCTAAATACACATCAGAATGCATAGAAATAACTGAGCCATTTTATTATATAGGAGGTGAAAAAAAACAAGTACAATAGTGCTCAAAATATGCGACACTCAAGCCAAAGGGATGGCCTGGAATGACACTACAATGATCCCACAAGAGGGACTGTGTAACTGTTGGACTGCTAGAAGGTAAATTGCGCTATCCTTGCTACAACTGTTGGGACTACAACTACCTGAAATTTAGAAAGTCGGATCTAGGCAGAATGGGAGCTCAGATGATGCTGAAATTGTTGATCAGGGCTCAATGATGGATTCCCAAGATAACCCGGAAATGGTTTCTCAGATATTTCTATCTAAGGAAACCACCCTCTTAGGACTTCACATATATGCTATTGGGAATGCAGATCTGAAGATAGATCTGGTGATATGATGGTGGCAATGATGCACAATCAGATCTATGCAAGAAGGGTTGATCCCTTCACTAGATCCTTGGGCTAAAATCTCATGATCTAGCTCCTCCAATCTCCTTCATTGAAAATAGCTTCTGGATGAATAACAACTTTAGAAAACTGTGCTGTCAGTGAGGGAGGTTCAATAGCCTATTTCTAGATCTGTCAAATTAGCTCCTGTATGATGAAAACAATAAATCCAATGTGAGGAGGTGATCCCTCATAGGATTTCCAGCTCAAATACTAGAAGCTTCCTTCCTCCAATAGATCTATAGGACTAGACTGTGAAATTGTTGAGGGGACTACTGCTACATGGAGGTAAAACCCAAGGGCATGAATGTCGAATATAGATCTATTGCTCCTGGAAGACTCAATGTGAAGAACAAAGTGGTAGGATGAATCCTCCATCGGTTTCCTAGCTGAATGCTAGAAATGACCTCCTGAAGATGGCATCAATGCCTAATAAGGAATGAAGTATGATCCTCATCCTTAGATATCACTCAAATAAAGAGGTGGGATTCCCACTTGGGAACACCTCGTGTTAAAAAACACTACAAACTTTGCTAAACAACCCAAGCCTACATAGAAGTGTCCTAACACAAATATAGATCTAAATAGATCAAGAAATGAATAATCCAAATCATGCTCTTCAATGTGCTTTCACCTTCATTATATAGATATGAGCCTTCCATAGCCTAGGCCCACTCCAAAACTGTGTTGTACATGTGGAAAAAAGTCTCCATGGTTTACTACGTTGTTGATCCATGTCCTCCATCATGTTCACATGGGGTGATTACCCTCTCCATCATGTGTGCATTAAATGCATCACTTCCTCCACTATATTATCATAAGTGCTTTATGATATTGTTTGAATGCACTGTGATCTCAGTTGACCTTATCAAAGATCCTCATGGTTTTTCATTTAAGATCCATAATCTTATTTGATTGTTTCATCCTCCATAATCTATCTCAAAAATGAGACATGATATCCATTAATGGAGTAGCTCCACTACTCCATGATTTTAGATCTAGATCTAGAATATCCACATACACAGATAAAAAGTGGATTTTATTTATCTTTGAGGATTATGGGTCCCGCCACCCTTTTATTTACTTAATTATTTAAGTTTATTAAGAACTCTAATATTCCAAATTTCATGTGAAAATTTGGGAATATTATAGTCCTCCCCAGCAAAATGTTGCTTGTCCTCAAGCAACTGCAAAATTAGATGTTAGAGAAATATGTCCCCCTCCAAATGGCATCCATACAAGGAAGTTCTCCCCATTTGTTGCAATGAGTTATGTATGCCCAGCACCAAAGTTGCGTCTCTAGAATTTCTAGAGTGATCTGTAACTGTGTATATAGATACCCCTCATCAACCATGAAGCTCCAAGTGACAACCAGAAGCTATCCAACATCCTCCACAATACATGAGACACATAAAGATAGCTGGTTACTTCCACAATAGGGAAGCTCCACCTCACAAACTATACCTCCATCCCATGCTACATTAAGTTAAGAGAGGCCTTTCATGCCTCCATCCTTAGCCCTGTTGGCCTTCTTGGAACTAAGCATCATCCCAACATTGTACAAAAAAATAAGTAGAGATATATGGGTAGACAAATATGTCAAAACATATTCTCCCAATAGTTTCCAAGGCAAAAATGCTCCCTGCTACCACACCACACCATCAAGATACCAAGTATGGTGTCCATACTCTCCAAGTAAGAGCCATCGGAGGAGGTCCTCTTGCTTCCATCCTCCAACACTATCATGAAAAGTAGGGGAGTATGTAGGACCAAAGTCCCCCAATAAAAGCCACAACAACAAGATCTCTTGCTGTCTCTTCACACCATCATGTGAATCATTGAGTAACAACATACTGAAGGACATATGTAATGTCATATCAGCCCAATACAAATAAACTCCATTATCACACATCATGAGAGTATTATGCCATATTACAAACAATATAAAACACATAAACATGGGAGATGTCATGTGATGGAAAAAATATGTCAAAAAAATTGGACATGCCTTCTTCTGCTTCATTATGTCATGGATACACAAGGCAGGAGTCAAAGAATTATGAACTATTGGATGGTAATCATACTCACCCAAGAGCAGACAGCTTAGCCATGCCTCCTTCTTCATTTCATGAGTGTTTTTCAAGGCATGGATAAAATAAATAGGAGCCTTTGAGTAGTAATAAAACTCTCCCAAGGGAAACCAACGTAGAAAATCTTGCTTGCCCATGTCATATATTTTCAAGTGGTCATGCAACCCCTTGCTTATCATCCTCACCCACTCATCCCAATGTGGATTATGAATGATGTACTACATAAGCATGGTATCCTCCCTTTGTAGAATACCATCCTCCCAAAGCTGCTGAAGAACTTTGCACTCCATGAAATTTTTAAGTGCACCTCCAATGAGATCTCTCAATGAGATTCTCTCTTCACCAAAGGTCCTCCAAAATGAAAGAGGTTATGGATCTACTGCAGGTAGAAGTTTCTCTTTGAGCTGTGAAATTCTCATTGAGAATGTGTCATCTAGAAAGGAGAAAATATTTCTCATCTCAATATGTCTACCATTTATCATCTTTAACTCCATTTCTTCATGAGTGAAGCTCCCTTCAGAATTCTCTAAGAATAATGGGGCTCCTTCTTTATCACTGCTACTAAGTGACAATGTTGTATATCTGCATGGTAATACATATGCTGCCTCAAAGCAAGGCACAATGTTGATCTCATAACCAGTCATTTTCATCCCATTTTCTGAAATTATACACTTCAACTCAAGGGGTTAAATGTAGTTCATAAATACCAAATTGGGATAGCTTTTCCTCTCCTCCTTGATTAGATCAAGGGTACTCTGCGCTAAGATAGTTTGCTGCTTCAAATCAACATTTTTTTCTAACCCTTGGTTATTCATTGGCTTTGATGGCATGTCCCCATAAGTTTCAATAGGATCTCCTGAAACAATATGTAATGAAAGTGTATGCATAACTTGGATCAAGTGATGTGTATGAACCTCTTGCCAGAACACAAGAGTTCCTCCAACCAGGAAAATAATGTCTTCAAATATTGGTAAGAGTGATGGCTGCTCTTCTATCAATGTACTAGCGCTCGAATCTTCCTCCTCTTCCTCATGCATCTCCTGAATCATGCATGGGACTATATGTGTCAAT
Source organism: Pinus albicaulis (assembly GCA_034641835.2). Classification (NCBI taxonomy): domain Eukaryota; kingdom Viridiplantae; phylum Streptophyta; class Pinopsida; order Pinales; family Pinaceae; genus Pinus; species Pinus albicaulis. Next base: position 1,088,144,648 of record CM076579.1, on the reverse strand, counting down.
AGCTCAAGACTATCTTGCAAGGTTGCAAGTGTCTCTTCTCCAAATGTAATTACTTTTGCAGCTGGTGGTGAATGTAGTGACTTCTTATCCAGAGTGAGAATATTGACATCCTCCTTTGTTTCGTTAGGAAATGCCTCTTTGTGAGGCATCTCTGGGAGGGACGAGGGTCGAGTGGAGGGGAGGGACGAGGGGAGGGGGAAGCTATGGTGAGATGAGCGGGTAGAGGTGAGGGGGAAGGGACAGTAGGGGAGGAAGGGGGAATGGGGGGTGATGGGGAAACGAGTGATGGGAGTGAGCGAGGAATGGGGGAATGAGGGTGAGCAAGAAGAGGAGTGATGGGGGAGGGGGAATAGGGTTGAGTTGGTGTTTGGGGAGCACCTAGAGGGGGTGGGGAAAGTGAGATGGGTGTGCGGTGTGAGGGAGGGGTCAGGAGAGTCGAGAGGGTGTAGGTGAGGGGATGTGGGTGTGTGGGGATAGTTGCGTGCTGCTGTGAGGGAATGGATGGGGGAGAGGGGACGTGAGGTGAGGGAGTGAGTGATTTGGAGGAACGAGAGGTAGCGTGAGGGGAATGAGCTGCCAGGGGAGTGATTGTTAAGAAAATTTTGGAGCAGAGTTTGCACAGTAAAAAAGCTTGAATTTTCACAATGGTGTGCAGAAAAATTGAGCTGAAATTGCACAGTGGTGTGTAGAAAAATTGAACAGAATTTTCCAAAAAACCAGAATGCAGAATTATTCTAAAATTGTAGATGGATCCAAGGTAGAGATGCAGGTCTACCAGGAGAAGCCAAAATGCAACAAAAAAATCTGAATGCCAGGAGAAAAAATAATATGAATGCACAATGACAGTTTGCGAAAATGCAGAACAAGAGGGAGTTATACCAAGGGCAGGAATGCCAAAAAAGGGACTACTTCTGATACCATGTAAGGCTAGGAGGTAACTCCACAAAACTAAAGATGCAGTAGATAGAGATTGTGTGTGTACTTATACAAGGAGGTGAGACCATTGGGATTCACTTCCCAATGTATCTTGGCCTTCCTTATTTACTAAATTACAATAATATACAATCTCACCCAATTCCTTAGGATTAGGTGAAAACACTCACCATCATGTTGGCCTACAGTTTTGGAATGTCTCCTTGTCTCTTCCTATATGAAGTCATCCCACAATATATTAAAACTAGGAATATTTTCTTGTACGATGATAATATCAACAAAGGAATCCCATTTCAAAGGAAAGACACTCAGGGATGATCTAACCAACTCTTCACTACTAATAGTTCCCCCCACTACTTCCAAGTCATCTCTAATATAAGTGATCTTGGGTAGGTAGGATGCAACTACGTTAGTTTCAGACATATTCTTGTTTCTTAGTTTATGCTTTAAGATCATATTTCTTTTTTTGTTTGTACATTAGTACAAATTGTTTAAGTATTCCCGCATCTCATTAGCATATTTCTTCCCCGTTAGATGATGTATAACATGGTGCCTAATGGATTCTATGATTATTCACTTGCCCTTCATGTCCATGTTATTAAACTCATTCAACTAAATACAATATACAAGAATTGGGATGACTGTCTCCACAATGTCCCACAACTCGCTCTCTTCAAATAATAGGGCAATATTCTCCTTCCATGGGTTCAAATTTCTTGCCCCATCTGGCGTGTCCTCATAATGTAGCCGAATAACCATATTTATCAAGCTGACCAATAGTTAAATTTTTCACCCTCTACACACTCGGGCCTATCATCCAATGCTCGAAACTGTTGCCCAAGCCTACCAGCCAATTCCTGAATGTGTTGCCAGCTACTCAAGTCTGATTCCCACTACTCTAATGCTTCAATATTTTAATATACATTTTTTAAAAAATTAATTCAATGCTTGTTGTCATTCTTCAACCTTGTGTTGTTGATGTTGACAAATCATGCCTAATCCTTTGCTCTATTCATTCGCCTAACTCGAAACATTTATGACAAATCCTGAAACTTGACATTGGCTCAATTAACTCTATCTGAGTGTATGAGGGTGTAAGCCATTCCTCCTAACTCCTTATATTGTCTCCACTGGTCCCTACAACTCTTACAATTTGTCTTCATATACATTAGGGTTGTTGAGTAGCAAATATTTTGTGCCACCCTATACTTGTGGCATTGTTTCCTTCGATCATGGTCGAATCGTAGTTCATGACTGTCCAATCACGCTAAGGAAACAACCTGTCTACATTTTTTTGTATCCATACTGCAACTGGTGTCAACATCAAGTATTGTAATAAGTCTCCAATTTGTTTGTTTCTTGACATACTATTCTTCCTTAACATGTGTGTTGATCCTATGATTTGTACCCATTGTCACAACTAACGCGTGTTAACATATGTGACTCAATGATTTAACTTGGAATACATAGAGAATCTAGTTGTTTCCCATGGAAATATCCTGCGTGCCCACTGATGTTTCCTGCCTTGATTATGCTTCTATTGTCTCAATTCTACTTTCATTATGGCTAGTTGAATTGTATTTCCTTGTTAGCTGGTCATTTTTCTAGCCACAGTGGTGGCTATGGAAGCCCATCAACTACCTTTGTGATGGATACCCCCCATATCTCTTACTAAGGGTAGGTGGGCTATTAGCCACCGACTACGCCCACCCACTCGACCCTTTTTATTTTTATTTTATTTATTTTTTTAAAAGTGGACCATTTTATTTTATGCTTGTAAAAATTATTTCTCTTCCCTAAAAAAACCCATTCTCCTTTTTTTTTCTTTTAATTTTCTTCATATGATCCTAGACAACTTGGATCTAGCGATTTTATAGGAACCCGCAATTTTAATTCCATGATTGATTCAAAGTTTTAGATTTGATTCCATGCTATAATTTCTTGAAAGCAAAAGCCTAGTATTCAGTTCCCAACAATTAATTACTGAACCAATACACAACCAAATTCCTAACATAAAAAAATAATGGAAGTAAGAAAAATATTACTCGACTTGAATCGCACACGTAAAGATATTTCTTCCCAAGCATATTATTCATTAATAAACTAATCACATAACTTACTTGGGTCCTCCTACCAAGGATAATGGCCCAACTAAGAAAATACAAAATTGATCACCATCCTCACTAAACTCTCTCGGACCCAAAACATGGTCACTGAGAAGCCTATCTCAATCTTGTGTTGTTGTTCTGTATTCTCCTCATCTTAGCCTCAATTTTATAATTACATTGAAATAAAACCATAATCCTAAATATAACCCTAATATCAAAGTGATATATGACTAAGATTATATCTCGTCTTACTTGAGATCAAGGATTAAGATTAAAACTTAATCAATAAAATAAATAATTTACTTTATCGAAGTTTTATTTTAGCTCAATCATCCAACATATAACTATGCACTTTTTCATAATTTTTAACTAGGTTAAGTTACATCAACAAATATTCTCATGAGAGGAACTTCTAGCCTAAAAGTGCCCATGAAATTTTCATATACATAACATCTAAACCAATCAACATCATTTAAATTTAAAAGGAAGTACATGTAAATATTTTGGAGGGAAGGTAAAAATAAATAAAATTTTCAATTGTATATTTGGATTGTCTCCTTATATTTTTACTGAAATTTCAAGTGTAGACACTCATTGGGTGTAGAATGGAATTTCACATCTAACAAGTACGCATTTTTCATATCTTCAATTTTTAGCAATGTCGGTCTTCTCAAAATTATGCATAATGGGTACTTATTGGATGTGGAGTTTAATTCCACATCCAAATAATATCTAAACTTGAAATTTGAGTAAACCTATAAGGAGACAAGCCAAAATACAATTAAAAAAAATAGTTTTCTCGTTTTCCCTACAAAATTCATAACCCTAATTTTATTATTTAACTATTATTTTATTCTCTTTCCTTAGGAGGCCACTTTTAGGCTAAAATATCTTCTAATGAAGGTGATATGTGAGTGAATTCTGCACACCTAGACACAAGGTCTATATATAAGTACATGCTTAAGTTAGTAGATTTTGCTAACTCAATCGGTCATGTGCCTAGTTGCTAGATTAGGAGGTAGTGGAAACTTATCGTTTAGTAACCTCTCATAGTACATGGGAAGAGATTCAAATACTGGAGAATCAGGCTTCTCAAGGTCAATAATATTATTATTACTTAGAACTTTTAGAGGAGGTTTCCCACTAGCTTCTTGACATTGGTCATACCAGAGGAAGAAGAAATTAGCACATGCATTCATTAACTCTTCATTTCTTAGTAAAATACTTTTCTTGGAAACATCTTAAAGGAGAAAAATAAATATAAGAATGATATCATCTCCTTTCTCAATGATATTTAGCAAAAATAGTTGAAACCATATGATTTTTTGGATAGGTTGGAAGCTTGTGAAGTACAAATTGAGAGATACATTCAATGTGACTTTAAGCCTTATATTGCACCAAGTTCAAGTGTGAAGGATCCAACTCCACTGTCATCATCAGATATTAACGTTTTGGTTATGTTCCAACATGATATTTTACGTTATCTTGCTTTTGGTTAGCTGTTGGTCCTAGTTTTTGTAGACATTTACTACTTTTAATAATAGCCAACACCTCTAGTTTCCTATGTGGAAGATTGAGGCCAGTATTTTTTTTGGATGGATACTCAATGATGTACTATGATTTTCAAAGGTAATAATATCAATATACAAAAAATAATTTAAAATAAAGCTATAAATTAGATATGTTTTGTGATTTTTATGTTGAGAGGCACATTCTAGAGCCTAGTATGAGGGATATTTGTAATTTTTTCCATGCTAACCCTTGAATTGACACATGTCCTTTTTAAAAGAAAATAAAAAATATTCTCTAAATAAAAAATAATGATGTTGGATATAGTCAAGAAAAATATCAATTATCACACTCTCACTTTGTTAACATGGTTGTTAACATTACATCATATTATGAAGGAGGAGGAGTAAAAATATTTCACTTTCACCCTTTGCCATAAATAAAATATCTTGATGTCCATACGAAGTATAATTCTTATAATTCTATAAGAGTTTCACTAAATTATTTAAATAAACTATTTGATTATGCACTTTAGCTAGTTTATTTCAATATAAACTTCAAGTAGATGTATATAAAAGGAGAGACAGCTAAAATAAAAAAAATATTTTAATGTTAACTATAATTGAATATCTTAATAGTCAAAGAGAAGTAGTAATTGAAAGTAAAAAATTTAATTACTTTCCTAATAGTTTTTCCAGGAGGCCCATTCTTTAGCCCACTACCCAATATGAGGGAGATTTTTAATTCCTTCCATGTTCAACCTTGAATTAACACACATACTTTTTAAAATAAAAATAAAATATTCTCTAAATAAAAAAAATAGTCTTGGCTATAGTAAACATCAATAATCCCACTCTCACTTTGTTTGCTTGGTTGTTAATATTACAACATAGTATTAAGGAGACATAATAAAAATATTTTACTTTCATTATTTTCCATAAATAAATTATATTAACATCCATATGAAGGAGCGAGATTTTATAACAACTTTAAAGAGAGAAAAATAATTAGAAATTATAAAAATCTTATATTTTATATTTTGAGTGGAAGGAAGGTGTATACTTCTTATACTTTTTAAAAATGTTTCAATACATTATTTAAATAAACTATTTGAATATCCATGCTAGCTAATTTATTTCAATATCAAATTCAAATAGATCTAATTTTTATTTTTAAAATAAAAAAACATAGTTGTAATATTTGATAGGAAATTGAAAAGTACAATCCCTTGGCTGCATAGCAACACATTTGATAACTTAAATAATTAGGTTGAGAATAAAATCTGAGATATATATTAGACCTTAAACATATCTTGAAACTTAACTAAATTCTATTTGACTATGATTAAACATATTAAAGGAAAAAATACAAAACACATTACTATTAGACACCTCTAAGATGGAAAGTAACCCAAAATCTCTTAGTAGAGATTCCTTGGATAATATATCCACTATGACATTAATTTCCCTATATTTTATAAGCTTGATATTATTCCCTTTTAGTGGTTTCACAAAATCAAGATAATATGATCTTTAATTATGTTCAATAAATTAGGATATAACCACATAGTATTCAAATATATAATAGTTTCACCCTATAAAAATTCCCCACAATACAAATATTTGAAGGAATTTAGAGGAAGAGGAAATAAACCTTTAGTTCCCAGACCATATATACTCTTCAACCAAGCTTCTATTTGACTAGGAATCAATGTTAGAACAAGAGAAAACCACCTTTCAAATATTATAAATTACATAACAACAATGAATAAATAAATGAGAAATGTACTTCATATAGATGTATATATAACTTGAAATAGAAGTATAGATACAAGTCAAATAGATGTATATATAAAGAGAGATAGTTAAATAAAAAAAATATTTTAATGTTAACTATAATAAAATATTTTATTGCAGCCCAAAGGATTAGCTCAATTGGTCAAATTCTTGTTGTTAGAAGCACCTTTCGAATGGGAGGTCATGGGGTCAATTATCCTCAACACTCTCTGGGTTAGGCTCTACTAATGAGATGATGAGAGGTGATCCCTTCAGGTGGAGATGATATGAAATTTGAGCGCATGATTCTCCTGCTGAAGGTAGGATTTTCCCTTCTCCTATGGAGAAGGGAAAGGTAGAATTATGGTTATGGAAAACAACAAATTTTGGCATGTAAATGGGAATTTCAGGCTTCAAAATGGATAGATGATGGGGGTGACGTCTGGTGGCTGTAGTGGGGACCACACATTGATTTGTTGTCATGGATTAGGATATGGTGGCTATTTTGGAGGTGAAGTAGCGAGTAAACATCTAATATCAGGCTTAACAGTGTATGCTCATACTAGTAATTTTGACTGGGAGCGGAATTGTTTTTAGACATGCTGAACTTTTCATTGTTCAATAGAATTATTTAAATGTTTTTCTATGGTCTTACATGGGTAATTTCTCTCCCCCCATATAGAAATACGTATTCCTTTTTATAAGTCTATCTTTTTCCTAGTGGTGTCCCCTTCATAGGGTTCATCAGGTGGTATGCCATTTCTTTGTGTTTCTTGAGTTATAAGGTCTACTTTTTTGGGGAGAGGTTTCATATCTTTAGTGTATATGTTCCTCAGTGTAAGGAGTTATATAATTTTATTATTGGTGCTTATTCTAGGTTGTGAAGTTGAGGCTGAATCTGATATTTTTATTCAGTATTCAAATAGTCAAAACATGTGTTTAGAAGTTTGAAAAACTACTCGGTGTTGGATGTAGTGGGGGGTAATCTATCTCAAGACCCAAATCTTGTATTTTTCCTCATGGTGTGGTTGATGGGGAGTGAATTTATAATTTGGTGGAGTGTATTTCTTAAGATTTGTGTCGTTATAATATCAGTGGTGGGAATTATTCCTTATCAACATGTGGAAGGACGTCATGGGGCTGGTGGGTGAGGGTATCCTAATGGATCTCACGCCTAGTCTCAAAAGAAGGAGGTGGTGGACACTTATCATTCTACAATCCCCCATAACACTGAGGTAGAGATTTTCATACTTGATACTTAGGTTGATAGTGGAAAGCTTATTTAGACTCATAGATTTTAGGGGACATGTCCCATTTGCTTCCTAAACCTGGTCATACCAGGGGATGAAGGAATCAATGTCTGCATTTTTTCACGCTTCATTGGAATTCTTACTATTCTACATTATAATACCTTTTCAATGAATTTTGTCTAAAATCCCACAATCATTTTTTTGATTTAAAATTTTAAGCTATATAGTCTACACAATCCAAGTTCCTAGGGGAATTTTTAAGGTGTTGAATCCACATCTGCATTCAAAAATTCACACAGACACACATACAATATATATAAATCTTAAACCAAAATAGATCTGTCAAGCTTCCAGAGCGATGAAATCTCTCTTTGTACAATTTTTTTCAAATTTTGCACTCTAAAATAGGGTTGCATATCATCAGATTTGATCCTTCTCTGCCATTGAAATATCTTTGATCAAACTGGATCTATATTAGTTTTATGTAAATTAAAGAAATAAAAATTTAAAAAGTGTTTGTATTTCAATGGTCGGGGATGATTTATTAATCGATACTAGCAAATAAATATTGAAAGATAAAATGCTAGAAAAATGTGAAGGTTGTTAAATGTTAACTATAATTCCTTTTATATCCATTATTTTAGCAACATGAACATCGTAGTATGTAGTATTTAGTGCATTCATTTAACTAATTATTAATATTATTAATTTTTTTTGAAAACTTGAATGAAAATTTAAGTAGAATCAGCATCTTGGATTACATCGACTACCACTATTACTCGATATAGAAATATTTCATAAATACCACAAAGGCTCATTTCAAACATGTCTTCAGAAACTTAACCTAGTCAACTAAAGAAACAAAATTTTCACCAAACCACTCAAGCTAAGATCCTTTGAAAATAATATTAATTTATTATTAAGTTAAAGGTTTACTAAAAGTTGTATATGATTTTTTTTTAGGGTTACCTTTCACTATTTTCTTTAATAATTGATTAAAAAATCATTTTCATATAATATTGATATGTATCATTATTTTGACACTTATATATTAGATTATTTAGTTTCACTTAATTATTACACACATATTTATTTTATTTTTAGATTTATCGAAAATGGAAAAGGATCATATTTTTCAAGATGCAAATAATCTACTTTTACTTTAAAATTACATATATCTGATGATGATGATGATGATCATATATATATATATATATATATATATATATTCCAAGGAAAAAAAACAGTGTATTTATTTTTATAGAAAAATGTTACATCTCCATAGATGCTGATGGCATTACCATAGTCTAAATAAATCAAATACTTGTGTTTATCAACTTGATATTTCACGTACATAACAATAACCATACCCTAAAAATTAAAGTATATATACCCTATATAATCATCCATAAATAATTTCAAAATCATGAGCCTAGAAAAGGTTTTCCTATAAAAATCCCAAACCATCCATATGGAATACCCCAGAGAATCATTCCAATAGGAGAAATCAACTCCACTCTCTCATAACCGTCGTAGGTGGTGACCAAAGACAAAATTGATAGCTAATTTCAATCCATCTGAAATATTGAGCTACCATGCAACACCATCTATTACACTAGGTACTTCAAGAACCATTAAGTGGTGAAAAACATAAAGGTTGAGATATAACCCAAAGAATCAAAAATATATGTGTGTGTGTGTATTAGGTTTCAGTTATTCCAAAGGACAAAATCAGAAAAGACTAAGAAACCCTTCCTTGTATTCTTTGATTTCCCAATGGCCTTCAACTAATGGAAATCCTGTTTTTGAAAGAAGAGTAGCTTCCTAGTTAATTTCCTTGTAGACATGTGAAGATGAGATTTTTGAGAAATTTCTAACTCTATGTGACAATTTGAAAGAGATGAAAGAGGGTGAATTTTTTTAAATGAGTTATCCCATTCATCCAATTGATCATGTTCAAATAATTATCATATGTATATAATTCATTTATGTGGAAGAAATATTACAGATAAAGAATGAGCTTGAGAGAAAATAGTTCTGCAAAATTATTTTTCGTTGATCCAATATTACATCAGGAAGAGTAAACATGATAATCGTAGATATATATGAGGCCACCAATGCCTCCAATGGGAGGATCAAAGCTAGCAGCCCCATCAAAACACAACCATGACTTGTCTTTCTGTATGACTGTCTGAGGGTGGAGGTGATTTTTGGGATGCTAAATTTTATTGAATGAGAGCCCATAAGGGATAAATAGTTACATACCACCCTTAGATATTAATTTCCTCATTCCTAAAATATTTTCACATTTATTTCCAGCCATACCCCCAAAAAAACCACCAAGGGAAATGTAGGTTTTAACCCTGAACATAAATTATCTACACACGAATCTTATAACAGAAAATAAACAATAGCGAGAGCATAAAACATAAAACAGATAAACAAAGAGATTTTCCCCTGGATCCAAAATCGGGACGACCAGCTTGATTTTTCATTATATTCCTTTTAGTGTTACAACACATATATATACATGAAGAAGCATACATAAACCCCAATCCATTAACCCTGGATTAGAACATAACTATAGTTCCCTTGACCGGATCTACAAAATACTAGGGGCCGAAAACCATCGTACCCCAAAACTATGTGCAAAATCATGCACAAAACATGGGTGGGTCCACTTACGAGTGGGTCCACACGCCAAAAAAATTTTCACCGGGGCGCTGCCCTGGACCTCAACAGTGGGGTCTGCCTCCCCCCTTGTGACCCCCCTGCTGCGCCCGGCGCAACGTACAGCGCATGGCTAGTCATGGCAAGAATATAACACATACCCAACATTCTCCCACTTGTTGTTTTCTTTCCACAAGGGGCCACAGAAGAGCTTAGTCATTGGGCCAGTTCTTCAACACTCATTGTTTCTCTACACCAAGAGAACTCCTGAGTGCTCACATAATTCTTCAATGCATCTGCAACATTCTTCAAAGTGTCCACCTTTACTAGCAACACCCTTTTAGCCTCAACCACATCTCTAAAAAAGTGATATTGAACATCAATGTGCTTTGTCTTTGAATGGTAAGTAGGGTTCTTAGCCAAGAAAATTGCACTTTGGCTATCACAGTCTATCCTTATAGCTTGTTGTACCAACCCCATACTTGAACACAATCTTTGCAACCAAACTGCTTCCTTGCTTGCATGAGTGGCTGCTATGTATTCTGCCTCTGTAGTTGAAAGAGCCACTACAGACTGTCTTTTACTCATCCAACTGACTACGCCTCCAAATAGGCTAAACACATACACACTTGTAGATCTTGCTTGGTCCAGATCTCTAGCCCAGTTTGCATCAACAAAACCACGAATGTCCAACATTCTTTCCAATCCTGGTCTTCCCTAGTAGCACAAGACATAATCACTAGTGCCACATAAATATCTGAAAACCCGCTTCATTGCTGTCCAATGCTCCTTCCCTGGGTTTGACATAAACCTGATCAATACTCCCACTGCATGTGCAATGTCTGGTCTAGTACAGACCATTGCATACATCAGACTACCCACTGCACTTGCATATGGAACATGGGACGTATCCTCCTCTTCTTCTTGTGTCTTGGGACACTGTTCAGCAGACAGCTTTACACCTACAAGAATAGGAACATTCACCGGTTTAATATCTTGCATATTGAACCTCTGCAATATAGTCTTGACATACTTCCTCTGGCTTAACCAGAGCTTCCTCTTTGCCCAATCTCTCTTAATTTCCATGCCCAAAATATAGTTTTCAGCACCAAGATCCTTCATGTCGAATTTGGAGAATAAATGGGTCTTCAAATCTTGGATAATTTCTTTGTCATTTCCAATCAACAAAATATCATCCACATACAAGACCAAATAAATAACACGGTCACCAATTAATTTAAAATAAACATAGTGATCCTCCTTGCTTCTGGTGAAGCCAAGTCCCCGTATATAGGTATCAAATTTCTAATACCACATCCTTGGAGACTGTTTTAACCCATACAGAGACTTCTTCAACCTGCATACCAGTTCTTTCTTACCCTTCACCATAAAGCCTTCAGGTTGCTTCATGTAGATCTCCACTTCTAGATCCCCGTGAAGAAATTTTGTCTTCACATCCATCTGTTGTATCTCAAAATCAAATGCAGCAACAACAGATAAACGTAATCTAATAGAAGTAACTTTGGCAACAGGAGAAAAAATATCACCAAAATCAATTCCCGGCATTTGGGAATAACCTTTTTCTACCAACCGAGCTTTGTATTTCTCCACCTTGCCTTCTACATTCATCTTCTTCTTAAACACCCATTTTCTCCCAATGGGATTCCTTCTAGCCGCCAACTCCACCAGATCCCATGCCTCATTTTTGTGCAAGGATTCCATTTCATCAACCATGGCCTCCTTTCAGAGTTTTCCATCCTCGGAATCTACTGCCTCCCTGACAGTTCTGGGATCATCATCAGTTATAGTTAAGGAAAAACCTGAATAGAAAGCAGATGGACTATACCTTTCTGGTTGCCTTCTTTCCCGAACTGATCTTCTCAGAGCTAGAGTTTGTGGCTCTTCCTCTTCTGAATCTTCGTCTGCTGTAGAGTCTGATTCATCCTCATTTAGCTCAAACTCTATTGTATCAAGTCTCTTTGGTATGATTTCATGTTTAACAACATATTTCACCTCTCTAAACACCACATCTCGGTTGTACACAACCTTCCTTGTTTCTGGGTTCCAAATCTTGTAACCTTTTAAACCATCCTTATACCCAATAAAGATGCACCTTTCAGATTTATTATCCAACTTGGTCCTTTTCTGCTTTGGAACATGTACATATGCATCACATCCAAATACCCTTAGATTTGAAAGAGAGGGTTTCTTACCAGTCCATACCTCATGTGGAGTCTTATCCTCCAACATTGATGAAGGTGATCTATTAACTAAGTAACATGCAGTCTCCACTTCCTCTGCCCAGAATTCTTGTCCTAACCCGGTACCACTGAGCATGCTTCTTGCATTTTCCATCAACGTTCTGTTCATTGTTTCTACAACTCTGTTTTGCTGAGGTGTGTATGGAGTATTCTTCTACCGTGCTATACCACACTTCTTACAGAACTCTTCAAATTCCTTCTTTCAGAACTCCCCACTATTATCTATCCTCAACGCCTTTATCTTCTTCTCTGTCTGGTTTTCCACTAGAGCCTTAAATTCTTTAAATCTGTCAAAGACTTCAGATTTATTCCTCAAGAAATATATCCATGTATTCCTTGAGAAGTCATCTATGAATGAAACATAGTACACATACTTTCCCAATGATGGAACTGACAAAGGTCCAAACACATCACTGTGCACAAGTTCTAATATCTTGTTCGCCCTCTTAGCACCAGAAGGAAAACTCACCCGATTCTGCTTCCCATATACACAATGCTCATAGAAATCGAAATCCAGAGAGAAATTAGACATACCTTCTACCATACCATTTCTATGCAGTATCCGAAGGCCCTTCTCTCCAATATGTCCAAGCATTTGATGCCATAGCATGGTCTTTTCTCTAGAGACAGCTAGGCTTTCTGCTCCACTTTCAGGAACTATAGAACTGTTACACCCATAAATAACAGTGCAGAGTTCTAGTCCAAACTTCCCGCATTAATACCAGTGCTCCCCAAACCATCTTGCATGCATCTTTCTCGAACACTGTTTTTACACCTGCATCATCCACCTTGCTTACAGAAATCAGATTTCTGGCCAATGCAAGAATATGCAGAACACTAGGAAGTGTTCTAATCCTTCCACCTTGTAGCTTTAGCTTGACCTTTCCACGTCTGGTGATTCTAGCCTTCCTATCATCCCCTAGGAAGACATCACCACCATCATATTTCTCATACTCACAGAACCACTCCCGATGGGGAGTGAAGTGAAATGATGCACCCGAGTCAATCAACCATGACTCATGATCTACATGTGTATTTGAAGAAGAAGCCAAATACACATCCTCACCTTCATCCGAGGTGGTTTTTTTCTCTGTAGAAGGAGCATCATCAGATCCCTTTCCTTTCTCAGGAGCTTTAGATCTGCAGTCCTTTTTGTAGTGCCCTTCCTTTCCGCATTTCCAGCATACCTTTACAAACTTTCCAGGAGATTTAGATCTCCCTCTATATTTGGATCTCCCACTTGAAACCTTATTCTTGTTTCTGTTTTGGGACCTTCCTCGTACAGATAAGGCATCTCCATTCTGTCCCTCCCTATTTCTTCGTCTCATTTCCTCCAACAACAAGGCTGAGGCAATGTCATCAAAATTCAAGGTAGTTGTATTTCTACCTATTGCAATAACCAGGCTGTCCCACGAATCTGGTAGAGAACACAACAAACTGATGCACTTATCTTCATCTGATATTTTAATATCAACAGATGATAGCTGACTTACCACAGTATTGAAGGCATTCAGATGCTTTTTCACCGAGTCTCCATCCTTCATCCTTAGGTTATACAGCTTTTTCCACAGGAACAATTATTCACTAGAGACTTAGATTGGTACAAAGTCCCAAGTTTTTCCCACAAATTCTTCGTCGTAGCTTCCCTAGATACATTCAAAAATACTGAATCTAAGACACACAACCGTATTGTGCTCTTAGCCTTTCGATCCAGTTTCTTCCAGTCTTCATTTGACATTGTCGTTGGTTTAGTACTTGGATCTACCATGATCCACTGATGTTTATCCACCAGCAGATCCTCCATATTGAGCTTCTACAACTCAAAACTATGACCATTAAATTTCTCGATCTCTATCTTTCTGCCGCTCGCCATCTTATTTCACCGCAAGAATTGATCCCGCAGATCTGCCATTGCACATGGTCTACCTCAGGCCCGAGCAAAAAACCCTTAGCAGCAAAGGCGTCCCCTTGAAGCCGAAACAGCTCCGATACCAAATGTAGGTTTTAACCCTGAACATAAATTATCTACACACGAATCTTATAACATAAAATAAACAATAGCGAGAGCATAAAACATAAAACAGATAAACAAAGAGATTTTCCATTGGATCCCAAATCGAGACGACCAGCTTGATTTTTCATTATATTCCTTTTAGTGTTACAACACATAGATATACATGCAGAAGCATACATAAACCCCAATCCATTAACCTTGGATTAGAACATAACTGTAGTTCCCTTGACCGGATCTACAAAATACCATGGGCCGAAAACCATCATACCCCAAAACCATGTGAAAAATCATGCACAAAACATGGGTGGGTCCGCTTATGAGTGGGTCCACACACCAAACAAAGTTTCGACGGGGCGCTACCCCGGACCCCAACAGTGGGGTCTGCCTCCCCACTAGTGACCCCCCTGTTGTGCCCGGTGCAATGTACAGTGCGTCGGGCTAGTCGTGGAAAGAGTATAACACATACCCAACAGGAAATTCTTTTAAATATAATTTTGGTTTCCTATTCAACCACTCAAGAAGAGATTCATCCATAAAAGGTCCATTCGAGGAGTACTTGCCACTTCCATTTTTTGTATTTCTTTTTAGACTTGCTAAGTTCATGGGAAGAAAATGAAAATATATGGAATAGATTCTTCATCCTGAAGACATGGAGATAATATATTGGGGCCCGTCAATGATATTTTCTGAATAACCTCCTAAGTGGGGGATTTTTTCTTTAAATGATTCCAAATTAATAACTTTAATTTTGCAGATCAAGATAATTTACAAAGTTTTTTCAACCAACAAGGAGGAGGTAGTCTGATTTCTTTCTGAGCGAGAGATAAATATCTGAATTTTGGTCTATATCGACTCAAAGGACACAAATCCAAAACCATGGAATCCTTTATCGGGGAGAAGGATATGAGATTGTGCTTCGAAGAGTAAAAATATTAGGTCTATTCATGTGGTATATGGTCATCTAGATGTATATTAACAACATCTTTTGAGGATTATGGGCTAATGATTCCAATCCTATTGGATATATGTTGAAGATAAAAGGCTCTCTAGTGATTTATAAACTAGATGAGTTTCTCAGAGAGGAAATTTGAGTCCTTGCTTCTAGCCTAGGGGTCATTGCTAATTATAAGGCTCAAGCCATTACCAACCTTCCATTTTATTCCAGAATATATAATGTTGAAGGAGTTTATGATAGCTCTCTAGAAAATTAATCCATTCATAGCTCACTTACTTGGAGTTCTAACCCACTATGAAAATGAGGCTGGGGATATGTATTTTTGTTCCATTATTTGAGCCTAGATTCCAAAACCATTTATTAATTTCCAAACCCCCTTTTCTGCTAAAGCTATTAAGAACCATGAGATTTTTTCAAGCCCCATCCTCCTAGATATTTTGGTAGAGCTATAGAGGACCAAGTAGGGATGGAAATGCCTTTTATTGAATTTATTATTTTTTCATCCTCAATGGATCTAGTTAGGGCTTCTGCAATTAGGAGGAATAGGAGAGGTGATAGTGGATAACTCGATGAAGCCATCGCTACAGGTTAAAATTGGGAGGGGCACAACCATTGATTAAAATTTCCATGAATGAGGTGTTAATGCAACTATTTATCCAATCCACAAATTTGAGTATTCAATCCTAGATGGAGTAGTAGTAACCTAATTATGTCATACGCATAATCTACATTGGAATTGGGCTTGAGGAATTTTTATTTCTACGTAAATAGGTGGAAAATATTTGATTTTAAGATAACATTATTCATATAATACATCGTTCAATGGATGATATGAAAATTCGTCGAGAATTTTTTTAGTTTCAAGTCAAATAATAAGAGATTTAATTTAAAAATAATTTATTTCACCACCTATTGAGAACACACCTGTTAATTTTAAAATAATTTGTTTCATCTTCCCATATGTTTAATTTCACTCTGTGCATTTACACCCATGATCACATAGGGTCATGCTAAGATACAAACACATGGGATCATGGTGTTTTGCTTCTAACCAATCATATTTTAATCTACATGAGATACAATCATATGGGATCACTTTATTTTTCTTCCCACCAATCATAGTTTACTATGTTTCACATGGAGCATTAGAGAAATGGCTTTTGTAGGTTGTTCTTGTGACCTTTGGGGCTGCCACATTCTGCCATTTTATAGGCCACCTATTTTGTTGTAAGCATATAGCCATTAATATACAACTGAATCTTATTTTTATTTGTTGCAATAAACCGTTGCTAGTTGCTAGGGAAAATATTTTGGTCCGAAAATTTTAGACATTATTTTTATTTTAATTCTAAACCACAATGTCAAAATGGAAGTGACTAGTCCCAACATCTGGTTTAATTTGTGCCTGAAAATGGATTTTTATAGTCCCATGCCGATTAAAGGTGCATTAGATGATATATTAGTGTTTATGGTTTCTTTATGAGACAACTAAGTAATTGGTATCTTGGTTTCTGTTCGTGGTTAACGTTTTATTGAAAAATGACATTTCAAATTTTGAAAATGAAGTTGGGTATGAAGTTTCAAATATATAAAATTTTGAAAATTATATATATATATATATATATATATATATAGATATTTAAGATGCTAAAAATTGTAATATATGGTAAAAGTTATTATAATTATTATATATTCAAATAAGATGACACCTATGACGTATATCATCCACATTTATTAATGTAGTTGTGCTAGTATATAAATAACCAAGTATGTCAAAGGATTTTGATAAATACAATTTATATATTATGGCCTTTTATTTTTAAAGGTGGAGGGAGTGGAGGCCCTCCTAAGCCATGCCAATAGGCTCGTGAATTTTAGGATCCTTAAAAATCCTAATTTTCTGCACCTTATATGATGATGATGATGATCATATATATATATATATATATATATATATATATATATATGATCATCATCATCATCATATAGGTGGAGAAATTTAGGATTTTTTAAGGATTATATATATATATATATATATATATATTCCAAGGAAAAAAAACATTCTAGTTATTTTTTATAGAAAATTTTTTACAATTCCGGAGATGTCGATGGCATTCCCATAGTCTAAATAAATCAAATGCTTGTGTTTATCAGCTTGATATTTCACATACATAACCATAAACATACCCTAAAAAATAAAAAATATATATACCCTATATAATCATCCATAAATAATTTCAAAAGCATGAGCCTAGAAAAGGTTTTTCCTATAAAAATCCCAAACCATCCATATGGAATACCATAGAGAATCATTCCAATAGGAGAAATCGACTCCACTCTCTCATAACCATCGTAGGTGCTGACCGAAGACAAAATTGATAGCTAATTTCAATCCATCTAAAATATTGAGCTATCATGCGACACCACCTGTTACACTAGGTACTTCAAGAACCATTGAGAGGTGAAAAGCATAAAGGTTGAGATAGAACCCAAAGAACCAAAAAATATATGTGTTTGTGTGTATTAGGGTTCAGCTTATTCCAAAGGACAATTAGAAAAGACTAAGCAAGCTTTCCTTGTATTCTTTGATTTCCCAATGGCTTTCAACTAATGGAAATCCTCTTTTTGAGAGGAGATTAGCTTCCTAGTTACTTTCCTTGTAGAAATGTGAAGACGAGATTTCCGAGAAATTTCTGACTCTATTTGTGACAATTTGAAAGAGATGAATGAGGGTGCAATTTTTTAAATGAGTTATCCCTTTCATCCAATTGATCATGTTCAAAGAATTACCATATGTATATAATTCATTTATGTGGAAGAAATATTATAGATAGAGAATGACCTTGAGAGAAAATAGTTCCGAAAAAATTATTTTTTGTTGATCCGATATTATATTAGGAAGAGTAAACATGATAATCGTAGATATATGTGAGGCCACCAACACCTCCAATGGGAGGATCAAATCTAGAAGCCCCATCAAAACACAACCATGACTTGTCTTTTCGTATGGCTATCTCGAGGGTGGAGGTGATTTTTGGGATGCTAAAGTTTTTTTGAATGAGAACCCATAAGGGATAAATAGTTACATACCACCCTTAGTTATTAATTTCCTTGGTCCTCAAATATTTTCACATTTCTTTCCAGCCATACCCCTAAAAAAAACCATCGGGGGAAATTATTTTAAATATAATTTTGGCTTCCTATTCAACCACTCAAGAAGATGTTAATCCATAAAAGGTCCATTCGAGGAGTACTTGCCACTTCCATTTTTTTGAATTTCTTTCTAGAATTTCTAAATTCATGGGAAGAAAATAAAAATATATGGAATATATTCTTCATCGTGAAGACATGGAGATAATATATTGGGGCCCATCAACAATATTTTTTTGAAGAACCCCCCTAAGTGGGATATTTTTTTCTTTTAAATGATTCCACATTAATAACTTTAATTTTTTAAGGTCAAGAGAATTTACAAAGTTTTTTTCAGCCAACAAGGAGGAGTTAGTTTGATTTCTTTCCGAGAGAGAGATAAATATCTTAATTTTGGCCTATATCGACTCAAAGGGCACGAGATCGAAAACCATGGAATCCTTTATCGGGGGAGAAGGAGATGAGATTGTGCTTCAAAGAGTAAAAATATTAGGCCTATTCATGTGGTATATGGTCATATAGATGTATATTAACAACATCTTTCGAGGATTATGGTCTAATGATTCCAATCCTATTAGATATATGTTGAAGATAAAAGGTTCTTTGGTGATCTATAGACTAGATGAGTTTCTCGAGAGAGGATTGAGTCCCCGGTTTTAGCCTAGGGGTCCTTGCGAATTATAAGGTTCAAGCCATCACCAACCTTCCATTTTATTCGGAATATATAATGTCAAAGGAGTTTATGATAGATATCTAGAAAATTGATCCATTCATAGCTCACTTACCCGGAGTTCTAACCCACTATGAAAATGAGGTTGGGGATATGTATTTTTGTTCCATTATTTGAGCCTAGATTCCAAAACCATTTATTAATTTCCAGACCCCCTTTTTTCTCGCTAAAGCTATTAAGAACCATGGGAGATTTTTTCAAGCCCCATCCTCCTAGATATTTTGGCAGAGCTATAGAGGACCAAGTAGGAATGGAAATGCCTTTTATTGAATTTATTATTTTTTTCATCCTCAATGGATCTAGTCGGGGCTTCGCAATTAGTAGGAATAGGGGAGGTGATAGTGGATAACTTGACGAAGTCGTCGCTGCAGTTAAAATGGGGGAGGGGGCACGACCATTGATTAAAAGTTCCATAAATGAGGTGTTAATGCAAATCGTATATCCAATCCACAAATTTTAGTATTCAATCCTAGATGGAGAAGTAGTAACCTAATTATGTCATACACATAATCTACATTGGAATTGGGCTTGAGGACTTTTTATTTTTACATAAATAGGTGGACAATATTTGATTTCAAGATAATATTATTCATCTAATACATCATCCAATGGATGATATGAAAATTCATTGAACATTTTTTTTAGTTTCAAGTCAAATAATAAGAGATTTAATTTAAAAAATAATTTATTTGACGACCTACCGAGAACACACCTATTAATTTTAAAATAATTTGTTTCATCTTCCCATATGTTTAATTTCACTCGAGTGCATTTACACCCATGATCACATAGGGTCATGCTAAGATACAAACACATGGGATCATGATGTTTTTCTTCCCGACCAATCATATTTTAATCTATGTGAGATACAATCATACGGGATCGGTTTATTTTTTCCTCCCACCAATCATAGTTTACTATGTTTCACATGGGGCATTAGAGAAATGGTTTTTTTAGGTTGTTCATGTGACCTTTTGGGCTTGCATGTTCCGCCATTGTATAGGCCACCTATTTTTTTTGTAAGAATATAGCCATTAATATACAACTCGAATTTTATTTTTTATTTGTTGCAATTAACCATTGTTGGTCGCTAGGGAAAATATTTTGGTCCCAAAATTTTAGACATTATTTTTTATTTTAATTCTAAACCACAATTTCAAAATGGAAGTGACTAGTCCCAAAATCTGGTTTACTTTGTGCTCGAAAATGGATCGTTATAGTCCCATGCCGATTAAAGGTGCATTAGATGATATATTAGTGTTTATGGTTTCTTTATGAGACAACTAAGTAATTGGTATCTTGGTTTCTGTTCGTGGTTAACGTTTTATTGAAAAATGACATTTAAAATTTTGAAAATGAAGTTGGGTATGAAGTTTCAAATATAAAAGCTTTTGAAAATTATATATATATATATAGATAAGATGCTAAAAAATTATAATATATGGTAAAAGCTATTATAATTATTATATATTGAAATA
Organism: Pinus albicaulis; assembly: GCA_034641835.2. Taxonomy (NCBI): domain Eukaryota; kingdom Viridiplantae; phylum Streptophyta; class Pinopsida; order Pinales; family Pinaceae; genus Pinus; species Pinus albicaulis. The sequence goes on along the minus strand of CM076579.1, from coordinate 1,088,123,815 downwards.
AGATGACACGTATGACGTATATCATCCACATTTATTAATGTGGTTGTGCTAGTATATAAATAATCAAGTCTCGTCAAAGGATTTCGATAAATACAGCTTTTATATATTATGGGATTTTATATTTAAAGGTGGAGGGAGTGGAGGCCCTCCTCGAGCCATGCCAATAGGCTCGTGAATTTGAGGATACTTAAAAAATACTAAATTTCTCCAAAGATATATGTTATGAGAGAATTGGATTTATTTGGAGACATATATTATTTGAGATGAATTTATATATGGAGTTGCATAAGGAAATCTAGAAAATATTTTCAAATGAAACAACCTTGTGTGTCTTGGGAATGAGTTCCAAGAAGTTGCAATTAAAGGGAGAAAGAATCCTACCATTTTGTCTACAATATTTAATGACATTCCTTACCTCCTCTCGAAATGAAATCATAACATCCCAAAAAAAAACTCAATGGTTAAAACATCAAGCCTAAATCTTTTATATTTCTGAAATATTTTCAAGACCATTTCGAGTTCCTCTTTTGAGACTTCCTTCCTAAGTTCCAAATTTTCCTCGCCATTGAAAAAATCCCTGGAAAGAAACCCTCATGGAGAATTTTATCAAAGTTTTCCTACTCATTATTTCTAAAAATATCTTTGAAATATCATCAACCTTCTCGAGTACACCACACACATACACATCTTAATTTTGTATTTACCAAGAATTTAGAAGGATCAAATATCTCAAGGTGCAAACATATGTTTGAATGTAAAACTTAAAAAAGGTTTGCACCTTGATATATTTGATTCCTTTGAAACACTTGGTAGATATGGTGTTAAGAGAATCTATACTAGTTATTAATTGGTACTTTTTTTGACATATTTTTATAAATTTTAACATTAATTTTTAATGTGAAATGGATAGAGTTGATTAATTAGGAAGAGAGAAAGTGAGAGAGAAACTGTAAATATTAAGGTTTTATATGATTATTAATTATATTTAAATATGAAATTTTGGAGTATAATAGTTATGAATATGAATCATTATATTAATTTATATAATAAAATGGATATTAATTTAGAGCTATTATTTTCCAAAGCACAATAGCCTAAGAGGTGGCTAGCATGTTTAACTCCACAGGATTTATATTCTACAAAGACATGTTAGCCTATGTGGAAAAAAATTGAACATGTTAAAAATCGTAGCGATTAATTCCTATAAACCTGAAAAGGAAATAATTATTCTTGTTTTTAATTATATTATTATTAATTTGAACATGTTGAAAATTGTAGCGATTAGTTCCTATAAACCTGAAAAGGAAAGAAACATTCTTGTTTCTAACTATATGTTTACTAGTTTGAACAGATTGAAAATAGAAATGATTAATTCCTTTAAACCTTAAAAGGCAGGAAATATTCTTATTTCTAATTATATGTTTATAAATAAATTTATTAATTTTTTATATGAATCATGATTATTTAATTTTTTGTTATTTTTATGAAACTTTATTTTTCCTTGTTTTTTTTTGTTTATCAATTTTTTTGTGTCCTATAGAGAAGACTACAAGCCTAACATTTGGCTTGAGAAAATACACCTACACTACAAGTAAAAGACGTCGTGGAGGGTTTTTAATGTTATAAAATTGACAAAAATTGTTGATTAGTGGTTGTCATTGATGTCAACCCAAGCAACACAAGGGGCTACCCCAATCTTGAATGGGAATTTTGACCTACAAAATTACTATATTATAATTCAAGGATATTTTAGATGGTTTCTACTTTTCTAGATGTTTCTGTTGATATATGGAACACCACATAATTCTTCACGGTTTGAGAGATATTCATGTTTGAAGTTAGTAAGCCCAATTAGTGGACTAAAAGCCCGTAGGGTTGTGGCATGGCACTAATCATTGGTTGTGGTCATTAAATAGTAAATAATTAATAATTTTTAAGCTCATAATATCCCTCCCATTTTTACTTGTTGAAGGCCCTCTCAAACTAATCATTTATATAAATTGTGATCCTCATATCCTCCTCATGTAGGGATTTCCCTACTTGAAATTGGCTGTCATGGAATTTTTGGAATAAATTTGTTTATACATAGGTTCAAAAGCTGAAACTGATATCACGTGAAGCTATAATCCTGAGGAGCCTTGTGTAAAAATTTCATATTATGGTGTGGAATAATTTCAGAGATACGATCTGTGGAAGTTAAGGTTTTTGTAGTCTCCTGAACTTCATCACAAAAAGGTGACCTTGGAAAAATCATCATAAATCTCTTTATGAGCATCAGATTAGAATTATGTAAAATGTATCAGATAGTGCACATAATTTAATTTTTTGTGTATCAATTTCAGAGCCGAAGTAGGAAACAATGACATGTGGCATGCCATAAAAATTCGTTGTACTGAAGTAGTCCATAATTAGGTCAGTGTGAGATATTGGGCATAACTTTGTCTTGAAGAATCAAAATTGGGTCAGACCTATGGTATTGGAAAGAATACTGAGAGGGATTCTACAGGACCAAAAATCACATATTGGGGATCTAAAATAATAGAGATACATCATATTCAATATCAAGCTCCTAGAAGGCAAGAAAAAGGTAGATGATGTGTTGTCAAGGGCTCGAAAGGAACAGACTTTCTAGGGCAAAAAAACAAAGCAAGATGCAATAGAGGTAAGCTCTAGATAATTATATTCTATTTATTCATGTTCAACTATTAATTTCATTTGGTTCTTTGTATTCTAATTTGTTTTTTTTTTTTTTTTTAGCACTAACTTATGCTCTACATAATGAGGTAAGTTTTGCTGTTATCATGTCATTAGTATTTCCTTGAAGACTTTGTGCAGGTATTATATATTCATCAAGATAAGACTCAATGCATGATCTAATGTTCTGAAGAGTGAGAAAGGGTAGCATGACAAGAGCAACAATCACGGTGTAGAACAACATCAATGAGTTCACCACATGAAGTCTTCAAGTGGGCAACACTGCATATAGTCATTGTAAAGGTATCATTGTACTGATTCATTGTAAAAGCATCATTGTAAAATTTTTATAAGTGTCTATCTACCAAGAATTGAATAGGAAATTTAGGGAGGTCTAGGATCATCATTAGGTGGTTGTGTCATAGTTGGGGTTATGGTCTAGTGTGTCTTCTTCTTCATCATTCTATATCATTGTAAAGTGGACCATTGTCCCTGGTACACTAGTCCATTCTTATTTTATTCTTATTTAGGGTGGTAGGGTGGTGCTAGGCTAGCGCATGAAGTCACCAACATGTTCAAGCCTGTGAAAAATTTAGGGTGGTAGCATGGTGCTAAGGTGAGTTGTAGCTCATTGGGTATTGGGGCCTCTGTTCAATTAACCACTGAAGAATCTCGGGTATTGAAGTATCCATTTAGTGGGAGCTGGAGAAGAATGATTTTATAGATTTTTAGGAAGTTGGAGCTTTCTTTTCAATTGGAGTTGAATGTTAAATAATTATTAGAAATGCATTCAGGTGGTTTTTGTCCCGGAGGGGGTTTCCACTTTAAAAACTGTGTGCATTTGTGTTCCTTTTTTTATTGTTATCATTGTACAAACACTGAAAATAATTTAATATTAACTAATGCTATGAAAGATTAGTAATAATACTAATTGAAAGGAATAATGATTCACCCCCCCTCTCTGTATTTTCAACAATTTGAATCAAAGCTCCTTGGTTCCTTCAATAGTAGTTTAACAACTGGAAGGAGGTCATGGAGCATACCAAGAATAGTGTACCTCTGTTCAATGAAAACAAATTATGCACTCTGGAAAGGAATAATAGAGGTCTATCTCTTGGCGCAAGGTTATAACGTATGGGACACTGTTCAAAATGGCTTTACACTAACCACGGATGAACAAGGTAAGAATAATTTGGTAAATGATGCAAAAGAAAATAATATTATTATCAATGGACTTATTGAATCTCCTTATCATAAGGTGTTGTGTTGTAAAACTACAAAAATGTATGGGACAAGCTTGAGAATATATATGTAGGTGACTCAAATTTCAAAGAAGCAAAGCTTCAAATCTATAGAGTAAAATTTTAGCAACTCAGAATGAAAGAAGATAACAACATTGCTCCATACTTCCAACACGTTGATGAAATAACCAACACTCTAGAAGGATTGGGAGAGCCTATGGACGAGAATACTATTACATGAAAGATTCTTAGAACATTACGAGGAAGATTCAACCAAAAGGTATTGGTCTTAGAATACAACACAAATCTGGACAAACTCATCAAAGAGGAATTACATAGAGTTTTCATAGCATATGAAATGAGACTTGATGAAGAAGAGGATGCTTCGCATCTAGAAACTATGTTCGCTGCCTCTAAGAAAACCAATAAGGACAAACAACCTTCAAAGGAAAATACCTACACCTGCAAGTGTGAAGAAAAGGAATATGAGGAAGAAGGTATTTTAGATGGAGAATATGCTTACTTTACGAGAAAACGAAAAATTGGCAAGGGAAATTCAAAGGTAAACTTCCATTGATATGTTTTGGCTATGGTGAGGTTGGGAATTTTGTAGCAAAATGCCCAGAAAAAAGTGATGGAAACTCAAAAAGAAAGAAAGGCTTTAAGAATTCAACAAGCAAGGAAAGAAGAAAGGTTTCAAAAGGAACTTTCTCTATAAAGAAGATAGCTCATCATCTGATGAAGATAGTGACATCGAAGAAGGAGCCAATGAGAGATTATTTTTTATGGCTAAGCATAATAAACAAGAGGTATCAAACAACTAAGAAGAAGGGTTGACCAAAGAAGAATTTTCTAAGGAGGAAATCAAGCTTATAATAGAGCTCATGGTTGAGAAGATCTGTTCTAATACTCTTGAGGAACAAGTTCAAGGTCTCAAAATTGAAGTTGAAGAACAAAATTGTATTGAAGAGTCACTTCAAAATAAGTTTGAACAAAGCAACCAAGAAAGGGAAGCATTAGAAGCTAAAGTAGTCTTGTTGCGTAAGGAAGTGAAGAAGGGAAAAACTATCCAAAATTGTTCCAATAGCTCAAGGGCACTGGAAGAACTCATCAACAATCAACGATATTACAATTGCAGAACTGACCTCAGTTACAAAGAATAAGAAGCATGACCTTCTACAACAAAATACAATGAACCTATGAGATCTGACAGGTATGTAGACTTCATTGGACAAGATTTTCAATAACAGCCTTGGAAGAAAATTCCCCGACGAAGATTTCCATGCAAGTACCAACATATTTTTCATGGCTACTATTATTCATGTGAAACATTTGGTCATAAAGCTGTAGAATGTCACACGTACCCTAGGAACCAATACAATTCCAGGAGATCCGTCAAATATGAACCTCCCAGGGCTCAATGAAACATCAATAGATTTGAAAATTTAAGAAATAATATTGAATGCTACAAATGTCGAAACTTTGGAAACATAGCCAGGGACTGCAGACTTGAAAATCCTATAGAAGAATCTTCAAAGCCAAAGAACCATCGAACATGGAATAAGAAGAAGACTGATAATTGTGCTCTGGCTCTCAAGGCTCACAACAAAAAATATGTGTGGGATGTCGATAGCGGTTTCTCAACACATATGACTGGAGATGGAAAGAAATTTGTATCTATGAAAGAGAAGAAGGATGGAACCGTGTCCTTTGGAAATGATGGATCTTCAAATGCTATAATCTAAGACAAAAATAGATATTAGAGAGCATAAATGTTACATTTGACGAAGATGGTGTTCTAATGAATAATGATGAGGATCTAGAATCTTTGAAACTTGAGACAAGAGGCTGAAAAGCCATAGTGAAAATTCTAAAACAAGAAGCAACTGTGAACCAGGAAGAAGTAAATAATGATCATAAAGATATACAATAACAAAAACACGTCCAAAGAGAACAAAAGAATGGATTCAAAAGAACCATCCATCAAATCAAATCGTTGGTGACATAAATGAAAGTCGACAGCTTCATTCATCACAAAAATCTCACATTGCCTTTCTTGCAACCTTTGAGCCTAGTATTTTTTAGGAAGCTAGCCAGAATGAACATTGGGTAGTAGCTATGAATGAAGAATTGGATCAAATTGAGAAGAATAACACTTGGGAATTAGTTCCATGACCAAAATATAAAAATGTCATTGGGACTAAATGGGTGTTTAGGAACAAATTGAGTGAAGATGGACAGGTTACCAAAAACAAAGCAAGATTGGTTTGCAAAGGCTATGCACAAATGGAAGGAAATTATTTTGATGAAACGTTTGTAGCAGTTGCCTAAATGGAAGCCATCCCGATGTTTCTCACCTATTCATGTTCAATAAAAATAAAATTCTACCGAATGGATGTTAAGTCAACATTCCTGAGTGGCGAATTAGAAGAAGAAGTTTACATCAAACAACCTGAAGGCTTTCTACTATCAGAAAAGAAGACTATGTTTGGAGGTTAAAGAAGGCTCTATATGGTCTCAAGCAGGGTCTTAGAGCATGGTATGCTTGTCTTGATGGATATCTATGTCAAAAAGGGTTCAAGAAAGGTACTACTAATAAAACTCTTTATGTACAAATAGAAAAATATAATTTAAAAATTATTGAGGTATATGTGGATGATATAATATTTTGTAATATCCCAAAAGGGAGAATGTAGTAATAATGAAACACAATATAAGAACTACAGAAAAGTAAACAGTAAATCTAAATACACATCAGAATGCACAGAAATAGCTGAGCCATTTTATTATATAGGAGGTGAAAAAAAAACAAGTACAATAGTGCTCAAAATATGAGATACTCAAGCCAACGGGATGGCCTGAAATGACCCTGCAATTATCCCACAAGAGGGATTGCGTAATTGCTAAACTCCTGGAAGGTAAACTATGCTGTCCCCACTGCAACTGTTGGGATTGCAACTACCTGAAAGTTAGAAAGTTAGATCTAGGTAGAATGGGAGCTCTGATGATGCTGAAATTGTCGATTAGGGCTCAATGATGGATTCCTAAGATAACCCAAAAATGGTTTCTCATATATGTTAATCCAAGGAAACCACCCTCTTAGGGCTTCACATATATGATATTGGGAATGTAGATCTAAAGATAGATCTAGTGATATGATGGCGCAATGATGCACAATCAGATCTATGCAAGAGGGGCTGATTCCTTCACTAGATCCTTGGGCTAAAATTTCATGATCTAGCTCCTTCAATATCCTCCATTGAAAATAACTACTGGATGAATAAAAACTTCAAAAAAATGCGCAGTCAGAGAGGGAGGCTCAATAGCCTACTAATATATGTGTCAAATCAGCTCATGTATGATGAAAACAATAAATCCAATGTGAGGAGGTGATCCCTCATAGGATTTCCAACTGAAATACTGGAATTTTCCTTCCTCCAATAGATCTATAGGACTGGACTACACAATCCTTGAAGGGATTGTTGCTACATGGAGGTAAAACCCAATGGCATGAATGCCAGATATAGATCTACTACTCCTGGAAGACTGAATGTGAAGAAAAAATTGGTAGGATGAATCCTCCACCGGTTTCCTAGCTAAATGCTAGAAACAACCTCCTGAAGATGGCACCATTGCCCGATAAGGAATGAAGTATGATCCTCTTCCTTAGAGATCACTCGAAGAAAGAGGTGGGATTCCTGCTTGGGAACACCCTATGCTAAACAACATTGCAAAATCTGCTAAACAGCCCAAGCCTGCATAGAAATTTCCTAACACAAATCTATATCTAAATAGATAAAGAATGAATAATCCAAATCATGCTCTCCAATGTGCCTTTACCTTCATTATATAAATATGAGTCTTCCATAGCCTAGGCCCACTCCAAAAATGCACTGTACATGTGGACAAAAGTCTCCATGGTTGAATGTGTTGTTGATCCATGTCCTCCATCACGTTCACATGGGGTGATTACCCTCTCCATCATGTGTGCATTAAATGCATCACTTCCTCCATTATATTATCACAAGTGCTTTATGATCTTCTTTGAATGCACTATGATCTCAATTGACCTTATCAAATATCCTCATGGTTTTGCATTTAAGTTCCATAATCTTACTTGATTGTGTCATCCTCCATAATCTATCTCATAAATTAGACATGATCTCCATTAATGGAGCTGCTCCACTACTCCATGATTTTAGATCTAGATCTATAATATCCACATACACACATAAAAAGTGGATTTTATTTATCTTTGAGGATTATGGGTCCCTCCACCTTTTTATTTACTTAATTAATTAAGTTTATTAAGAACTCTAATATTCCAAATATCATGTGAGAATTTGGGAACATTACAGTCCTCCCCAACAAAATTTTTCTTGTCCTCAAGCAACTAAAAAAGTAGGTGTTAGAGAAATATGCCACCCTCCAAATGGAATCCACACAAAGAAGGTCTCCCCATTTTTTGCAATGAGTTATGTATGCCCAGCACCAAATTTTCCTCTCTATAATTTCTAGAGTGATTTGTAACTGTGTATCTAGATACCCCTCATCAACCATGAAGCTCCAAGTGACAACCACAAGTTGTCCAACATCCTCCACAATACACGAGACACATAAAAATAGATGGTTCCTTCCACAAGAGGGAATCTACAACTCACAAAGTATAACTCCATCCCATGCTACATGAAGTAAAGAGAGGCTTTTCATGCCTCCATCCTTAGCCCTGTTGGCCTTGTTGGAACTAAGAATCATCCCAACATTATGCAAAATAAGAAGTAGAGATATATGGGTAGACAAAGATGTCAAACCATATTCTCCCAATAGTAGCCAATGCAGCAATGCTCCCTGCTACCACACCACACCATGACGATACCTAGTATGGTGTCCATACTCTCCAAGTAAGAGCCATCGGAGGAGTGCCTCTTGCTTCCATCCTCCAACACTATCATGAAAATTATGGGAGTATGTAGGACCAAAGTCCCCCAATAAAAGGCACAGCAACAAGATCTCTTTCTTCCTCTTCACACCATCATGTGAATCATGGAGTAACAACATACTGAAGGACATATGTAATGTCATATCAGCCCAATACAAACAAACTCCATTATCGCATATCATGAGAGTATTATGCCATATTACAAACAATATAAAACACATAAACATGCGAGATGTCATGTGATGGCTAAAGTCTGTCAACAAAATTGGACATGCCTTCTTCTGCTTCATTATGTCATGGATACACAAGGCATGAGTCAAAGAAATATGACCTATTGGATGGTAACCATACTCACCCAAGAAAACCCAGCGTAGCCATGCCTCCTTCTTCATTTCATGAGTGTTTTTCAAGGCATGGATAAAAGAAATAGGAGCCTTTGGGTAGTAATAAAACTCTCCCAAGGGAAACCAACGTAGAAAATCTTGCTTGCCCATGTCATATATTTTCAAGTGGTCATGCAACCCCTTTCTTATCATCCCGACCCACTCATCCCAATGTGGATTATGAATGATGTACTGCATAAGCATGGTATCCTCCCTATTTACAATACCATCCTCCCAAAGTTGCTGAAGAACTTTGCACTCCATGAAATTTTGAAGTGCATCTCCAATGAGATCTCTCAATGAGATTCTCTTTTCACCAAAGGCCCTCCAAAACCAAAGAGGTTTTGGATCTACTGTAGGTAGAAGTTTCTCTTTGAGATGTGAAATTCTCATTGAGAAAGTGTCATCTAGAAAGGAGAAAATATTTCTCATCTCAAGATGTCTACCATTTATCATCTTTAACTCCATTTCTTCATGAGTGAAGCTCCATTCAGAATGCTCTAAGAATAATGGGGTTACTTCTTTATCACTGCTACTAAGTGACAACATTGTATATCTGCATGGTAACACATATGCTGCCTCAAAGCAAGGCACAACGCTGATCTCATAACCAGTCATTTTCATCCCATTTTCTGAAATTCTACACTTCAACTCAAGGGTTTAGACGTAGTTCATCAATAACAAACAGGGATAGCTTTTCTTCTCCTCCTTGATTAGATCAAGGGTACTCTGCGCTATGATAGTTTGCTGCTTCAAATCAACATTTTGTTCTAACCCTTTGTTTTGCATTGGATTTGATGGCATGTCCCCATAAGTTTCAATAAGATCTCCTGAAACAATATGTAATGAAAGTGTATGCATAACTTGGATCAAGTGATGTGTATGAACCTATTGCTAGAACACAAGAGTTCCTCCAACCAGGAAAATAATGTCTTCAACTGTTGGTAAGAGTGATGGCTGTTCTTCTATCAATGTACTAGCACTGGAATCTTCCTCCTCTTCCTCATGCATCTCCTGAATCATGCATGGGACTATATGTGTCAACAGCTCAAGACTATCTTGCAAGGTTGCAAGTGTCTCTTCTCTGAATGTAAGTACTTTTGCAGCTGGTGGTGAATGTAGTGACTTCTTATCCAAAGTGACAAGATTGACATCCTCCTTTGTTTCCTTAGGAAATTCCTCTTTGTGACACATCTTTGGTTTTCTCACATCAAATTTCTTCCTCGACATGTAAAATAAATATGAATATTTAGTCACCTTCGCATGCTCCATGTGACCAAATCACCAATCATTGACTTCACCATAAAGATGAACTGCTGTAATATGGATAACCTCTTTTTTAGCCACAAGATGCAGCATGAAAAATGTATCTAACTCTTTCCTCCAAGCCTTAACAGTGCTCGAGGAAGATCCGTCAAATGTAGGCAAATAGAATCTAATGTGCCTCTTTCTTTTATTGCTATTATAGGATCCTCTTTCTTCTCTAATTTGGAAGAATTATTGGAGAGTTAGACTCTCTTTGAATGATCTAGACTGTGCCTTGTACTCTTCAAGATACAAACTGAGAGTCTCATGAGTCTCAGGTTCTCTTCTTTCCTCATTTCTACACCTTTCAGCCTCTTCAGAGTAAGTGGGCATAGTAGATCTATGAGGAGATCTATGATTCTCTGGTATTCTTCTTTGCTGATAGGAAGTGCTTGGACCTTCCTCATCAAATATTCTTCTTGGATCCTCCTTTTTCCTTTCCTTCTTCATTTGGTTGACCTCTTTGGAGAGATCTTTCATGGATATAAATATAGGAGTTGCAAAACTATAATCCTCCTTCATGATAGATCTCATCTATCTGCTTCTTCTTTTTATGCAAAAGATGAAGTGTCCACAAGCTGAGCCGAAGATCATGCTGTGATACCACTATAATATCCAAAAAGGGAGAATGTAGTAATAATGAAACAAAATATAAGAACTACAACAAAGTAAACAATAAATCTAAATACGCATCAAAATGCACAAAAATAGCTAAGCCATTTTATTATAGAGGAGGTGAAAAAAAACAAGTACAATAGTTCTCAAAATGTGAGACACTCAAACCAAAGGGGTGGCCTAGAATGACCTTGCAATGATCCCACAAGAGGGATTGCGTAGCTGCTAAACTGCTAGAAGGTATACTACATTGTCCCTGCTGCAATTGTTGGGACTACAACTGCCTGAAAGTTAGAAAGTCATATCTAGGTAGAATGGGATCTCTGATGATGCTGAAATTGTAGAACAAGGCTCAATGATGGATTCCCAAGATAACATAGAAAGGGTTTTGCATATCTGGAAATATAAGGAAACAACCCTCTTAGGGCTTCACATATATGCTGTTGGGAATGTAGATCTAAATATAGATCTGGTGATATGATGGCTGCAATGATGTACAATCAGATCTATGCAGTAAGGGTTGATCCCTTCACTAGATCCTTGGGCTAAAAGCTCAAGATCTAGCTCCTCCAATCTCCTCCAATAAAAATAGATGCTGGACGAACAACAGGTTTAGAAAATTGTGTTGTCAGAGAGGGAGGCTCAATAGCCTAATGCTAGATGTGTCAAATCAGCTCCTGTATGATGAAAACAATAGATCCAATGTGAGGAGGTGATCCCTCACAGGATTTCCAGCTGAAATACTAGAAACTTCCTTCCTCCAATAGATCTACAGGAATGGACTCCGCAATCCTTGAAGGGATTACTGCTACAGGGATTGCTTCCTGAATGCCGGATATAGATCTACTACTCCTGGAAGACTGAATGTGAAGAAAAAAGTGTTAGGATGAATCCTCCAATGGTTTCCTAGCTGAATGCTAGAAAAAACCTCTTGAAGATGGCACCAATGCCTGATAAGGAATGAAGTACAATCCTCTTCCTTAGAGATCACTCAAAGAAAGAGGTGGGATTCCATCTCGAGAAAACCCTGTGCTAAACAACACTGCAAACTCTACTAAACAGCCCAAGCATACATAGAAATGTCCTAAGACAAATCTAGATCTAAACAGATCAAGAAATGAATATTCCAAATCATGCTCTCCAATGTGCCTTCACCTTCATTATATAGATATGAGCCTCCCATAGCCTAGGCCCACTCCAAAACTATGTTTTACATGTGTAAAAAAGTCTCCATGGTCGATTGTGTTGTTGATCCATGTCCTCCATAATGTTCACATGGGGTGATTACCCTCTCCATCATGTGTGCATTAAATGCATCACTTCCTCCACTATCTTATCATGAGTTATTTATGATCTTATTTGAATGCACTATGATCTCAGTTGAAATTATCAAAGATCCTCATGGTTTTGAATTTAAGATCCACGATCTTATTTTACTGTTTCATCCTCCATAATCTATCTCATAAATGGTACATGATCTCCATTAATGGAGCTGCTCCACTACATGATTTTAGATCTAGATCTAGAATATCCACATACACACATGAAAAGTGGATTTTATTTATGTTTGGGATTATGGGTCCCTTCACCCTTTTATTTACTTAATTAATTAAGTTTATTAAGAACTCTAATATTCCAAATATCATGTGAAAATTTGGGAATATTACATATTTGGTAGCAATGATGATCAACTAAGTAAGAACTTTGCTACAAATATGTAATGTGAGTTTGAGATGTCTTTATTTGGTGAGATGAAATACTTCTTAGGGCTTCAAAAATCTCAGCAAGAGAAAGGAATATTTATATGTCAAGCCAAGTACATCAAGGAAATTCTCAAGAAATTCAAAATGGAAGATTGTAAACCCGTCCTTACTCCTATGTTAACAGGTTGAAAATTGGGCATATATGACTCATCTAAGGATGTGAATCAGAGGTTGTATAGATCTATGATTAGTAGTCTTCTATATGTAACAGCCTCCTGACCAGATGTTATGCAAGCAGTTGGACAAGTAGCAATATTCAAAGAAACACCAAAAGAGTCACATATTATTTCCGTCAAAATAATTCTTCGATATCTAAAGGGCACATTGGAATATGGCTTGTGGTATCCCAAGGGTAAAAATGGCATTATTCAAGCCTTTACAGATGTAGATTGGGTACGAAGTGTTGATGATCATAAGAGTACTAGTGGAGAAACATTATATCTATGTGGTTGTCTCGTATTATGAATGAGAAAAAGGCAAAACTCAATCTCATTATCTACAACGAAAGTAGAATGCATTGCAGCGACAACTTGTTGTACTCAAGTCCCTTGGATGAAAAAAACTTTGAAATATCTTCAAGTACAATTCAATGAGCCTATTCCCATATTTTGTGATAACACCAGTGCCATAAGCATCTCTAGTAATCCTGTCATGCATTCAAAAACAAAACACATTCCGATCAAATATCATTTTGTTAGAGAAAAAGCCGCTGAAAAGAATATCAAACTTAACTATGTTGGTACAAAAGAAAAAATCAATGATATCTTCACTAAAACTTTACCTCGTGAAGCATTTGAATATATTCACTAGAATATTGATATTCTTCCAAGTTATCATTATATTTTCCTTATTCAAAATATAAAGGGAAGTGGAAGTGTGTACAGGTCCGCAAGATGGTTGTGTGTCAGGGGGAGTTACCCTTTCCCATTGATGTAAAAGGGGGAGAGAATGTTGTAGGAAGAGGTGTCATGACCGCAGGGGGAGTACTTCTATCCCCACCAATGCCAAAGGGGGATATTTTTAATCAGTGGTTGTCATTGATGTCAACCTAGGCAGCACCAGGGGCTACCCCGATATTGCATGGGAATTTTGACCTACCAAATTACTATATTAAGAGTTAAGGATATTTTTTGATGGTTTCTACTTGTCGATATTTTGATGTTGATATATGGCATGCCACGTAATTCTTCACTGTTTGAGAGATATTCATGTTTGAAGTTAGTAACTCCAGTTAGTGGGATAAAACACCATGGAGTTGTGGCATGACACTAATAATTGGTTGTGGTCATTGAATAGTAAATAATTAATAATTTTTAAGCTCCTAATATCTCTCCCATGTTCACTTGTTGAAGACCCTCTCAACCTAAGCATTTATATAAATTGTGATCCTCATATCCTCCTCATGTAGGGAATTCGCTACTTGAAATCAGTTATTGTGGACTTTTCACTATAACTTGTATTCTACGAAGGTTCAGAAGTTGAAAGTTTTATCACATGAAGCCGAAATCCTGAGGAAGTGTGTGTAAAAAAGTTAGATCATGTTTCGAAATATTTTAAAATATATGATGTGTGGAAGTTAGGGTTTTTGGAGGCTCTTGAAGTTCATCTCAAAGAGGTGACCTTGGGAAAATCATCATAACTCTCTCTATGAGCATCATATTGGAATTATCTAAAAAGTGGCTGATATGGCATGGACTATAGTTTTATGTGTATCAATTTTATTGCCGAAGCAGGAAACAATGACATGTGACACGCTGTAAAAATTCGTTCTACTGAACTAGTCCATAATTAGGAAATTGTGAGAGATTAGGCATAAATTTGTCTTGAAGAATCCAAATTGGGTCACACCTGTGGAATTGGAAAGAAGACTCAGAGGGCTACTACAGGACCAAAAGTCACATATTGGGGATCTGAAATAACAAAGATACATCAGATTCAATATCGAGCTCCTAGAAGGAAAGGAAAAGCTAGATCATGTGCTATCAAGGGCTGCGAAGGACGAGAATTTCTAGGGCAACAAGGAAAGCAAGGTGCAGCAGAGGTAACTTCCATGTAATTATATTCTATATATGAATTTTCATCTCTTAATTGCATTAGGTTCTTTGTATTCTAATTTTATTTTATTTTGTTTAGCACTGACATATGCTCGGCAGGATGAGGTAAGTTTTGTTATTATCACGTCATGGGTATTTCCTTGAATAATTTTTGTAGGTATTATATATTCATCAAGATAAGACTCAATGCATGATTTAATTTTATGAAGAGTGAGAAAGGGTAGCATGACAAGAGCAGAAATATAGATGTAGAACAACAGCAAGAAGTTCACCACATGAACTCGTCAAGTGGGCAGCACTGCATACAGTCATTGTAAAGGTATCATTTTACTGAGCCATTTTAAAAGCATAATTGTAAAATTTGTACAAGTGTCTATCTTCCAAGAATTGAAGAGGAAGTGTCAGGAGGTCTAGGATCATCATTAGGTGGTTGTGTAAAAGTTGGGGTTATGGTATAGTGTGTCTTCTTCTTCTACATCATTGTTTGGTTCCAATTGATGATGTCAATTAGAGTTTAATTTAATTTCAACCCGGGAAGGTAAACTTAGAAGTGCTTATCTAAAATATATAGATCTAGAAAGATTCCTAATTTGTCCAAGATCTTAAAGTCCCCTTACAAGAACATATTCATTAAGATCTCTTTCAATAACTAATCAAACCTAGATCTAACAATTGTTTGAGATCTATAGTTCTCTTACAAGAACATATTCTCCAAGATCTCTTCCAACATTAGAACATCTAATAAGAACTTAAAAGCTGAAATGGAATAAACCTAGATCTAATAATTGTATGAGGTCTTACAGTTCTCTTACAAGAACTCTTTCAAATAAGACTCTTCCAATATTAGAACATTTAACAAAACTTAAAAACTGAAATGAAACAAACCTAAATCTAATAATTGTATGAGATCTTATCGTTCTCTTACAAAAACACTTTCAAATAAGATCCTTCCAATATTAGAACATTTAACAAAAACTTGAAAGCTAAAATGAAACAAAAACATAAATTAAATTATACCTAAAGTAGCAAATAAGCATGCAAGTGAGGCCATGGGGAACCTCCATAACTCCACAAGCACACCACTTTAATGGAGACTCAGATGTAGAGGAAAAATCAAAGTATGAATCCTTATTTCAAAATCTCCATTACAAACCAACTCAAAGGTTACAACTCTAAGCTTCTAAGATTACATACTCCAAAATTCTAAGATTACAAAACTTCAAGATTACAATATTACAAAAACTTCAACATTACAAATGGAGGAGATTGTACTCCTATTTATACAATGGGATGAGTAACAAACTCATAATGATCATCCACTAATCTCTCATTTAGTTCCATACATCTCTCAACCATCTAGACACATAACCCCTTTTGTCCTTGATCTTCTCCATGTGATCATAATCTTCTCCATGAGGTTTATCTTCTCAAATTCGAATTTGATCCTTCAAGGCCACATAAAGGTGTCTTGGAAGCTTCCTTGGCACCTACACATGTCACAAAAACAACCCACTTTCCATATATAATGTAAAATATATTATTTTCTAATATTTAATCAAGAATTTCTCTAAAAAATGCTTAAAATAAATAATATTTGGAAAATATAAATTAGACCCATTAATGGTGAATAATAGGGAAAATTAAGTGACATGGTGGTGAATAATGGGTGATAAAATGGAAGCATAGGTGAAAAATGTATGGTAATGAGTGACATTTTGAAATCCAAACATACTCCCCAACTGAAGCTCTTGCATGTCCTCACAATGACTTATTTGATTTAATTCTTAGATGAGCTTCCTTTTACAAGATGTTTGGTTCTTGTGTAACAAACATCTTTCAATCATGGACTTCCTTTTAACTTTGCACTTCTTTGGATAACTTTTATTTTTGCAAAGCATTTGCATATTTTAATGATTGGTTCTTGTGTTACAATCATTATTTACTTTGTTGAGATCTCTATTTAATGATTGGTTCTTGTGTTTACAATCATTATTTACTTTTTTGAGATCAATCATTTTAAGAAGTCATTTAATATGCTCATCATATTTAAGAAGTCATTTAATATGTTCATCATTTTGTAGTAGTTTTATTGTGGGAAAACTATGTGGGTTAAGATGTAATATGAATGAGGGAAAAAAATGAAGTGTGAAGTGTGAAATTCCCCCCTCCCCAACTGATGGTTTTTGGCAATTTTTTAATGAGAAAGGGAATAGTGAAATAGTGGAATATTTTCCAAACATCATTATTTTAGCATCTAAAAAGAATTTCAAGATTAAAGGTTAGAAAACATCATACCTTACTTACCTACAGAAGTGGATGAATCATGCATGTTTAGTTGCTGCAATTCTGATCTGAAGCTTCTTCTGCAAGTTGTGGATGAAAGATGGATCTGTATTGTCGTATCTGCTGCTGGATAGTCTGATGAATCTGATGAGTCGGCTGAATATGGCTGAAAATGTATAAGGCTTGGAAGGTATACAAAATATAGAAGTTACATTTTCCTCCCCCCAACCTTATTTATTGACTTGTCCTCAAGTCATGACAAGCTGAAAAAGAAATGAACGGAAATCTGCTTCATCTGCTACAAAATATGGGTCTTCAAGTCTTCAACGCTCGATGGCACAAATCTTACTATGTGAATAAATGTGCTGGTGTCGAACATAGCAAGAAGTTGTTGACTTAGTGGCCGTTAATGAATGCCACTAGCCAACACGAGAGCTCCCACCATTGATTCCAATGGGAGTCAAGATGCCTAACACATCTTTGTAGGTACGAAAAATTTTGTTGTGGTTGAGTCACCTACAAGATCCAACGAACAAGGGATATTAGTGTACTCCCATTGTTCATTGGCAAGAGTACTTTCCATTAAGGCATGCAATCCTCTAGGTGTTTTTACAAAGATAATTAGACTCTAGGACTTTCACTCAATGATATACATAGAAGCAGGGTTTTATTGGCGGAAATGAAAAATGGTAGGAAATGGAAATGGAAATGGAAAATGGCAAGAAGTTTGTAAGTAAACTTCTTGGATTTTATTGATGTGTTAGGAATAGATGAATGGAAATGCATGGTGAATGAATAAGAACTCTTGCTGTGAAAAATGGACATGTAAATGGTATGCTTTATGGATTGACAATTGGTGGAATTCAAAATCTTTTGCAAAAAGGGAGGTGCAAGGTAGTGGTTGTGGTCATGGATTTGTCTTTAGAATTTTTCATGAATTTAGTCGTTTGAAGACCAATTGTGCGCACAATGTAATCTCCTTAATGAATACTTGATTATGCTATAACCTGTAAAAAAAACTTGGTACAAAGAAAACATAAGTGTGTTCAAGAAGAAATGGCCAGTTCCTTCATGATTCTTACGCAAAAATTTCATACCAAATAAAACATGTTAAGGACAATCAAAGGTGTTGAAATTGACTTAATCATGATATTAAAATCAATCCGTTCTTTAAAAATAACCATGAAAAGTAATTCTCCCTGTTATGCTCAGCAAAAAGATTGGCATTTGAAAGATCTGTTGTGTTCTGCATATTAGTATGTCACCTAAAAGCATTCAACAGAAAGATGTTATGAGTTTAATGCCAACTTGAAGCTTATCAAAACAATATAATTATCCTCCAAATGTTTGATAAATCGATCCTCAAAATTTGTTTCCAAGTGTTCCATTATTTATTTTCAAACCTGCGTGAATTTTGTGAAAAGTGTGTTTGTTTTTTTTTTTTTTAATTTTTCCCTTGTACCAACTGTTGCAGTTTCATACAGTTCCATTATTCTCTATATCACCAAAATTTTGTTTTATGCCAATATCCTTCACATGCCAATATTTACTCTTTAAATACTTCAACACATAACATTTTTTTTTCTTTTTTAATAATAACAAACATGACATATCATAACAATCATATCTAATATAAAACAATATATTAATACAACAATTATATACAAATATAACAAATAGAAAAAATTATAACTATATTAATTAATGCAAATATAATAACATATTAATATATTAATATATTAATATAATTTTTATAACAAACATTAATTAATAATTAAATAAAATAACAAATTACAATTAAAATATAACAAATAATATCAAATTACAATTATATTAATATATATTAATATAATTATAATAATATAACAAACATTATCTGTAATAACAAATTAGCACTAAAAATATATATCTAAATCAAAACAAATCAAAAATAAATAAATACAAATCAAAACAAAAACACAAAGCATGTGAAATAGTGGCTTATTTTCTGCGATAGCTCCATATTGTGTCTGTATTCGTTGTCATTGGCTGGAACGTTCCTTTAAAGTGATAGCTCTTTCAAGCATTGAACATTTTTAGGGAATGGAACAGCACCTAACAAAACTGATCAATCTCATCTCGCCATCGAAATTCTGATTCAAACTTGTTCCGAACAAAATGTTTGGTTATCCTGTATGCATCCCCGGCATCAACTGCAATTTGCTCGAGTCTCGAACAGTGGTATCTTGCCAGAGAAAGAAGCCAGTCGCTGTTGCTGGAGTGACAGGGCAGCAAAGTTTTCGACCCAAGCAATATTCTATCTGGCCAGAGTCAAAGAGATCACTGCCCTGGAAAGAACACCGAGCGCCGACAAAGTAATGCTGTCCAGAGCCCCGGGGGAATCGAACCGAGTCATAGTCTAAGCTTTCTATCGAAGATACAAAGTCCCGATTGGCTCTTACCCATTTCTTGTATGCCTCCTGGAGGAAGGCGTAATAGAGGGAATTCGATGCAGCGTTGATATTCTTGTTCGTTTGTTTGAATGCTCTCAGCCTTTTTATTTATTGACATGGTTTGTTATTTGTTGTGTTGTTTAAAAATTGTTTAGTTGTCTTTTGTTGTTGTTGTTTTTTTTTTTTTAATTATATTTTTTAAATTGTTTTTTTTTTTATTAATGTTTTGTTTTATTGTGAAACTAAAAAAAATATTAAAAAAATGCAATGTAACCTATCAAAAAATGGCTATTTATTCAAAAAGATTTTTTTTTCTTTTTTAATAATAATATATATATGATATATATATTATTATTATGTGGGAATTTTTTTTTTTAATTTTTTTTTTAATTTTTTAATTTTTATTATTATTTTTTAAAAACTAAAATTTAGAAAGACTAAGTTTTATCTAAAATGTTTTTTTTTTAAGATGATTTTTTTACATTCACAAAATTCTTTATTGTCATATCACATATCAATTTTCCAGCAAGAATATTTTTATTTGAAATAAATCAATAGATTTTCTGATCTTTCTGATCGCACGAAGCACTGGAAGAGAGCATACTAATCTCTTGATTTGTTTTTATTTATGCAGGTTAGCATGGATGGATAAAACACAATTAATATCTACGATAGAACCTTGCATTATCTACACTCTTTCTGCAATGTCACGGGGGCGTTTAGACTCTCGGAAGACAAAGCTTTCTGATAATAAAGCTCTTGGCTCACCCGTGATACAAAAACAAGACATAGAAATGCAAAGATGAAGCAACTCTTTTTATTTATGATGATATTTTAAAAAACAAGACTAAAAGAAAATTCTACAAGGAAATTCTATGAGATCTCATTTTATTTTTTAATCTATTCTACATTAACTTGAAAGATGTTTTATTTTCTAAGTAAAAGAATGCTTCCAATGAAGCCATCTACGGACTAAAAATTCGAACATGCTCACATCAAGATTTAAAAATTTTACATTATGTTTTACAAGTATGTGAGAATCCTGTCTTAGAGTTGGCTCAAGGTTATTGTCCTTGCTCTCCAAGAAGTACCTGTTCAACATTGTCAAATTCTTTATCCGTAGATGGATTAGTGAGAAATGGGGGGTTTAAAATAAAAACTGAGTTTAAATTAACTATGTGCAAAAATAAAAATGTTCCAAACTTTGAACTCCTTTATGAACCTGCAGTCACCAAGTTCCAAAAATTAGTCCATAAAAAAAAATGCATAAAATAATTACTAAATCCTTCTAGTTGCACTTCCCCGACAACGGCGCCAAAATGTTTGGTTCCAATTGATGATGTCAATTAGAGTTTAATTTAATGTCAACCCGGGAAGGTAAAATTAGAAGTGCTTATCTAAAATATATAGATCTAGAAAGATTCCTAATTTGTCCAAGATCTTAAAGTCCCCTTACAAGAACATATTCATTATGATCTCTTTCAATAGCTAATCAAACCTAGATCTAACAATTGTTTGAGATCTATAGTTCTCTTACAAGAACATATTATACAAGATCTCTTCCAACATTAGAACATCTAATAAGAACTTAAAAGCTGAAATGGAATAAACCTAGATCTAATAATTGTATGAGGTCTTATAGTTCTCTTACAAGAACTCTTTCGAATAAGACTCTTCCAATATTAGAACATTTAACAAAACTTAAAAACTGAAATGAAACAAACCTAAATCTAATAATTGTATGAGATCTTATGGCTCTCTTACAAAAACACTTTCAAATAATATCCTTCCAATATTAGAACATTTAACAAAAACTTGAAAGCTAAAATGAAACAAAAACATAAATTAAATTATACCTAAAGTAGCAAATAAGCATGCAAGTGAGGCCATGGGGGCCCTCCATAACTCCACAAGCACACCACTTTAATGGAGACTCAGATGTAGAGGCAAAATCGAAGTATGAATCCTTTATTTGAAAATCTCCATTACAAACCAACTCAAAGGTTACAACTCTAAGCTTCTAAGATTACATACTCCAAAATTCTAAGATTACAAAACTTCAAGATTACAATATTACAAAAACTTCAACATTACAAATGGAGGAGATTGTACTCCTATTTATACAATGGGATGAGTAAAAAACTCATAATGATCATCCACTAATCTCTCTTTTAGTTCCATACATCTCTCAACCATCTAGACACATAACCCCCTTTGTCCTTGATCTTCTCCATGAGATCATAATCTTCTCCATGAGGTTTATCTTCTCAAATTCGAATTTGATCCTTCAAGGCCACATAAAGGTGTCTTGGAAGCTTCCTTGGCACCTACACATGTCACAAAAACAACCCACTTTCCATATATAATGTAAAATATATTATTTTCTAATATTTAACCAAGAATTTCTCTCAAAAATGCTTAAAAATAAATAATATTTGGAAAATATAAATTAGACCCATTAATGGTGAATAATAGGGAAAATGAAGTGACATGGTGGTGAATAATGGGTGATAAAATGGAAGCATAGGTGAAAAATGTATGGTAATGAGTGACATTTTGAAACCCAAACATGTATACTGATCTATTTCATGGGGCAATGCCAATTCAGGATTCATCTATCAAAGATGAATTAATAGATGAATTAGAATTATATGGGGCAATGCCAATGAAAGATTCATCTCTCAAAGATGAATTAGTTTTGAGACGCTCTTCTTCAAAAATTCAAGATTCATCTCTCAAAGATGAATTAGTTTTGAGACGCTCTTCTTCAAAAATTCAAGATTCATCTCTCAAAGGTAAATTAGTGTTGAGACGCTCTCCTTCCAAATTTATTGATGGACATTGTAACATATCTTGGATAAGTGTGTGTTTTGTACTTATAAACGCGTATTTTTTAATGAACATGTGCTTTTTTCAATTATATACCAAGTGTGCTCCCGCCACACCATGTAAAGCGAAACTTGGTGAACTTCACATTTTTATAAAATTAAAATGCGGGGACTTCAACAAATTTTTGTTTAAATGGAGTTTAACTTCTTTTTTAATGATAATGTGTTTTCTTCAATTTTATACCAGGTGTGGTCCCACCATGTAAAGCGCAGTTTGGTGAACTTAACATTTTTATAAATTTTTTTGCTTAAATTGAGTTTCACACATGTTCAATTAGTGCTTTGAAAGTTGTGTTTTACATAATTTGTGTACACTAAATTACATTAAATTTCTGAAATTTATTTTCAATTTATTTTAAGTTAGTCATTTAAAAAAATAATTGTAAATCTCCACCGTAGATATATATATCATGGCAGATGAACGAAGAAGATCAATAGAATCCCATATCTCTACGAAATAGGGGGATCAGGGATCAAGGGATGTTCATGGAATTTAAATATAATCTTAAATCTCCATACATATACATACATGTGTGTACATATGGAATTGATTTTTTTATCAACTTTGTGAGTTAAATTAGTTGTTAATAAGTTTAATTTTTTATTTTTTAGAAGCTAAGAGGAGAAGGGTCTCTACTCCATAAATGGAGCATGCCCATGGTTCACCCAGTCGTGGTATGGTTCACGCAATTTAATCAATGAATATGTACATGTATTTATATGTGTGAATGTATTTTTCAATTAATTATAAATTCATATTTGTTTATGAATATTCTCTCTCGTCTCGAGAGGTTGGTGGTGGTTCAAATCCCCTTAGAGGGCCATCAATAAGTTCTATCAAGTTGCATGAAGGTGGTGATATTTATTCCCTAGGCCAATCAACAGATGGTCATGTTGGTTCTCAGCAGGGTTGTTCTAGTTCTCAACAGTCTCAGGGTGGGCAAGATGCTAGCCAACCACTTTGAGGTGGCCATCAATTTGACTATTTTTTTCATTCAATTTGTGCAAATTTGAAGTTACATGTCTTCTTTTCTTATATAAAAAATGTTATGTATTGATGCAAAGGTTGAAAATGCTCCAAATGTTGGCCAAAAAAGACGTAGGGAAGAACGTGTAATTCAAGAAGAAGGTTTTCCACCCACCACGACTTATCCGTCCGACATTTTTGATATACATTGGGAAAGAAACATGCAGCAATGCACCTTTGAAAGGTGTCAACATCTTCATGCAAAATTGCAGAGAGATCTCATGGCTTTGACTCTACCTGCTGAGAGTCGACAGAGCTTGGAAATAGTTACACACTCTTTAGGCCAACTAGTATATGTGTACCGAAATCTTGGGACAACCACTGGTACTTTTGTGGAAGTCATGAGAAAAAGAAATTAAACAGTGATGGGTCCCGATAAATGGGAGGTTGTTAAAGAAAGAGTTACAACAACAATGGCAAAGTCTATGTTTAATTTCAAAGAAGGGTTGAAAAGAAAGATGTTGAAGGTGCAATATTTCAAGCACCTTGATATAGCTCACTATTTGTATGATAGACACCTTGTGGCCTATGGAAGACTCCCATGGAACGATGAGGTTCCGCTTTATTTTGCAAAATTATTTTATGTAGAATTGTTTTTTGAAATCAAACCCAATTACAATGACCTTCCCTCTAAATTTTTTGGTCCTGGGAAAGGTCGATTCTATGACCGTAGGGGCGCTAAGCATGATGCTGAGTTGCCTCATCCTGAGCCACCATTGGTTTGTCAACCTATTTGTGTCAAAAATTTGCAGTCATAGATGGAATCCACTTCTCAAACTAGTAGAGAAGCAAGGGATGCCATCATCGACAATGTTCATAGTGGATTGGGTGGAGTCAATGTTTGTATGAATCGACAAAGAGCATGTGAGAATGCATGCGCTAATTTTGTGTATTATACAGATGAAGAGATTGACAACATGAGTGTTGAAGATCTCAAAACATATGCAAGGAATTGTCGCAATGGTTGGCATGACCTAGTTGTTCATGAGGAAGAGGGCATGGGAACGATATGTGTTAATGGTTAAGGTTCAATTATTTTAACACATACATACAATTTGTAATAAATACATGTATACATACATTTATTTGTATCCTTTAATCTAACAAAAATGTATCATTATATGTTAACACCATTTACACTTGTCACGCTTGATGAATGACAAAAATGTTAATATCACGTTCGGAGCCTCTGGTTCAAACAATCAAGATGGGTCTCACCATCAAGATATGTTGGAAAATGTTAGTGTTTTTTTAAACTTGATATTTTTAAAATAAATAATTGTTCACACATGTATATATAATAAAATGTTTTAATAGATTCTGATTCTGTCCGATGTTTTTGGGATGGCGGTACCTTTTTCTTCCTTGGGATATGTACCTTCTACTTCCTTAGGAGATGTGCCAGATTCACAACAACAAGTATGGATAATTTTTCACTTTTAAAATTTATGTTTTTAAGTTATATATTCCACCCCAAAAAAGTTAAAAAATGAGATATATATCTATATCTTAAGCTGTTTTAAATTTTTTGAGTTTTAGGTTTTTGGAGATTTTCTTTCTGAACCACTCTTAGGAGATGTTCCAAATCCGATATCATAAGTATTCAATTTTTCACTTATATATATATATATATATATATATATATATATAGAGAGAGAGAGAGAGAGAGAGAGAGATGTTTTTAAGTTATAAGTTATAAATTGAAGCTTCAAAGTTTTATTATAAATTGAGATCTAGAGATTTTGAGTTATTTTAAATTTTTTGAATTTTAGGTTTTTGGAGATTTCCTTTTGGAGCCTCTCTTAAGAGATGTGCCAAATCCACCTACAGAAGTATTCAATTTTTCACTTAAATATATGTTTTTTTAAGTTATAATTTATAAATTGAAGTTTAAAAGTTTTATTGTAAATTGAGACCTTGATCTTGAGTTATTTTATACTTTTAAATTTTTTTAATTTTAGGTTTCTATAGAGGATTTCTTTTCTCCATGGACTCTAGCGATGGAGATAGGAACATCCACACCATTTCAACCATTTGAAAAAGTTGTCTAACTTTTTTCTTAATATTATTGAAAATAAGTTTATATATTTATGCATTTGAATTTGAATTTTTTTAATATATATATATATATATATATATATATATATATATATATATATTAAACTGTACATGTATATTGTACAGTTGACTGTTGGAGATGTTCCCATGGGGGAAGTTGTAGCAGACGAGCAACAAATGGAGAGGGAACCTCATGAGGTATTGCATGATTTTTTTTTATATTATGTTTTTACATGAAGTTATCTATATTCTCACACAATTTTAAAACATAAAAATTTAATGTTTGTACACATTGTGTACAGGTTCCCTATGCTTCGCAGGATAGCTCGCGAATTGAGACTTTGCTTGGAAAGACACTACATCCATGTGTATTTGATGGATGGTGCACATGCATTATTTTATGGATGATTTACATGCACATGTGCAACATTATATTTTCAATAGATTTCTAGTATTAAATTTACTTTTTTTATATATTATCTAGATGCAATCATATATAACTTGATACTTGATACTTGTGAGATCTACAAATTTTGGACATATTTTATGTGAACTATATTTTGTACATGTGAATGTGATATATAATGTTTTTAAAACATAAGTTTTGGATGGTTGAACTACATTTGGCATGTGAAGTAATGTTGTGTTATAATTTTTTTTATTTTTAAAACATAAGTTTTGGATGGTCAAGAACTAAATTTGGCATGTGAAGTGATGTTGTGATCTATAACATTTTGTTAAATTAAAACTTAAGTTTTGGATGGTTGATCTATATTTGGCATGTGATATAATGTTAAATGTTTATATTGGATAGTTGAACTACAATTGGCATGGCATGTGAAGTAATGTTGTGATATAATAATAAAAAATTTAAAACTCAAGTTTTGGATGGTTGAACTACATTTGGCACATGTGGTTATGATATTATGTTTTTTTTTTTAAATTCAATTTGTTGTTTTCCAAACAAAAAAAAAATCACATGAATATATGTACATGTAGAACTGATTTTACACATGTTTGAATATATATGTTAAAACGATTGAAGTACAATACATACATACATACATACATATATATATATATATATATATATATATATATATATATATATATATATATATATATATATAAACAATCATAAGATTCTAGGTCTTGTTAGATGTGTTGAAAACAATCATAAAATTTTAAAAATGCAATCTATAATGTATATATATCTCAATCTGGTGCAAACATTTTCATCAATGCACATAGAAAATCTATTTGAATAGTTAATTGCTTTCTAGAAAATATATCAGTGCTTGACATTTTCATCAATGCCCGATAGGAATTTAGCTACTTCAGTTAATTGCATTCTAGAACACGCACACATACACACACAAACATATATATATCCAATACGTGCAACATTTTTCATCAATATACATAGAAAAGATACTTTCAGTTAATTTCCTAGAACATATCCGACCATTGGACAGAAAAATTTTGTACTAGATTTTCTATCAGGAATAGAGATGTGGGTCAAATCCCACCAAAAGTCGGAGAAGTGCTCTGAGTCTCTTGTCTGAAAGGAATCTTCATACAAAACTATACTGTGGATGATTTATTTACATTGTGGATACTTTTTATTAGAAAATCCCACAAGAAAAACTGGTCACATTAAGTTCGTGTATATATCCAGTACGTGCAACATTTTTCATCAATGCACATAGAAAAACTACTTTCATTTAATTTCATTCTAGAACATATATATTTAGTACGTGAAACATTTTTTTCATCAATGCACATAGTAAAACTACTTGAACAGTTAATTGCATTCTATAAAATATATATATATATATATATATATATATATATATCCAATACATGCAACATTTTTCATCAATGCATGTATAGAAAAGCTACTTTCAGTTGATACTAGTGTGCATGTACCAAAAAAAATTGTACATGTGCAAACACTTGCACAAATAACATAACAAGGTAGCTCAATTTTTAGTTGAGTTCTAGAAGTTATAAAACATGAATCCAAAGAGAAAAAATGGGAAGTTCAATCAAAAAAATTCCAATGGAATGCCATCTTCAATGATCCGTCCATGATCGGATTTTGACATTTTCCATTTCTTAATTTTCGTTCATTCTTTGATTGAACCTCTATCAACTTTATGCATATTGCACACACCAAGTGACTATATTGATAACTTATGACATCAGGTTCATAGTCTTCAAAGTAAAAAAAATCCCCACTTTTATTAGTTTGTCTGAAAAATAACCTTTCAGTATAATATATCCTCTTTGGTATGGAAACTCGTGATCATTATAGTTTTCTAATAATTTCATTTTTCGTTCAGTGCAACGCATCAAATAATACTTTACATTTTCATCATTTTCAGTAGGTTCAATTACAACAAAAACATCTCCTGCAAAATAAAACAAACTTTTAACAAACTTATGTATTTAAATTTATTTCTAGATCTTTACATTTGAAAGAAATTCAAACGTTACCTTCTCTAACAAGATCAGAAAATCGATCACCATCGGATGATATTGTAGTTTCCTCTGATTGCATTTCTTCAAACATTGCAATGGACATTTTTCCCTTTGTATTTAGCTCTGTATGTTTCCAATATTTTACATACATTTTGTTTTCACAAACATCATTAGATTTTGTGTTGTCTATGCAAACATGACAAAACACAAGAATATTTTCTTTTATCCAATGAAAACACATTTTTGGACAGCTTTGTTTAATTGAATGCGATTTTCGAGCCCCTTTTATTGTTTCAACGCCATTTCCAATTGATCTATTTACATATTCAATCCCAATATGCCAAAAAAACCTTTATATGGAAAATTCAAACAAGAATGTAAATATGATATCAAAATACCATCAAAGGTAATCATTGTGATAAATGTACATTGTTTAAAGTTATATATCCAATAAAAATTAAATTGAATGTACCTTTGCACTTCCCTTGATCGGTTAGTCTCATGGCTTAGAGAAGCGATGCACCATTGAACAAATTCTTTAGCTTCCACAAGTTGGCTTGTAGAGGGGTTCATTTGATATCTTCGAAGTGCTCATTTTATGCATGCCCTTGCACCTTCATGTTCTCCTTTTCCATGGCTAGTCTCAAAGAAATTCTAACAATGTTTAATGCAGGTTTTCTTATGAAGACAACAAAACCAAAAGAATGGTCGTGAATATTTGAATTGACCTGTGCATCCATCTGACCATGTCCAATGTTCATTGAATTTTATTCCACAACTTTTCAAGGAGTCATAAATCTTTCCAAAACAATGTTGTACAAAATATGTATCATGTGTACGATCATCACTGATATAAAAGTGATATTCTTTAATAACATGTCGATTTTCACTGGTTCTTTCTATATGATCGACATTTTGTTCAGCATGTCTATAGAATATGGACGAGCATGGAGACTTGGTCAAAATGATAGTATTCACTCTGAATTTCTTTTTGTGGAACAAATATGTAGTTTTCTGCAAAACCAATTACTGACAAAATGGCCCCTGGTGGAAAAAATTCATGGGATTTTTTGAGTTGCAAGTTTTTCCATCAAGCTCTATGGGAATTCTTGGTGTATTTATAAATTTCTGCCTCAAAATTTCTCAAAAATTCTATCACAAAAATTTCTTCTTCTCGTAATTCAATTTTTTTAGCACTCACCTTGAATCGATGTATGGATATATTAATATCTCTTCCATTTCACTTTCATGTTGGAAAATGATAGATCATTTATATCGGTAAGATATTTTTTTGAAATTTAGTCAAATTTCCACAATCATCACATTTTTTACCACCAACACATTTCTTTTCGTAAAATAGTTCATCGCTTTGTCTTTCACATAGAATTTGAGCTATGAAATCACGAATAGTGGAAGGAGGAGGTGAATCGTTCCAAAATTTTCTACCAAAATTAAGGAATGTGTCATAATATAACTCAAATTCCACATGATAACGACAAAAACAAGTGTCGCGTACGGTGATAGGTTTTACATACCATGGTTTTTGTTGAACAAAAACACTGATTTAGACATGAATTTCATGATTCTCTTCTTTGAACTTGTTGAACAACTCTATCTAAATGGTTTCCAAGAAATTTCATTCATGTTATTTGTACTGATTTCGTGCTATTATTCTTCGCATCACATCCCTTGCATTTGGCGAAACACGTGAATTTTTCTTCGAATATTCATATATTATTTTTTTAACATTTTCTCTAAGTATATCTTTGTATGGTTACCTACGAATAGCTCTCCAACAAGCGAGCTCATCATTTACATCTATTTAAAACCGAAATTTCTGATGTTTGTGCAAATTTTTTCATGAGGTTCCTAATGCTCGTGCCATAGATTTTACCAAGCGATTCTCTTTAGTACTTGATGAAACCACTACCATATGTATTTCTCTACATACAACTGAAAAAATTTTCTGTCTAGATCTTCTAATTGAATTTATAGCACTATTTATATTTTGTATCACATTTTCCTTCATTTTTTTATCTTTGGTTGATTTTATAATACCCAATAAAGTGATAGATTCTTTTAATTTCCTTAATGATAGGAGACCTTTCAACATTTGGGCTTGAACTGTCACATTTTCCTTTATGAAGTACGTATAAAAAATTTGGTTAACACAATATCGTATAATATGGTCAGCTCTTTTATCTCCATATGTGTGAGTGTCAACATTTTCTAACATCTCATCATCGACATTGATTTCATCTGTACATATTCGAATGAATAGTACATAATAAGTTTACATATGCAATAAATAATTAAATTAATAAATATGTATAATTTCAATAATACGTGCATGTGTTAAACGTGTATATATATATATATATACCTTGTGATTCAATTTCTTCAGTTGAATTTCTTTTAATATTTTCACCATCTTCAATCATTGGCTCAATATCTCTTTCACTTTCTCTTTCAAAATTTTGTATCTCATAATGAATGTTTTTAGGAGTATCTCTCTCTGTTTACATTGCAAAATATTTTACAAATTATTTCATCAAATACAAATTAAGCTTCACATTTTACACTAGGAAACTTTTAATAATATCAAATTCATAATATTTACATTTACATACCTCCTTCAACTTCTAGTTGAGGTTGATTTTCCCCTTCAATATTTGAGAGTTCTTCTCTCTTTCTTTTGCGAGATTCTCTCATCTCTTCTTTACGTTCCTCATGGTCTCTTTTTCGATGATGTTTTCTTGTACAATTCCTTCGATTTCCCATAATAATAGAGTATGAAGTTAAAAAAAAATTCCTTCAAAAATTTAGACAAAAACTCAATTAAATAAAACATCACAAAATATTTAATTAAAAAAAAAAAACCATTTTAAAAATTTTGCAAAAAATACATACTTTAATCCAAAACACCTAATTAAAAAAATCTGAGAAAAAAATATCTTATAAAAATGAAACGAAGCTCAAAGTATTTCCTTCCAAGTCCTACAAAAAAATTCCATTTAAAAAGTTAGACAAAAACTCGTTTTAAAAAATCATTATAAAATATTTACTTCAACCCAAAACACGTACTCTAAAAAAATGTCACTTCAAAAATACCTCCAAAAAATGTCCATTGAAAATTAATTCCAACTTCTTAAAAAATGCCACTTTAAAAAATACTTCAAAAAAAGCCTCTAAAAAAATATCACTTTAAAAAATACTTCCAAAAAATGTCCTTTGAATATTAAGCCTAAAAGAGTCCTTTCGAAATTAAGCCTAAAAAGTTTCCTTTGAAAATTAAGCCCAAAACCTCTAAAAACAATGAAAATTAAGCCCAAATCCATACCTTCAAAAACAATGAAAATTAAGCCCAAATCCATACTTTCAAAAAAAATGAAGCCCAAAAACATCCAAAAATTTTATAACATACCTCCAAGAAATGTCCTTCGAATGTACCTCCAAGAAAAGTCCTTCAACCCAAAACAATCCTTTGCAAAAATGTCCTTTGAATGCACCTCTAAGAAAAGTCCTTAAACCCAGACCAAGACCTTTGTAAAAGTAGACCAAATGTGCGAAAATATGTGAAAATAATGAATGCTTTCGTGGAAATTTATATTACTCGAAATGATTTTTGGAGGGGCTTAATGGCATTTTCCGGCTGACGGAAAGTTAGGTAAAAGTTCGGCCAAACTTTTATGTCGTTAGACTTGATGGGTTGTCGGTGCAAAAAATAATTCGGCTAAACTTTTTTTAAGAGTTCGGCCAAACTAACTCGTCAACAATTACGCAGAGCCAAGCTCTGAATACATATCTTCAACTTTGGACTGATTAAACTCCATGAAACATTCTGAATTAACTGTCAGAACCAAGACAAGCATTTTCAGAATTCAATCTACTTTCAGGAAATCACAGGGGTGTCACTGACAAAGAAATATTATATCACGTGCATTCATATTGGGGTAAATTTTTTTAGAAAAACCCAAAACATTATATTGGATATATAACTAAGGGTTAGTGGGTTTTTTTTTATTACATATGGAATATAACTATTTTAAGGTATTTTTTATTTATTTTTTAGGCCAAATGGGCTTGTTTTTCGGGAAAAAGAAAAAGAGCGTCGACCGATATTGTGTGAGGCATCATTGGCATTCAAGAACCATTGGACCAAGTTGGGTTAGGTTTGGCCGACTGAACATTTCTTGTTCGGATCTGAGCATTTGAACTTGCCTGGTACTAAGCGGCTAGATGCGATATGTAGGAGGAGGGATCACCGAGAGAAAGGAGAGACAGACCCCTCCATTGACAGACCCGGGGCAGGTGAACGACCTTTCTTTATGGATGGCATTGCTCTAGAAGAATCCAAATGAAACTAAATTAATATTCTACGAGGAAGGGGTGAGGAGAACCAGAAGCATTGAACTGCTGCTGAAAATTTGATAGGCATATCTTTTCAAAGGTATCGATTCTCGTAGATAACTATTTGATCACAATATCTTCTTTAATTGTGCCATTTCTTTTGTCTATCTACTTAAAATATAAGCATTCTTTTAAATTCTCATTTAAGTGATTGGTATCAATTTTTTCAGTATAGTTATGGATTTTGTTTCTCAGTCAAGCATCAGAAAGTTCTTCATAGTAACCAAAACCATCCTGAATAGTATGGTTTCTAACAAATCTTCCTGCGAGGAACTCAGACAACACATTTTCCTCCTCAACCCTAGCATTGATGAAATTGTGAAGCTATCTTCTCAGTTAGGCCCCGCGCCTGAGAGAGGCCACCCATTCAAAGACTTTCAAGCACAACTGCAAGATGGCCTTCACATAGTAAAAAAATTAGAGCATATGAGCAGCTTTAATTTATACAGAAGATATTGCTATGGAAAGAAGATCCAAAAGATAGGAAACAATGTCAAAAATTTCTTGCGTACCCTTTATGTCCACAACCCAGATGTGGATTTCAAGGGTTTTAGCAAATAATCTGAACTTATTGAAGAAATGGGTTGAATTATAATAAAAATGGTTAATGTTAAGATGACTAATGATGATAGCTCCAATTCATTCATGCTTCATCAAATGAGTACAACTGAACTATTTTAGAGCTCCATTGATGGGCCACATGATACCACAATGTCCAAACAGTCTGAGCAGTTCACCGGCAGTGACAGCTCCAAAGCCCCGAGTATGCCAAACTTTGTAGTGGGTTTGAATAATATTGTCATTGATGTCAAACATATCCTATCCGAGACGGGAGTTATTATCGTTGGGGTTGAAGGGATAGGTGGAAGCATAAAAACTACCATTTCATTAGCCCCTTGCAACGATCCCGAAGCCAAAGGTAAGAACAACTCCCCTGTTCTAATCGTCACACAAAGCTTCCATTTTATTTCTTCCCTTCTTTTTTTTTCAGTACTTATTCTCATTGTGATTATCAAATTTCTTCCAAAACAATATAGTTTTCATAACTATTGCACGGTCTCCAAATGTAATGGGCCTTTTGGAGATTATGTGGGAAAAAATAACCGGAGGTCGAAGGCCTATTTTTCAAAGCATCAAGGATGCGCACAACCAACTACAGAAGAAACTTAGTTTAAAAGGAAATCCATAAACGTTGGTGATTTTGGATGATGTTTGGTCAAAATTAGATGTGGAACAATTGTTGTTTGAATCAAAGGGCTGCAAAATGGTTATCACAACCAGGCAGGATGTCACTATTCCACATACAGACAATAGTCACGTGTATAACATGCGCATGTTGCAAAATGCTAATGCCCTGTCTCATTTATGTTTCTGGGCCTTTGGACGTCCTTCAATTCCAACAAGAAATGAAAAAGTTGTTGTTAAACAGGTATGAATATGACATACTATTCAAAATCTCATACTCTAACTGCTTGTTTCTCTATCCTGCTTGAATGCTTTGCATCCTATTATATAGTGTTCAAAAGATTTATTTTATGTCCCTTTGACAGATAATGGTTTTATAAGTCTAAAATCAGAGAGTTAACAACTCCAGAAAATTTTTTAATGCTCTATATTTCTGTAGAATATTAACATGTTTAACTACTAAAATATTTGTCGGTTGAAGCAGTCTGTATGGGTTTACCACTTGCCCTCAAGGTGATTGGAAGCTCTTTGCGCAATGAGCCACAACCAATTTGGGAAAAGGCTAAGAAGAAAATTTCAAGAGTAGAATCTATATCGAAACATCATAGAGAGGATCTGCTCCATTTCTTGGAAACAAGTGTTAATGTCCTTTATGATGAAAGAAAGGACCGCTTTATGGACTTGGGGGCATTTCCCAAGGGTAGAAAGATCTGTGTAGATTCATTGTTGGATATTTCGGTATATTCCTGTGGAATGGATAGTAAAGATGCTTTTTTGGTCTTGTTAGAACTTGCAAGTCGAAATCTCCTAAATATCACAAGCAATTCAAGGTGAGGAACTTGCTTAGTTTTGTTGCCTTCAATAAATTTTCTAATTGTTTTGTTCTTCTCATTCTTCATATTTGTATCTCAACTTAATTTTAAATTCTTTTATGAGAACCAGCTTTACAAAAAAGTTGAGGCAAAAAAAAATCATAAATCAAGAAGGTAAGATAAATCAATGTGTTAGCTGGTAAACTTAAAGGTGTTTTTCATATCACTACCTTTGGTTAATACAAGTTTTGATGTATCGGGAGTCTAGGCATCTCATTTAATTATGCTAGTGAGCTTTTCTTTACTCAACATGATGTGATGCATGATTTAACCTTGCATCTGGCTAGCCAGGATAGTGTCATTCATAAGAGGCTTTTCATGCCTGCTAAAGAGGATGGTATTCCCACAAACTAGTTGGCACTAGAGCATACATCTCAGGTTCAATTTGTTTCAATTCATACAAGTCATCCCTTAAACTTATTTTATTTTCCTTGCATAAGAATTGAATAATTATTTTTTCAATTTACTAATTTTTCAAATTTAATAAGGAAGCATTTTTTTCATCATAACATCTCAGCTTTCTAACTTTTGCATTTCTAGGACATTACAATAGGTTCAATGGAAGAACAAGATTGGTCTCAAATAGGTTTTTCTGAGGTGAAATCTCTGGCTTTGTTCTTTGATGCAAGTTAATACTGTCTTCCAACATTTTTACATACCATGCCAAAACTTCAGGTTCTTATCATGTACAATTACAGTTCAAAGCGTGCAGTACTTAAAGGCCTGTGAGTACTTTTGTCATTTACCCAGCTTAAGTCTATATTCCTTGAGAAGTTGATACTACCTCCTCTTTACGAGTACTGTAGATCATGGGAGAACTTGGAAAAATTCTTTGTATGCCTTTGTGAGGACTTGGGAAATATGACTATATTTGACAAAGGGGAAAGTCCTAGAGTTTCCTAAGTTTGTAGAAATTATCTTTGATCACTGTAGCGATTTGGAGGAATTTCCAACAAACATATGCAGCTTAATTTCCGTGGAAAGGTTGTTTGTCACGGATTGGCATCTTATCCAAAAGCTACTTGATGACTTGGGAAATTTAAGGTCACTTAGGTTGCTGATATTTTCTGCAAGTCCAAGCTTGTCAATGCTTTCTCCTTCCATTTGTAGACTTCAACAACTAGAATTTCTTGATATTTCACTGTGCAGCTCTTTGAAGGACCTTCCCGTAGAATTTGATCAAATATAAAAACTAAAGGTTTTGGACATGAGAGAGTGCTCTTGACTCACTTTAGGACTAGTGTTTTTGCACAAGAATGATCGCTAATATTCTCTAGAATTTATGAATAATAAGACGCCACTTGAGGCAATATTTGTGATTTCTATTTTAGACAGTGAGATTGATTATTAGACACTTCAAAAATTTACTGTATAACTGAAAATTACATGCTATATGTCTATTTGTGAGAGAACTGGAAATTTCAGATTTTGTAACTTGGTCAGTCAGTGGCTATGAATTAACTCACATATATATGTACAAAACTGGCATTGGAAAAAAATAGTGAAAAATTACGTTTTATATGTATTTTTGCTTAATGCAATTTTTTTTTTACAACTTTGTATAATTCCTTATTTTTTCATACTAATATATGTATTGTATGCCATCGTATGCAAGCAAATCAAAACATCATCTATTTTTTTTTCAATGTCTTTGGAACATAAGATAAAAATGCCTTTTGTTTTGGGTCAACTATGTGGATGTCAAAGACACTTAGATCTTTGATGCTCATCAAAGACTAGCTTAACATTCATGATAGAGGAGAGGTTCATATGAAAAAAATGTTTGAAATGTGATTTATTATTGGTTATGTTTAAGAGAAATGTTCTAGACTAGCATGATTTCTAAAATTAATTTATATTTTCTCCACACATGCAGCTTTAGGAAACTACACAATCTTCATCTGGAGAAACTGATGTCAAATTTCAGATAACAAAAGACACTTTGGAGGCCATGTTGAGATCTATGTACTACATAAGAGGCCAACTATCTAATGTTGTAAGTAGATCCAATTATATACTGCAATAAATTTCATAAATTTAGAAGTTAGAACAGAATTATTCATATTTGTACAGTGTAGTTTTTATTGGTATTATTAACTAGTTGATTGAATTGTTAATTTGAATCTACTCTATAGTTTTCTGAGACTTTCCATAATAGGTCTACTTCTACGTGAATTTTTTACAAGACTACTATGTAATGAAATTCCACGTTTTTTTTTTTCAAGTGAAACTTCAAGTGAGCAGGCATTGAGGAAGGGCCAACAATAATGTATTTGAATATAGCAAAATCATTAAATGTATTTGGTCTGGATTTTTAGGCATGAAAAGTGAGAATTCATTACTTAATGAATATTTCAGTGAGTGGGTGGGAAAAAAATTCAATATGAATGTTTTAAAGAGGGAAAGGGATAGCAATGGCCGAGGGCACAAATCGGTAAAGTAGAAAATTCTAATTGTAATATCTAATCACATTGTTCTACTCTTCATACAAAATGGCCTAGAAATAAGTAGTGATGATTTCTTCTTTCCAGATTAGGCATCTCTATTGTTATTCTTACCCATGAAACACGAGCATGAAGGAGAGGCTGGTTATTTATGGTAGTTAGCCTGAATTTCGTGCTTAATCTACTATAAAAATTCCATGATTAAGTCTAGGATCTTTTGTGTAGTTTATAGCTGCCATTCCATCTCGTCATCACCATCTCCTAGCTAATCTAAGATAGATTATACATAACTCCACTTCACCATATATGTATGTATGGGTAAAAGTTTGTGCATATAACCATTCAATATTTATTGTGTATTAAAATGTATGAATATGAGCTATCTTGTATGTAGACTTGTACATTTATTAATATTTTAGTATTAGGTCTCATGGTTTCTAATTTCAATAATTATAACAGGCCACTTTCATAAGCTCATAGTCTGGATTAATGTTCTAGTATTAGGTTTCATGGTGTCTTATTTCAATAATTGTAAAAGGCCACTTTCATGTAATAAGAGTCTCATGACACTTAATAGTTACTTGAGCTTGAATTTATGGTTTCTTCCTGTTTGTATAACCAAGGGTTTCCCCTCCTTTTGTAACTCATTACTTGATCAATACAATTAACAACCTACATTTCAAAGCTCTTCCTCGATATTATTTGGATGCCTCTAAGCATTGTTTTTCCTATTGTCATTTTCTAACTATTTGGGGTTTATTGTTATTTTATTTCTTCTTGTACTATTGTAGTTGCAATAGTAGTGCAACTTTGTATGCATACAAATTTGTTTACGAGCTACAAGGCTGAGATTTTGGCAAAAATTAATCAAACTTCGAATGTTGATAAATACAAAGAATCGCGAAAAATAATCACTTGGTGATTCTAAATGACATTTTTTCACATGACAACTTGCAAGACTAAGGTAGGTCGAGAAAATGATAGAAAGACAAAATGAAATCCCTATGATTTTGAAGGTTATGTTGGAATGCATACATGGATGAGAAAGGTCAAGTTAGCCTTTAAAGTTCACGACACTCATAAAGAGGAATATAAGTTAAGCATTTCCATTTGCCTATAAGGGTTGATGTAGACAAGGTGTGGAGATTTCAACATGTTTATAGAGGCAATATCCCAAAATGTCAACGAAAACATCCTAGGATAAACCTTACAATGTGCAACTCATTTTAATGCTCCACATTAAGGCCCTTAGATGGGTACACCTATATTATGATGTATGCAAATGTTTGTATTTATTTATTATCTTGTTGGGGCTAAACAACATTTGATGTGGGGATACCTAATCATGTTTTTTTAGTGTATATTATTATGCAATTGCATGGTTATAATGGCTGGTAATGTAATAAAGATGTTTAAATTCTCACATATATATGTGA
Source organism: Pinus albicaulis (assembly GCA_034641835.2). Classification (NCBI taxonomy): domain Eukaryota; kingdom Viridiplantae; phylum Streptophyta; class Pinopsida; order Pinales; family Pinaceae; genus Pinus; species Pinus albicaulis. Next base: position 1,088,085,302 of record CM076579.1, on the reverse strand, counting down.
TGCATGATGACGCAGGGGAGAGGGGTAATCCATTTTGAAATATGTAACTAGGTTCGGTATTCATAATGGCATATGTAATCATGATTTTATGTATTTGATGTAAAGAGAAACATAAATTTATTATTATTAAATTCTTGAGGCATGGGTTTCATGCTCAAGGGAAATTTATTTTTAGGTCAAGCACCCGTTGAGTGCTTCTAGGACATGTAATTTGGTCTACAAGTCAGTTGAGTCATTGTCATTTATGGAAGAATCTTTTGGGCATGCTACGTATTGTAAAGAAAATTTATTTGAGTCAAATCTAGAGTCAAAGACCCTCCAAGGCCTCGTCATAGTGCAAAGAACAAGTCGACCTCTATGAGAGTATAAGTCGGCCTAAATCTAGCAATTCAACCTAGAGAAATACCTATATATAAGAAAGACTTCGATCTCACTTGAAGGACATACTCCAAGTTAATGACCAAGCCTTAAAGTATAAAATTTTGTAGGATTTTGATGTATTGAGATGTCTAGCTAGATGCAAATAAGTTTTGAGTCTATCTGTGTATCATAGATAGATTGTTTTGAATCTTATTAAAAAAATTAATTTCAGTTGGTTGCTACAAGATTTGATTCTTGAGGCAGTATGGTTGAGCATGGAAATTGATCATTTAATATCGTCAAGATGTCTTGACACCTTTGGTGACATAAGAGAACCTTGATTTGAAAATGACATTTATAGTAATCTTGTGGATAGATAATAATGAGACTATCAAAGGAACTAATATATAGACTGTGACCTATGCGTCAGTGAGTGACCCTGTTTCACATTTGTATACTAATTTTTAATGACAACATGACGGATCTTTCTTTTGTCACAATAACCTTGGCATCTGTATAGCAGCAATCTTCTCTGTGACATGGTGACAATGATCCCCTTTTGTGAACACTGTTGAATATTCATCTTGAGGTTGTTGAGTATAATTGTTACATTAATTATGACTGAAGATTCAGCTTGAGGTTTTTGAGTATAGTTGTTACAGTAATTATGACTACATCTCCAATGCTTCCAAATGGGCCTTGAAATTTCTGGTATCATTTTGAAAGCACATTCTTGTCTTAAGCTAGTGAATATTGGGCTTATTAATTCTTCTCTAATCCAAACACGATAGTGTTTTCACCCCATAGATCTCTCCAAATGTGAAATACCATCTTTGAAATATGCTTACTGAAAAAATTGGGGGTAGACATACCTAACATGTTGATGTTGGGAAGGTTCATAAAAGATAGTCACATAATACCATCTGTTTGAACTTGGGGGAAACTATTTACAATGCTTACAAAATATTTTTGATAATCCTAAAAATAAGAAATCTAGTGGTAAGAGATTTTTAAATCACATTACCAATGTTAAAAAACCATTAATTCCATCCACATGGGTCATTTCCAAATGATTTCTTAATAAAATATACCATGGGGCTCTCATTAAAACACTTAAATTAAAAACAACAGAGACCAATGTTTTTTTTTTCATTAAAGCAAAGGGAGGGTCTCATAACTCTCATCCTCACCTTGCATTTTCTTCTCTATATAACTCTTCGAAACTGTAACTTTTGTTGTTCCACCTTAATAAGACACTAATTTGAGTACATGAGGTTGTAGTTGGATTTTTGAACAAGAAGCTTTCAAAGGGAAGAGGTTCTAGACTTGTGATTGAACACCTTATTTGGTGCAAACATATTCATAAAGGTTGATCAAATAATTTTTCATCACCATATAGATCAATTTATATGTCATTTTATAGACATGCACATAATCAATCTTCCTAAAACATGGTTGATCTTTGTATGCCTTAGACCATTAAATGCCACAAATCATAGTGAGATGTGCTTGAGTGTGGATTGAGTAATCACATTGTGGGAATACTAATATGCATCTCTTATGTATATCACAAGAAGAAAGGTGAATTGTAGAATGCATGCGGGGTCATAAGAGAGGCATCATGTCATTATGTTAAGGATATAAATATAAAGGGGTGTAAAAAATGTTAATGAAAAAACAGATACCTACAATATCTAGTGAAAGTAGGGGTTTTTTAAATTGGGAAAATGCAATGGGTTAGTATTGGTAGGGGGTTAAATAAAGTGATTTTTAGAGGTATTTTCCAATATGTAGTCAAATTAAGGGTATTTTTTAGTATGCCATGAACGCACGTGCTATGCCATAGGCTAATTGAGTGACACCCCTATGCAGGAAATATAGCTTTTATGGAATTTCATAAATATTTACTAATTTTAATTAATTTTGTAATAAAACGGGTGCAAACAATTTCTCAAGGTCAATATGATTCAATGAAATCATAATTTTGTATCTTCCAAAATACACTGTAAAAAAATTGAAAAAATTATGGTGCATTACATCATATTGGGCCAATTCAAAAAATTCTAGTAATTATGATATGCATCAGTTGGCTTTGTAAATATGACAAAACCAAAGTAGACCCTATCTAGATTGTTGTAACACATTTTTTTTCTCAAAAACACAAAGTTTCAAAGAATACAACAATGCGTATTAACATGACTTCTTATGAATCCTTTGATTGTTAAAAAACACAGATTGAAAGAAACGCTAAGTTGACATATCAAATGTGTATAAAAAAATTCCAAAAAATAAGTAATATAAAGCTAATAATATTTCTGACAACTTTTACTTTTATTGTAAAATGAAATTCTAAACAGAAAACAAATTTTGGCTTGCAGAAAGTTGAAGAACAGAAAAAAATTAAAGTTTTTTCTCAGAAAAGGGCAAAAAGTGTAACCCAACTTCACATTTTCATAGAAATTCAAGTGAACAAAAAATAAAAGGTATCAATAATTTTCCCTTTTGAAGTGTTTTTTATGTTTTGTGTCAAAAGAAAAAAAGAAAAAAAACTCTAAATTCACACTTTTCATTTTTGGGTTGGTTTTTTGCACAAAAGTAAAGGTTTTTTTGCTAGGGTTCTGTTTTTTGAGGTCATGATTCTCATTAAGCCGGTAACTTTGTTATGAGTAAACTATGTAATATAGAGAATGCAATGTCTTAAGACGGTAACTTTGTTATGAGAAAACTATGTAATATAGATAATGCAATGTCTTAATGTGAGTCTTGTAATATGGACAATGCACTACTTCTTTTTGTGAGTCTTGTAATATGTATGTTTCAAAATACATTGAAGCAATTGAGGGAGAATAAGTTATAGAAGACAAAGAATTGAAGCAATAGAGGGAGAAGAAGTTACAAGTCATAATAACTTGAAAGTAAAGGGATATTGTAGAGGATTTTTCATTTTCTATAGTTAGGGTTACAATGGTATTGCTTCCGTGGACATAAACATACTCTGAAAATGCTAAAAAATAATTTGATTAATATAATATTAGGTTTATTAGGTTTAATAACCTAATATTATATCAACAAAAAAATTATCATTTTATAAGTATGTTTATGTCCATGGAAACATAATTGGATTAATATAATATTAAGTTTAATAACCTAATATTATATCAATAAAAACAATGATCATTTTCTAAGTATGTTTATGTCCATGGAAGGAGTAACATTGTAATCCTAACTATATGAAATGTGGAATCTCATATTTCCCTAAAGATCCTTTTTTCTTGGCTATTGATTTTTCTTGGCTAAGAGCTTGCCTTCCTCTGACTTATAAATGAAATCTTGGCCCCTTACACACCATCAGTGGATTAATTCTACATGAAATCATCATGAAATATAGTTAGGTTTATTAGGTTTAATAACCTAATATTATATCAATAAAAAAAATGATCATTTTATAAGTATGCTTATGTTCATGGAAGCAAAATGGGATTAATATAATATTAAGTTTAATAACCTAATATTATATCAATAAAAAAATTAACATTTTGTAAGTATGTTTATGTCCATGGAAGGAGTAACATTGTAATCCTAACTATAGGAAATGTGGAATCTTATATTGCCCTAAAGTTATTTTTTTCTTGGCTATTGATTTTTCTTGGATAAGAGCTCATCTTCCTCTGACTTATGAGTGAAATCTTGGCCCCTTACACACCATAAGTGGAGTAATTCTACATGAAATATAGTCTCAAGATAGGAAAACTATCTTGGAAGCACAATAAGGTGGTTAAGAGAATATCTCAACCACACACCAAACTAGGAATATTTAGATTTACCTACCTCCTATGATATAGGAACAAAATTCTTACATAGAGAGTCAAGACGGCAAACAAGTAGGAATTACATATTCCAACAAAAACTCCTTAAATTCAAATTAGAATACAATTACAGATTCTGCTATGGGTTAATGGAACAGTGAATAACTATAAAAAATCTTGATTTAATTTGAAATTGGTAATTAAAAACCCTAGGGAAAAACCCTAGTCTCCAACTACCCATTAACACCTAGTAAAAAAAAATAAGGTAATACATTCAAAAGTAACCTAGCTTAAAAAAGAACAATAAACTCATGAAGTGAGTGCTACAAAAAACTCATGAAGTGACTTCTGAAGGTCGGAACCTAGCTTAAAAAAGAACAACAAACTCATGAAGTGACTGCTAGAGGCCGGAACCCAGCTTAAAAAAGAAAAACAAACTCATGAAGTGACTTCTGGAGGCCGGAACCTAACTTAAAAAATAACAACAAACTCATGAAGTGTTGGAATATGTAATTCCTATTTGTCTACGGTTGTGACTCTCTATGTAAGGATTTTGTTCCTATATATAGGAGGTAGCTAAATATATATTTTCCTAGTTTGGTATGTGGTTGAGATATTCTCTCAACCACCTTATTGTGCGTCCAAGATATTTTTCCTATCTTGAGACTATACTTCATGTATATATATGTGTAATCTCTTTGATTAATATATATAATGTTTATAGCGATATTTTATCTTGGTATCAGAGCCCATACGGGCCTGGACCTTGGCCCCTCCTGGGTTGAGGGAAACGAGAGAAATAAAAGAGTATATCGATATTGTTTTAAGTTTTGTTTTAGTTTTCCCATACAAGTTGAACGTCGCAGAAAGTCGTTGTTCATTGTGTGTGCAAAGGCCAGAGAGACCTGCGTGGATCGACTGGCGGTCGTAGCACAGTGAGCGTGGATCGGTGTTGTAACCACGCTGGTGCTCCACTATGTGAGCTTCATGAACATCCTCTCTGCCTCCAATTTCCTGTACATTTGCGAGATGTTGTTGGAGTTCGCTTCATTTTATGGCTGGTAAAAGGGGCGGAATTACACAGTATTTTCCATGAGCTATGATATCCACAACTTTAGTGATTTCCAACGATGCGAAGTGCCACTAGATCTATTGGAGAAGTTGATTGAGGTTGATTATCTATGATTCCATTTGCATGGGCGATACAGATGAATTTTCAGCACGGTATTTCGTCCATCTTCTGCCTCGCTCTAAAGAAATGTTGATTAAACTGAAAATTCAGTGGCTTGGCTTCTCTGGCATGTCTATCTGTGAGATCATATTTTCTTGATAACGTGAAAAATAGCAACAGAGGCTTCATTCGATGCAAGAATTTTTTTTTGTGATTATGATCTTGTAACATACGAGCAATGATAGGGAGAATTGTTTTGGTAGCGATGATGTCGTTGTTATTTCTCTGCGCGACTATCTGGGCCATGATGTTGGTGTATATGTGGCTCGTATGGCACGTTTCTTCTCACCACACGCCACAACAGTTTCCATTGGTGGACAATGCCAACAGTAAGCTTTCCAAGCACCAAGGGCTCTCGGAGGCTAACCTTCACCGGCTACCAACCATTGAATTTTCTAAGGAAAAATAAAGGACTCTGGGAGTCGAAAATGGCGAGTGTGCAGTGTGCATCTAGGCTTTCAAGGGAAGAGACCAGTGCTGCATGATCCCAGATCTGATGGTGGATTCCTGGAGTGCCCACGTCTGGATGTGAGTACCTACATTGGAATCGTCTGTGCTGGAATGCGCTGCATTGAGATGAGTTGAAAATATGTTGACATGTTGCTTGATCAGTAGACACTTCTGAGGAATCGTTGGAAAATAATGGTTGTCGTTATGCTCAGGAAATAGTCATCTTGGGAAGAGATAGAGAAATTTGATGTTGTGTTTATTTTTTTTCTTCGAATAATGCTAAAATTATTGAGCCTTATTGAGCCTAGCTAACTCAATGTAGGTAAAGTTACTTTGTTAGCATTTGAGACTCTAACAAATGACAAGTTAGGCATGGAGTTCCAAGATATAATTTACAAATACAAAGATGCCCAAGATGTGAACAACGAAAAGTCTAGGTAAAGAATCGGCAACACTTATTAGTGATGGAGAATGTGGAGTTATCGAGAGGCTTCGATCTTCCTGTGTTTGGGATCGACCTGGTTGAAGGTTGAACACATTTCTAGTGTGGTCTCGTGGAGCAACAGTGAAGTGTGGTACAACATATTTGCTGCAGTAATTGAGGGTAGTGTGGTGAGTTTCCTATACATGATTATTTTTGTATACCAAAACAACCTCTGGTGAGCTGCGCAACATGAGTGTGGTGAGTTGCAAATGATTGCAACGTTTTTGCAGCGTTTGTGGAGACATGGTGAAGATGAAGCTAAAGGTTCCAACATATTTAATTTCATGAAACAAATTGTCTTCATGAATTATTTTATTCTCATGTTGAGACCGGTCAACTTAACAAGTAAATGCATTCATGTAAATATAGTTAAAATAATTAGATGTTGTATTGTTGTGACATTTAGGTTGGAAAACTATTGTCACGAGTGTGAATCTATGTTGGAATTTTCCATTCCAACAATAGACAAATTTATTTGCAGGAATGATTTACTACTAGATAAGACGATGACATTGACGGTGAAAATGGCATCAAAGGATAGTGGTTGGATCTACATCAGAGATTGGAGGAGGATGGACAATCAAGCTTGTGAGTGTTTTTTGTGAGTTTCTTGGAATAGACTCTTGATGATGACTCACACAGTTCAATGGTAAGCAAGTCTAGGATGGCTGTGTAGTGGTCATTGTATGCACCCGGTAACTCCAAGAGTTAGAGTATGTAATGTAAACCTTGTAAAGGAATATGTATCCCCGTGAAGTTCGTGGTTATCTAAAAGCCACTTTGTAATTACAAGTTTATGGTCAGCCGGAAACCATGTTTTGTCACTTTAAAGTGATGTTTTGTGGTGAACCAGAGACCACATACAGAGCCTTCATGGCTATGGTGCCTCGGGTGCACACAAGAGCTTCAATGCTCACTCAGAGGTGGACTGAAATAAACACCTCACTCAGAGGTCTCAAATATTTTTTTTTTTAGCAGAGGAAGGTCATCGCATTTTTCTGCCTAACAATCGAAAGTTGCAATCAGTGCGACCGTTAGCATCATACTCGCACCAATTTCGAGACTCGTACGTATTTTATTTAGGTGCAGATATCTGGCTTAGAAAGGTGTTGATCTCTCTTTTGGCAGTTCTGCTCATGGGATTTGCTCGTTTGTGGTGGATCTAAGTCACAGATATTTTTTTCGGTTCTACACATGGGATTTTCCCGTTTGTGGTGGATCTGAGTTGCAGACACATCATTTTTTGGTTCTGGATATGGGAATTACCCATTTGTGGTGGATCTAAGTCGCAGACACATATTTTGTTATGATTGACCACAACTAGATTTTTTGAATTGATATCGAGACAAGTAGTCATTAAGGGGGGGTGTTGGAATATGTAATTGCTACTTGTCTACGGTTGTGACTCTCTATGTAAGGAGTTTGTTCCTATATCATAGGAGGTAGCTAAATCTATATTTTCCTAGTTTGGTGTGTGGTTGAGATATTCTCTCAACCACCTTATTGTGCGTCCAAGATAGTTTTCCTATCTTAAGACTATACTTCATGTATATCTGTGTAATTTCTTTGATTAATATATATAGTGTTTATAGCGAGATTTTATCTTGATGTGACTGCTGAAGGCCGCAATCCGAAAGCATTGTCGGTAACGTAATATTCCCAAATTTTCATATCATATTTCGAATATTAGAGTCTTTGATTTTCTTAATGAATTAAGAAAATAAAAGGGTGGAGGGACCCACAATCCTCAATAAGAATAAATATCCACTTTGTGTGTGTGAATGTGGATTAATTTAGCCTAGATCTGCAAAAAGGGGTAGTTTATCAACTACTAATGTGAATGAGATTGGAGATTATGTCTCATTTAATGAGGAAGATCATGGAGGGTTGATTCAGTCAACTAAGATCTTGAAGATGTCAAACAAAGGATCATTGATCATTAATGATCAAGTGATGGAGAATTATGTGCAAATGAAGCACATATGATGGAGGAGGTGTACATTACACCTAGACTGTTTGGTAGATTTGGTCAAACAGTGCAGTCCCACTTGGAGGATCTTGTCCAAATGAGACTGCGCAGTTGAGATTAGGGCCAAGGCTTGGGATGGCTCAAAAATTATAAAGGAGATGAAGGCAAGGGTCAAAGGCATCTTGGATTATTTGATGTATGATCTTTTAGATCTGGAATTGTCAAGTGACATTCCACTGCATTCTTGGGTTGTTTAGGAGAGATTGCAGGTGATGTTTAGCACAGGGTGTTCCCAGGCGAGAATCCCTCCTCTTTCTTTGAGTGATCTCTAAGGAAGAGGTTTGTACTTCATTATACATTAGGCTTTAAGTTCCATTTCCTTTTCTACTTTCTGTAGAACATTCATATTCAGAAATCTGAAGATTTTTGAAGATCAGTTTGGAAGGTGGAAGTTGTCTTCAGTACTTTAGCTGCAGAACAAGGTGAGGGATTATTCCCATCACTTGGGCTTATAGATCAGAACTCCCAGAGTCACATTGCAGATATGGAATTAGGCCAAATGTTATTGACCTCCTAGCAGCAGTATTCCCTTCAGGAATAAGGTTTTCCATATTTCAGATCTGAAAGGAGGAAGGAAGTTGTTAGTACTTCAGCTAGCAATCTAGTGGAGGATAATTCCTTCACATTGCCATCAGTCTCACCATCGGCTTGGAGCTTATTTCTTTATTTTTCAGCAGGCATAAGGCCTCTCTTTCCCTCACAGCGTAGTTTTTGTTGGCAGTTGTGTTGCAGCAGCTGAGTTCATAATTGGAGGATTAAGAAGGTGGATCTAGAGCTCTCTGCTCATAGATCTGATGAAGGGATCAGCCTTTTAAGCATAGATATGATCTAAGCACACATTTCAACCATCTATTCTTTAGAGCTAGCTTCATATATGTATTTCCCAACAGATCAAGGATCAAATCCTAGGGAGGTGATTTTCCAAAGTTGCAGATCTGGAAAATCCTTTCTGGGTTATCTTTGGAATCCATCACATTGGCAAGATCTTGAATCTTGGCATCATCAGAGCTCCAGTTTTGAGTAGATTTGCATTTCTCTTTTCATCCGGCAACCATATGTTTATATTCTGCTAAAGAGATAGCACAGTATTTGCTACAGAGCCTCAACAATTACGATGTACCTGCTTCACACATGTTTTCAGGGTGATCCTAGCTCATTTTCTTGGCTAGATCTACCTATATTTTGTACTTGTGTAACTGAATCATCTCCAAAATAATAAAATGGCTCAGCTCTTTCTGCATATTTTGATTTGTACTTAGATTCATTATTTTCTTGTTGTAATTTCTTATATTGTGTGAATTATTACTGCATTCTCCCTTTTGGGATATTACAGTGGTATCAGAGCATGATCTTTGGCTCAGCTTGTGGACACCTCATCTTTTTACATTGAGAGAAGAACAGATAGATGAGATCTATCATGGAGGATGAAAAATCTGTCACTCCTTTCGTTAGATCCATGCAAGATCTCTCCAAGGAGGTCTATCAAATGAAGAAGGAAGAACATAGATAAAATCCAAGAAAAAGATGTGATGAGGAAAGTACTTCCTTTCAGCAGCAAAGAAGACCGGAGAATCGTAGATCTACTCATAGATCCACTATGCCCACTTTCTTTGAAGAAGGTGAGAGGTATAGAAGTGAAGAAAGGAATGAACCTGAGACTCATGAGACTCTCAGTTTATATCTTGAAGAGTACAAAGCACAGTCTAGAGCTTTCAAGTTGAAGCTAACTCTCCAAAAATTCTTCCAGATTAGAGAAGAAAGAGGATCCTATAGCAGTAATAGAAGGAAGAGGCATAATAGATTATATTTTCCTACATTTCATGGACCTTCCTCAAGCAATGTGAAGGCTTGGAGGAGGGAGTTGGACTCATTTTTCAAGCTACATCCTGTGGCTGAAAAAGAGGTTGTTCAAATTTCAACACTTAATCTCTTAGATGAAGCAGAAGATTGGTGGTTTGGGCACCTAGAGCATGCAAAGGTGACCAAGTATTCAGATTTCTTTCACAAGTTGAGGAAGAATTTTGATGTGGAGAAGACAAAGTTGTGCTACAAAGGGGCATCTCCCAAGGAAACCAAGGATAATGTCGATCTTGTCACTCTGGACAAGAGGTCACTACTTTCATCACCTGCTGCAGGAGTACTTGTATCTGGAGAAGAGACACTTGCATCTTTGCAAAGTAGTCTTGAGCTCTTGACTTATGGAGTCCCATGCATGGATCAGAGATGCATGAGGAAGACAAGGAAGATACCAACGCTGGTACACTTGAAGAGAAGAGACCATCACTCTTACCAGCTATTAGAGATACTATTGTCCCAGTTGGAAGAACGCTTGTGTTCTGTCAAGAGGTTCCCACATATCATTTGATCCAAGGTATGCATAGAATTCCAGCACCTATTGTTAAAGATCAACACATAACCAAGGGTTAGAAAAAAATTCTGATTTGAAGTAGATACATATCACATCACAGCGGACCCTTGATCTAATCAAGGAGGAGACTGAAAACTATCCTCGTTCATCATTATTGAGTTGCATTCAACCCCTTGAGTTGAGATGTATAGTTTTAGAAAATGGGATTAGCGTTATCCTATGTAAAATGGCTGATTATGAGATCAATATTGTGCCTTACTTTGAGACAACATATGTATTACCTTGCAGATCTACAACACTATCACTTAGTAGTTGTGACAAATAAAGGGCTTCATCATTCTTGGAGCATTTTGAAGGTAGCTTCACTCATGAAGCAATGGAAGAAAAGATGACAAATGGTAGAAATCTTGAAATGAGAAACCTTTTCTCCCTTCTAGATGACCCTTTCTCAATGAGCATCTCACTGCTCAAAGAGAAACTTCTACTTGCATTAAATCCAAAAAAAAATTGGTTTTGGAGGACCTTTGATGGAGAGAGAATCTCATTAAGAGATCTCATGAGAGATGCATTTCAACATTTCATGAAATGCAAAAGTCTTCAACAGTTTGGGAAGGATGGCATTTTATAAAGGGAGGATGCCATGATTATGCACTACCTCATTCATCATCCCCATGGGAGTGAATGGGTAAGGATGATAAGCAAGGGGTTGCAAAGCCACTTGCAGATTTGTATGGGCCAGCATGCTTGGCTATGTTGGTTTCCATTGGGAGATTTATGTCACTCTCCAAGGCATCTATTTTTCTGATCCATGCCTTGAAAAACATGTATGAAATGAAGAAGGAGGCATGGTTGTGCTGGCTGCTCTTGGGTGAGTATGGATACCACCCAATAGCTCATCATTTTCTGAATCATGCCTTGTTTTTCAATGATAAATTGCAGCAAGGGAAGGCATGTTCCTTTTGGTTTCACTTGAGAGAGTTTGGCCACCACATGACATCTCCTATGTCTATGTGTTTTGTATTGTGTAAAATTTGGCATAATGATCTCATGATTTTCATTAGTGATTTTTCTTTGTATTGGGCTGATGTGACATCTCATATGTCTATTAGTATGCTTTTGTTTCATGATGCACATGAGGAGGAGGAGATAAATCAGCAAGATCTATTTTTTCTTGGGTTGCTTTTGGGGGAGTTTGGCTTGTCCATCTTACATGGAGGAGGTGGAGAATGGAAACAAAGGGCCTTAATCCAGTGGCTATTGTTAGGAGAATATGTTTTGACATCTTTGTCCACCCATATTACTTCTTCCCTTCTTCTCTTGCATAAAATTGGAATGATGAAGTTTGGATCCAACAAGACCAACAAGGCTAAGTATGAGAGCATCTCAATGCTCAATCTAATTCATGAAACATGGGATGAAGATATGTATTGTGTGATGGAGCTTTCCCTTTGTGAAGAGAACCACATTATTGTATGCACATCATGTATTGATGATGATGTTGGACATCATATGGTTGTCACTTGGTACTTCATGATGGGAGGAGGACATCTAACCAAACAGTTGGAGGTCATTCTTTATGCTTTTAAAAGACAACTTTGGAACCAAACATGAATAACCTATTGTGGAAAATGGAGGAAGCCTTCCTTATGTGGATGCCATTTGGAGGGGAATAGATGGCTTTGCATCTACTTTTGGAGTTGCTTGAGGACAAGCAACATTTTTCCGGGGGGGACTGTAAAATTCCCAAATTTTCATATCATATTTAGAATATCAGATGTACTAGGATGTTGCTGAAACTTTTGAATGAGTGTCCATACATCTTTGTCCTTCTTCCATTCATCTCTTTCTTCAGTTATCCAATCTGGTTGGATAATAGAAATGGCACAAAGAAATGCTTCCACCTCTTCATTCTTTCTTGAGAGTGCATCTGCAACAACATTAAGCTTTCCTTTTTTGTAGATTATTTCAAAGTCATAACCCAACATCTTTGTGACCCATTTTTTCTCCTCTTCTGAAAATAGTCTTTGTTCCAGAAAGTGTTTAAGACTATCATGATCATTTTTTACGTTGAAGTGTCTTCCCATTAGGTAAGTTCGCCATTTCTTTAGTGCATGCAGTATTTCTAAAATTTCCTTCTCATAAATAGGTTTCTGTAAATACTTTCCTTTGATTGGACGACTTTCAAAAGCAATGGGTCTTCCTCCCTGCATTAAAACAGCACCAATTCCATTTCCTGAGGCATCAAATTCCACAATAAAGGTTTTTGTGAAGTCTGGCGTAGCTAAGACCGGTGTTAGGCACATTGCCTCTTTAAGATGTTCAAAGGCCTTAGTTGCTTCAGGAGTCCATGGAAATGCATCTTTCTTCAATAATGTTGTTAGAGGTGCTGCTATTCTCCCATAATTCTTAAAAAACTTGCGATAATACCCTGTTAACCCAAGAAATCCTCGCAACTGCTTTATGGTTGTGGGGACTTTCCATTCCTTAATGGATTTAATTTTGTTAGGGTCTAACTTAACACCCTCGTGAGATACAATATGACCCAGATATTCCACCTCTTGTACTCCAAAGAAACATTTGGATTTTTTTGCATATAATTGTTTCTCCTGCAATACTTTGAGCACCCTGTCAACATGTTCAACATGATCCTTCCAAGACCTGTTGTAGATTAGTATATCATCAAAAAATACTAGCACAAATTTTCTAAGGAACGGTTTGAAAATGGAATTCATCAACCCTTGAAATGTAGAAGGTGCATTGGTAAGGCCAAAAGGCATGACCGAAAATTCATAATGACCCTCATGAGTTCGAAATCCTATTTTTGGTATATCTTCAGTCTTCATTCTAATTTGATGATATTCTGAATGAAGATCCAACTTGGTAAAATAAATTGCTCCATGTAATTCATCCAATAATTCATCAATCACAGGAATGGAAAATTTATCTTTAATGGTGAGCTTATTGAGCTCCCTATAATTCGGACACATTCGCCATGATCCATCCTTCTTGTGTACCAATACTACAGGAGCAGAAAAAGAACTTTGACTAGGTTGAATTATACCCGCCTCTAACATTTCTGCAATCATACGTTCAATTTCGCTCTTTTGGAAGTAAGGATATCTATAAGGCCTGATGTTTGGAGGAACACTTCCTGGAATCAAATGAATAGCATGATCATGATCACGAATAGGTGGGAGTCCTTTGGGAGTTTCAAACACCTTAGAATGATTGTCCAAGACTTGTTGGAGATTTGCAGAAATAGATGATTTTGATGTTGGAACTTCTAGTGAGCATAATTGTGCAATTATGCCTCATTGTTATTTCTTTAGAAGCTTTGTCATGACATTAGAGCTTATAATCTTTCCCGGCTTCCCCACAATACCCCGTAATTCGACTTCCTTTCCTTCTGAAAAAAAATCTCAAGAAAATTTCTGGAAAATTAAAAGCTACCGTCCCCAAATATTGTAACCATTGTACTCCTAGTACCACATTAGCACCTCCCATAGGAATGGAAAGCATTGGAATAGTCAATACATATTACCCCATGGTTAGCTGGATATTATGGCATTTTCCAGAGCAATTTATAGTTCCTCCATTTGCAACCATCACTTGAAATTCTGGTGCTGGGTATAGGAAACAATTTAATTCCCTGGCTACCTTACAATGAATAAAATTATGGGTGCTACCTGAATCAATCAACAATATTACCTTTTTCTTCTTGATTTGTCCTTTTATCTTGAGAGTTTGAGGAGTGGTAATTCCTGCCAGTGCATTACACGATATGGTCGGATTCATTTCTTCCTCTTCTAGGGCTAGTTCCTAGTGTATATCCTCTTCTTGTTCATTTTCTTCTTCCTCTTCACAATCTATGTAAAATAATTTCTTCTCAGCACACTTATGACCTTTAGTGTATTTGCTATCACAACTGTAGCAAAGCCCTTTTGCTCTTTTTTCTTCCAATTGTTGTGGTGTCAACCTTGTAGGTTGTCGAAATCTAGGCGTAGCAACACTTCCTTCTTTATAGAATTGAGTGGTAGGCTTCCTTGTCGCCATTATTTTACATTCAACTTTTCTTGCCAACCTGAATGCCTTCTCCAATGAATCCAGTTCCAAAACACGAACTTCATGTTGGATGTTATCCTTTAAAGTGCCTATGAAGAGATCAATCCTGTGTTCCTCTGGAATATCAGTTACCCTTATATTCAATTTTTGGAAGTCCTCAATGTGTTGCCCCACTAAACCCTTTTGTTTGGGATTTATCAATTGGCTAAAGAATGTGTTGCTCTTTGTATCCTCATAATGTGCTATCATTTCCTCCGTAAAAATTGACCAAGTGACAATTTTTTTACGGGAGCAAAGCCATCGATACCATACAAATGTATTTTGTTCTAAATGTAAAGTCACAATGCATACCTTTTGTGTGTTTTGCACATTATGGAGATCAAAATATTGCTCCATCTGTAGTATCCATGTTACAGGATCCTTTCCATCAAGCTTCCTCATATCCATTTTTGGAATAAGTTGGTTCTTCCCACCAACATTAGAGTTTATGGAATCACGATTAACATTTATTTTTTTCTCATCATGAGTTTCTTCTACTATCTTTTCACCATTAGGAAACATTTCTTGTATCAACTTTGTCAAACCTTCCATGTCTGCTTTTAGATCATTCTTCATGTTTTCCATGTTTTATTTCATGTCATCCATCTTAGCTTCCACGCCTTTCTTCAAACCATCCATCTTCGCTTCCACACCTTTCTTCAAAACTTCCATTTCATTTTTTGTTGCTCTTTGCGAGAGCGAAATTTGGTGCACTTGCTCTTGTAATTTTGATAGATCATGTTGCATTTCTTCATCTTCATGAGTCATAGTCGAGCCTTCTGAAGGCTTAATGGGTGTTGAATAATTTTTATGGGGAATCTTTTAGAACCCAATACTAATATCTATTCTACAATATGCCCTTGGAATCAATTCAAATTGATTCTTCAAAGAAGACTTATGCAATTTGGAAAAAAAATACACACCTTTTTCTTGCTTTTGAGGAGCTCAATATTGAAATTGGATTATCTCTGTGATTGCGGCACTTCAATATTTGAATTTCGACACTTACGTAGCCCTCTGAATATTCTTTCGAATGCCACAGGTCTGACCTGATTTGGATTCTCCAAGACAAAGTTGTGTCCAATCTCCCACAATGACCTAATTATGGACTGGTTCAGTAGAGCGAAATTGTACGACTTTCCACGTGTCACTGTTTCATCCTTCAGGTCTAAAATTTATAGCTAAGAAACTACAATCCGTTTAATTGCTACCACTTTTTATGTCACTCCAATCCGATGCTCAGAGAGAGAGTTATGATTATTTTCCCACGATCACCTCTTTGAGATGAAATTCGGAAGCCTGAAAAAGAACTACCTTCCACAGATCATATCTCCAAAAATATTGCAAACCAAGCTCTGAGATTTTTTAACGAGTTTCCTCAGGATTTCGGCTTTGCACCCTAAAAATTTCAGATTCTGAACCTTCGTATAAAAAAAGTTATAGCGAAAATGCCACGATGACCTGTTTAGAGCAGCGAAACCCTAGAATCCCAAGATCTGATACCAAATGTTATGTAAACAGCTCCAAATATAGAAGAAAAGAGATATCAATGCCTTTGAAATAAGCCACTTTGAGGGGGAAACCTCCAATACATTACATAAATGAACAATTCTTGGATGATACAATTTACAAAACCTCCTTTCTATATATAGGAGTCCATGTGGCCATAATGTAATCCTAGTGGGGCGACAATGTAATCCTAGCCGACATAACAATAATAATTTAAGGGCACAATAATAACAATATGGGGGTTACAAAGGTACAATAATAACAATAAGGGGGTTACACTAACAACAATAAGGGACTATACTAGTAATATAGGGACCTAACAGATGGAGGATTATGTACAAATGAAGCACATATGATGGAGGAGGTGTACATTGCACCTAGACTGTTTGGTTGATTTGATCAAACAGCGCAGTCCCACTTGGAGGATCTTGTCCACATGAAACTGCGCAGTTGATATTAGGGCCAAGGCTTGGGATGGCCCAAACATTATAAAGGAGATGAAGGCAAGGGTGAAATGCATCTTAGATTATTTGATGTATGATCTTTTAGATTTGGAATAGTCAAGTGACATTCCACTGCATTCTTGGGCTATTTAGCAAAGATTGCAGGTGTTGTTTAGGACAGGGTGTTCCCGGGCGGGAATCCCTCCTCTTTCTTTGAGTGATATCTAAGGAAGAGATTTGTACTTCATTATACATCAAGCTTTAAGTGCTATTTCCTTTTTCTACTTTCTGTAGAACATTCATATTCAGAAATCTACAGATTTATGAAGATCAATTTGGAAGGTGGAAGTTGTCTTCAGTACTTCAGCTAGAGAACAAGGTGAGGGATTATTCCCATCACTTGGGCTTATAGATCAGCACTCCCAGAGCCACATTGCAGATCTAGCATCAGACCAAATTTTATTGACCTCCTAGCAGCATTATTACCTTCAGGAATAACGTTGTCCATATTGCAGATTTGAAAGGAGGAAGGAAGTTGCTAGTACTTCAACTAGCAATCCAGTGGAGGATCATTCCTTCACATTTCCATCAGTCTCACCGTCAGCCTGGAGCTTATTGCATCATTTTTCAGCAGGCAGAAGTCCTCTCTTTCCCTCACAGCACAGTTTCTGTTGGCGGTTGTGTTGCAGCAGCTAAATTCATCATTGGAGGATTAAGAAAGTGGATATAGAGCTCTCCGCTCATAGATCTGATGAAGGGATCAGCCCTTCAAGCATAGATCTGATATGAGCACACATTTCAGCCATCTATTCTTCAGATCTAGCTTCATATCTGTATTTCCCAGCAGATCAAGGATCAAATCCTAGGGAGGTGATTTTCCAAAGTTGCAGATTTGGAAAATCCTTTCTGGGTTATCTTGGGAATCCATCACATTGGCCAGATATTGAATCTTGGAATCATCAGAGCTCCAGTTTTGAGTAGATCTGCATTTCTCTTTTCAGCCTCCAATCATATGTTTATATTTTGCTGAAGAGATAGCGTAGTATTTGCTGCAGAGCCTCAACAGTTACGTTGTACCTGCTTCACAAATGTTTTCAAGAAGATCCTAGCTCATTTTCTTGGCTAGATCTACCTATATTTTGTACTTGTGTAACTGAATGATCTCCAAAAGAAAAAAATGGCTCAACTCTTTCTACATATTCTGATTTGTACTTAGATTCATTGTTTGTCTTGCTGTAAGTTCTTATATTGTGTGAAGTATTATTGCATTCTCCCCTTTGGGATATTACAGGTAAGGAGCAAATGACAAAAGAGGGAAAGACATTAGGGCGGATACATATCAGTGGAATTTGAAAAGAAAAGAACCTGTAAACAAAAACTATGAAAGGGTGAACTCTTCCCTTGACAGATCCCAACAATGTCCCCAAAAACCCCAATTCGTAGATTTAATATAGGAGATATAACAGAGAACCATGTAGGAGAAAGAAAAAAAATAAATCAAATTACAAAATTTACACAAATTACAAAATTTACCTGTTGTAGAATTAATCCTTTGACGGGTTCACCAACTAGTCGATTCTTGTGTAAAAAGGATATTCATTAGGTTACCTCTCTGTGCGAGGGATTGGTATCAGAAGGAACGACCCATGAATAAACAGAACTTGAATTTTTTTGCCCGAGGTTACAGAGCCATTTTTGGGAAAGAAGATCGATGAAATGAATTGCTTGTGGGCCCACAATGGGAGGTTGGTTACTCTCTAACCACCTCCTCCAGATCGCATTGTCACGTAAACCCTAGTGATTGAGAACCGTAGATCCAAACCCTCATGCGTACCAAGATCATCAAAACACCAAGTGACGCACAGTTTAACGACTTCACGAAAGTTTGAAAGTCCTCTAAACATGAAGGTTATGATATATGTTAACTCCAAAACTATGGAACACTATGCGGTAGCATTTGAATAAACAATATTGCCAAGTAACTTGTTTAATGGATCAAATTATTTTATGCAGAGTATTAAACATAGGTTAGAAAACCATGGTAATTAGCCCACTCACCTTATTACAAGAAATATAATTCAGAAAATCCATATCAAGTGCAAATAACTAGTAAATGTAAAGTTTAAAAACCAAAAAGAAAAAAAGAAATGTTGAGGCATGTTACAATATATCCATCCCCGTGAATGTATTGATTCCGCACATTATTGATATTTCCACTATCATTATTGATATTTGCACAAAGCTCTGACTCCAAAATTTTAATTTTTTTTATTAAAATAACAAAATCTTTAGTTTCACAGTTTTAGAAGTCGGTAAACCAAACAATACAGAGACGGTAGAAAATCACGTTTATTACATATGGATTGGAACAACATGGCATCGCTGTTGGAATTTTGCTGAATTCCAAAATAATAAAACTGCCTTTCTTAACACAGAGAAATATTTAAAATTTCATATACAGTAACAGAGTTTTCAACTCAGAAAAATTTCTATTTCATATAAAAAAAACTGCTGTTACAATTCTTCCTCAAAAGAGGGATTACAGTAAAAAATCTGACTGCTGCAAACACAGTTCAACAATTATCACTCCGTCATTTACAAATGACACTCTGTCTCACTAAAAACATTCACTGCTGTGAATACTCTGTTTTTCAAAACACTCTGCTGTGTTTTTCAAACAATACACTGTTGTGCATAAAATCTATTCTCTGTCTCTCTGTTTTTAAATACACTGCTGTGTATCAAAAACATTACATTACAAATGACTCTGTTTCTGCATATAACAAAACAGAAATATATGAGTCATAAATTTACTCAACCACTAAATTATCACCGCTTGACAATCTTAATGGCTTCAATAACTTCTGTCAGCACCGCTCTATTATGCATTGATGGAAAATTGCACGGTGGCTCTGTGTTATTTTCTCCTTCCCGCACTGCTGTGCACATTCACTGTTCTGTGTATTTAACAATTCTGTTGTGTAATTCCAAATTACATTTCTGTCTTTTTATCTTTTTACATACACTGTTGTGTAATAAAAATAAAACATACATGCCTCACGGGCCTTTTAATATATAATTCACATATATTAAAAATAAAAACAAATAACAAATAAAACATTTAAAACCAACTATGTTTTATAACAAATGCCGTGATAAACATTTTAACCGGCGATCATTATAAAACATATAACATATGGGTCGTATAATATATGTGGGCCCCCAGCTACTGATGACGTCAGCAACAATTCCGAGGGGGTTCATTCCTCTGCCCACAAACTTTCATCGACGCCCGCGGACTGTTTTGCCGCCTGGTTTCTTCGCTGCATTTACTTGTGCAGTGGAAATTATATTCCAACACTCCCCCTTAATTTCAACTGCTGGGTTTTCTTGCATACCCAAGCATTTCCTGAAATGTTCAAAGCTTTTCTGCTGTAGTGGCTTTGTGAGGATATCTGCAAATTGATCCTCTGTCCTGCAATGCTGCAAAACAATCTCGCCATTGCTAACCAATTCCCGTATGAAATGAAACTTGGTGTCAATGTGCTTTGTCCTCTTATGAAAAACAGAATTTTTAGACAATGCAATAGCTGAGCTATTGTCACAAAAGATCACTGTCCCTTTTACTTGTTCTTGACATAAGCTTCTCAACATTTTCCGCATCCAAACTGCTTGACACGCTGCTGCTGTAGCTGCCACATATTCTGCTTCTGCTGTAGACAACGCTACAACGGGCTGTTTCTTAGAAGCCCATGAAATGGCTCCTGAACCCATGTGAAAAACATAACCGGAAGTGCTCTTCCGATCATCTACACTTCCACCCCAATCACTGTCAGTGTATCCAACTAAATCTGAATTTTCAAGCAAGATAAAAATACTCAAACTCTTTTGTAGTACCTTTAACAATTTAAATTTTTTTTGTTTGCTTATTAATGTGTGATTTTTGGGTTTTTCCATGAACCTGAATCAACTAATAAAGATGTGATTATGTCCTACTAGTTGCAAACAACATATGTCGCCAACTATGCTCTTGTATAAACTAGGACTGTAATCTCATTATTCTCTCCATTGAAGTTTTAATCCCATCACTGTGGGAGTGATTGCTGCTTTGCATTCCTGCATGTTAAATCTTTCAAGTACCTCATTAACATACTTTGCTTGTGAGATGAAAATCTCACTTTCATCTTGTTCTACTTCTATTCCCAAGAAGTATTTCAACAAACCCATATCAGTCATTTCAAATTCTTCCTTCATGACTGTTTTAAAATGTTCAATAAGGCAATCATCATTAGGTGTGAAAATAACATCATCAACATATAAGACTACAATCAAGATTTTACCATCTTTTTCTTTAATGTAGAGGATGGGTTCTCCCTCACACTTCTCAAATCCATTTTCCAGTAGATAAGAGTCTATTCTACTGTACCACGCTCTTGGCGCTTGCTTCAGCCCATAAAGAGCTTTCTTCAACTTGCATACTTTGTGCTCTTGGCCTTTCTTTTCATAGCCGAGAGGTTGTTCAATGTAAACCTCTTCCATTAACACTCCATTTAGGAATGCTGACTTCACGTCCATTTGGTAAAATTTCCACTTGTTTTGTGCTGCTATTGACAGCACTGCTCGCATGGTTTCCATTCTAGCAACCGGTGCGAAAGTTTCCTCATATTCTATCCCATGCTTCTGCTTATATCCCTTGACAATAAGTCTGGCCTTGTGTCTCTCTATTTTTCCTTCAGCATTACTCTTGGTCTTGTAGACCCATTTAACTCCAATGACATCTTTACCTTTGGGAGTTCAACCAAATCCCAAGTCTTGTTTCTTTCTGTGGCATTAAGCTCCTCATCCATAGCTTCTATCCATTTCTCATCCTTGATGACTTCTTCGAAATGAACAGGATCATCAACATGACAATATAAAGCAAACAAAGAATTGATACCTTCCTTAGCTATATCTTGTTCATAAATTTCTTTCAAACTTTTGAATTTCTTACCTTTTTCAGTAGGTGTACAAATGTTTGAAGAAGCACTTGAATTTCCTCCTTGCGGTGTGCTTGGAGAAGCACAGTCATTTCTCCTCAAGGGTGTGCTATGATGCTCTTGTGTTGGTGCTGCTATTTGGGGATGTATTTCAGCCAACTCATCATCATTCTCATCATGAGATAAACAGTGTTTAACATTACTGTTTTCTCTATGCTTCCATCCCAAGCTTCCTCTTCAATGAACTGTACGTCCCTGCTCACAAGAAACTTCTTGTTGGATGGGTTATATAACCTATATGCCTTGGATTCCTCACTGTATCCGATGAAAATACATTTCTCCCCCTTGCTGTCCAACTTCTTTCTTAGCTGATCCGGAATGTGTGCATAAGCCACACATCCGAAAACCTTCATATGTGTGACACTTTGCTTTGTCCCACTCCATGCCTCTTCTGGCACTTTGTTCATAACCAATTTTGTAGGGCACCTATTCAAAATATATGTTGCACAATGTACAGCTTCTGCCCAATAATCATTCGGCAAATGCTTTGCCTTTAACATACTCCTCGCCATGTCCATTATGGTTCGGTTCTTCCTTTCGGCTACTCCATTTTGCTGCGGAGTATATCTAGTTGTAAATTGATTTTGAATACCATTTTCTCTACAAAAACGTAGAAAATATTTAGATATATACTCACCTCCTCTATCAGTCCTTAAGACTTTGATATGCAGCCCACTTTGTTTCTCAACAAGTGCTTTAAAATTACAAAATTTTTCAAACACTTCACTTTTGTTTTTCAAAAAGTAAACCCAAGTTTTTCTTGTAAAATCATCTATGAATGTTAAGATATAGTGGATGTTAGCAAGTGATGGAGTTTGCATCGGTCCACATACATCTGAGTGGACAATCTCAAGGGTGCTTTTGCTCATGCTTTTCCTGAATGAAAACTTTCTCCGTGTTGTTTCCCAAGAATACAACCTTCAGCCAAAGTCGTCTGTTTCTCTATCAATGGTAAACCACTTACCATCCCTTTTCTGTTCAACAAGTTAAGACCTCCAAAATTGAGATGTCCAAATCTCAAGTGCCATAACCAATTATCATCCTTTGGTTCGCTTTGGAAAGTCTCTTGTGCAACTGCTGCTTTCTCTTCACCATTCTTCAAGTCTGCTCTCATTCTGAGAGGGAACATCCTGTTCCTTGTCATCTTTACTTCAGCAATACACTGATTGTTGGGTGGTTTATCCATGATGGTACAAACATCATCCTCAAAGAAAACATTGTACCCCTTTTGAACAATCTATCCAATACTCAAGAGGTTACATTTCATTCCTGGAACATAATAGACATCTGCTATGGATTTCTTTTCACCTTTCCTTGTTAAAACATTTACATCTCTTTTTCCCATAACAAAAACTTTACTATCAGTCCCTAGTGTGACTTGTGACTTCAGACTCTCATCTAGCATAGAAAACATAGCTATGTTTCCTGTCATATGGTTACTACAACCGGGGTCTAGAAACCATAAGTCTTCACTCTTTTCTTCAGCCATATTACAAGCTAAAAACAAAGTACTTTGACTGTTGTTTTCTTTTGTGAAATTTGCACTAGTTTCACTTCTCATATCATTCTGCTTCTTCTTTCTACATTCATTAGCATAATATCACATATTTTCACACTGTAACATTGGACATTGGATTTGTCATACCTTTTTCCTTGATCATTCTGCTGTCCACTTTGATGGTTGCCTTGGCCTTGATGCTGATTTGGATTGCTGCCCCTTCCTTGAGCATTTGATGGACTATTCCTTCCACCTCTGTTCTGGCTTCTGCCTCTTCCTCTTCCTTTGCCTTGCCCTCTTCCTCTTCCGAAAGACATCTAGGTCTTAAAATCATGTTCAAGAGATGAGTTTTCACTCCTACTCAATCTCTGTTCATGGGTCATCAGTGATGCATGTAGTTCATCCACTAAAAACTTTGTGAGATCCTTAGTCTCCTCTATGGTGGTGACAATCACATCAAAACTTGAGGGTAGACTCCTCAATAGTTTTTCAACAATCCTCTTGTCCTCAAGAGTCTCTCCATGAGATCTGATTTGTGTGACCATTCCAATCACATGAGTGAAGAATAAGTCAATAGTGTCTGACTCTTTCATATAGAGAGTCTCAAAGTCTCTCCTCAGCAACTGAAGTTTTGATGTCTTCACCTTCTCCATACCCTGATAAGCTGTCTTGAGAGTTTCCCATGCATCTTGGGATTTCTTAGCTGCTGCTATCCTTGGAAACACACTCTTATGCACTGCTTGATACAAGAAGAAAAGAGCCTTGGCATCTTTCTTCTTATTGTTCTTTAGTGACTCCCTTTCTGCTTGAGTTAAAAGAATAAACTCTACTTCATTTGCTGGCTTTTCAAAGCCATTCTCAACTAATTCCCATAACTCTTGTGAGGTAAATAAAGCTCTCATAGTTATTGACCAATAGTCATAATTTTTCCCATGAAATTGTGGGAGATGGATTATTTCCCAAACTCATACCTGTGCTGGAGCCAGCCATTCTACACTCTTAACTATGCTTCAAAAACACTTGATTGTGTCTTTTAAATTAACTAACTGTACTGCAACAGTAATAGAAAACTATATAGAGAAATACCTTCGAATTCTTCTTGTCTGAACCTTCACTCTGCTGGAGAGGCTTCTGCAAAAACGAACTCCTTTCCTTCAGCTTATTTGACCTTCAAATAGCCTGGATTGGCTCCGATACCATGTTGGAATTTTGCTGAATTCCAAAATAATAAAACTGCCTTTCTTAACACAGAGAAATATTTAAAATTTCATATACAGTGACAGAGTTTTCAACTCAGAAAAATTTCTATTTCATATAAAAAAAACTGTTGTTACAATTCTTCCTCAAAAGAGGGATTACAGTAAAAAATCTTACTGCTGCAAACATAGTTCAACAATTATCACTCTGTCATTTACAAATGACACTCTGTCTCACTAAAAACATTCACTGTTGTGAATACTCTGTTTTTCAAAACACTCTGCTGTGTTTTTCAAACAATACATTGTTGTGCATAAAATCTATTCTCTGTCTCTCTGTTTTTAAATACGCTGCTGTGTATCAAAAACATTACATTACAAATGACTATGTTTCTGCATATAACAAAACAGAAATATCTGAGTCATAAATTTACTCAACCACTAAATTATCACCGCTTGACAATCTTAATGGCTTCAATAACTTCTGTCAGCACCGCTCTATTATGCATTGATGGAAAATTGCACGGTGGCTCTATGATATTTTCTCCTTCCCGCACTGCTGTGCACATTCACTGTTCTGTGTATTTAACAATTCTTCTGTGTAATTCCAAATTACATTTCTGTCTTTTTATCTTTTTACATACACTGTTGTGTAATAAAAATAAAACATACATGCCTCACGAGCCTTCTAATATATAATTCACATATATTAAAAATAAAAACAAATAACAAATAAAACATTTAAAACCAACTATGTTTTATAACAAATGTCGTGATAAACATTTTAACCGACGATCATTATAAAACATATAACATATGTGCCGTATAATATATGTGGCCCCCAGCTGCTGATGACGTCAGCAACAATTCCGAGGGGGTTCATTCCTCTGCCCACAAACTTTCATCGACGCCTGGTTTCTTCGCTACATTTACTTGTGCAGTGGAAATTATATTCCAACAATCGCACGTCATGTGACGCCGAAACACGTGATGCTTATTGCTGTTAACGGACAAGACAACATGGAGGAGAAGGAACGTGACACACTGAAGTTGAAAGAATAGATGGCGGAGAATGATGAGATATTAACAGGGCTTGCTGCACAAACATTTCTTCTTCAGCACATGGGTGCGGTGGCACCTGCCATCCTCAAATCCTTCACTTTTGCAAATGGTTTTGCAGTTGGCGTCCTTCCCGCAGTGTCCCTTAAACTTGTGGCTAGCAGCCTTACATACTCGCTCTCCTGCAATGCCCTCCACCTGCTGCATCTCTATAAATGTTGGGCCACAAAACACAAAATGGTCACCAGACTAGTTAATCTATTGAATACACAACATGGTCACCAGACTAGTTAATCTATAGAATAAAGGCGTTTGCTGAGGCGACAATGAAAAGGAAGAAATAAAGAGTGAGTGGTACCAAAGGTAATGACAAATATCAAGAGAAGAACAAACGCAACACGAGTTACAGTGGCCATCCTCTTCTCAATATTGCTTCTGCGGAATATCAATAATCACTATTCCCGTTCCTTACGACTAGTCAAATGAAGAAGTTGTGGAGAGGAAGGCGAGTATGAGCGCTCATTTATAGGGAGCTGGAGGTGCACTGCGAGCTTTCAGATAATACCACCACCCATTTACTGTCAGCGCCTATGCATTAGGCGCTGGTAATTAACGTATACATTCAACTCATTTATAACCACCGTCCCTAGAAACAAATATATATATATATATATATATATATATATATATATATATATATATATATTATATATATTATTGTTTAAAATATTTCCTCGACATTCCAACCAAGCAACCCACGTTGTTTCCTTTCTTCCCGTTCATTGGAGGTCCATCATCATCCGTGACATCACTATCACTCTCTTGTACATTAAATATTATTTCGAGAAAAACAACCAATCCACGTTGTTTCCTTTCTTCCCGTTCATTGGAGGTCCATCATCATCCGTGACATCACTATCACTATTTTGTACATTAAATATTGTTTCAAGAAAAACAAAGGCAACCAGGAAAACGATGGCAACATTAACCATTTCCGATTTTTTGAAACTTGATTTATGTTATTTAAATTGATTTTTTTATTTTATATATGTATTTATCACCTTAAAAAACTCTAGGGTATTTAAATTGTGCAAAGTCACTCATCAAACTTCTGTTTTCAATGAATTCCGAAAGGATTTTAGAGAAATTAGACCGAAAAAATCCACGAGAAAAACCTTCAAAAAATGACATTAAAAACAACTCCATTTTGATATGCCACAACATCAACTACTCCGTCACAACTTGTCTTTATAGTTAGTAAGGAATCTTAAATGCTTTTATTTAAAAGTCTCATTAACTAAGTGCTATTTATGTGAAATTTAATTAGATTTTGATAAATTTGGATAGAAATTGTGGCTTCAGTATCTTAATATTGGTTTAGTTTGAAGTTTGACTTCTTCTTTTTTGTAAAAATATACATTTGTGGATTGAGTGGTGCTCTCCAATTCAATATGGATTGTCTTAAATCCTAGAGGATCAACCAGATAATTATTTTAAATTTTAATTAATATACTTCAAATATATAATTATTCTTTTTACTCTTAATATATATATCTTTTATTTTAATGTTGATTATGTCAACGTAACATTATACAAGCTTAGATTCATCTTAAATCCCACAAGATTAAGTAGAGATTTAATTTTTAATTTTAATTAATATAATTAAAATATATAATTACTATTTTTACTTTTATTTTTTTATTTTTTTTAATCTTGATTAAGTCAACATAACATTATATTACATAACACCTTACATAATTAAGGAGTTGAGTTGTTTTTAATTGAAATTTTTTGAAAATTTTCTTGTTATTGAGGTTAAGATTTGGATAAAATCTGAACTGTTTTTTTGTTGTAAATCCAACTTGCAGTTGCCAAACTTCAAGATTTAGGGTGCAGTTTTTATGGTGTTGAATCTATTTCCGCCATTAAAAACATGATTCAAACAATGGAGGACTCATCTTGATATGCCAAAATATCAACTAGTTATTCAAAACTTGTCTTTATAGTTAGTAAGGAATGTTACATACTTTTATTTAAAATTCTCATTAACTACAAATGCTATTTATGTGAAACTTAATTAGAAAGTAAAATCATAGAAAATATAAATGAGTATATAAAATAGTAGATTATTTAGTATATTTTCATAAATTTTGGTAGAAATTGTGACTTCAGTAGACAACACCAAAAAACAATCTTAATATTGGTTAAATTTGACGTTTGGATTATTTAAAAAATATATATTTTTTTTGGGTTGAGTAGTGCTCTCCAATTCAATATGGACAAGCCTAAATTCATCTTAAATCCTAGAGAATCAAGTAGAGAGTTAATTTTTTATTTTAATTAATATAATTAAAGTATCTAATTATTATTTTTCCTTTTAATTTCAAATTTTTATTTATTTTTTTTAATTTTAATGTTGATTATTTCAACATAACATTTTATTACGTAACACCTTACATAATTAAAGTTTTACAACATCACTGTAATACTAAATAGTAAAGTGCCTATCTACAATATGTTTACTTTTAATTTTTTATTTTTTTTTATTTTAATGTTGATTATGTCAACATAACATTATATTACATAATACCTTACATAATTAAAGTTTTACAACATCATTTTATTCTAAATATTAAAGTGCCTAGTAAACATTTTGACCGTCACATGCTGCACAAAAATAAAAATAAAATAAAATAAATAATTGAAATTATTAATTAAAATATTTTGACTCGTTCAAATTACATAAAATTAAAATTAAATTAGATAATAAAATTAATAATAATCTATAATGAAATCAACCTAGATCCATCTTAACTCAAGATCTATCAAGTGCCAAAAATGATCAAATCTCTATGAGGTGAAAATATTTCCTCAAAATGTGCACTCAAAAAAAGAGGTTTCCACCTAGATAGATTTTATCTATCTCTATGCTTGATAGATAGGAACTTAAGATGGATCTAGGTTGGCATGATCCTAATTAATAAGCAAAATAATTAGTGACGGTAGCACATTTCGCAAAAAGCATGTTCACAAACCCAAATTCATTCAAGTAGAGAATTAATTTTTACTTTTAAATAATATAATTAAAATATATAATAATAAAAAATTATTTTTTAATGTTGATTAAGTCAACATAACATTATATTGCATAACACCTTACATAATTAAAGTTTTCCAACCTCGGTGCAATACTAAATAGTAAAGTGCCTAGTAAACATTTTGACTGTCAGATGTTGCATAAAAATAAAAATAAAATAAAATAAATAATTAAAATTATTAATTAAAATATTTTGACTCACTCAAATTACATAAAAATTAAATTAAATTAAATTAAATAATAAAATTATTAATAATTAATAAATAAATCAACCTAGATCCATCTTAACTATAGATCTATCAAGTGCCAAAAAAGGATCAAATTTCTAAGAGGTGCAAACATTTCCTCAAGTTTTGCACTAGAAAAAAGAGGTTTTCACCTCTATAGTTTTGCACTAAAAAAGAGGTTTTCAACTAGATAGATTTGATCTATCTTCGTGCTTGATAGATAGGAACTTAAGATGGATGTAGGTTGGCATGGTCCTAATTAATAAGAAAAATAGTGAGTGATGGTAGCACAATTGGAAAAAAACATGTTGGCAAGCCCAAGTTCAATCAAGTAGAGACTTAATTTTTTACTTTAATTAATATAATTAAAATATATAATTATTATTATTATTATTATTATTTTAATTTTAATGTTGGTTAACTCAACCTAACATTATATTTACGCTGTAAAGCGTTCTTATTTGAAAACGACTTACCTAAAATGCCACCTGGACCATCCTATACCCTTGATGTTTATGTTAGACGATTGAAATGATTTCAACCTTTGATTGATTACCGTTATTATTCAGTTTTGAAAATGAGTTAGAGGCCGCAGAGACAGAAAATAATGGACGGCCTGACCAATTCCATGTGAGCCGAGAGGAGAAATCTGGAAAGTTGAATTTTGAATGGAGAGCGAGGGATGGCCCTGGTCAATCAATCAATCTCAACGTTGTTATTTCTAGCGGCAGGGGTTCCCAATATTCATTATTCTTCTTTTTTCGCTCGGGGGTCTCTCTGGTGAAATCGTCCGCGCAAGAGAAGGGCTAAGCTAAGGGCAGGGCTCGGTTTGGCAGGGGTTATACCAGGTAAGTGCCTAGTGCAGCCTATTCGTGTGGTTTCTCCAGTGTTGTCTGCTTCTCATCTGCAACCTGCGTTCGTCCCTCCCAATCATCGGCACCCCCCTCCCTTATTCATTATATATATTCAGTATTTGATACAGTTGAGGCGGGGGGAGAATGAGCAAGCTGGCAGTCTCAGAGGACAAAATCAAGAGAAATTTATACAAGTCCCAGATATTCGATGCTCTGCGCAAGGTGCTGAAATGGGTGCTGATAAAAATCCCCAAATGGTAGCCGCAAAAGATGGTTTTACTGAAAGAATTCAACTGGACATTGGGAATAGTAATCAGGTGAGTAGTAAGAATGACCCTGTTCCTGTTCTCTCTCAAATGCATAGGAAATTAGAAAACTAATTTTCCGGGTAAAATTAGAAAACCAACTAAACAGTGACAAGAAGTTCCAAATCGCAAATTCTTGAAGGTGAAGGCGATTTTGTAGAAAGAATATTGAAGCTGGAGGTGCTATCAAGCAACCTCATATCGCTCCGCTGGAACAACTGTCACTGTTCTCGCCTGCCTTCTTTTCCAATGCAAGATTTAAGAGTTTTAGAAGTGAACGGGAGGAAATTGGGAAGATTGTGGGAAGACGAAGATCAGGTACGCAGACGTAGATGCTGTAATTTGAAAATGAGAATCATTGTTATTTGATCATTTTTAGTTATTGAAACGTGAACATGAAACATTGCAGGCACCTCAGCAGTTGCTGCAGTTGAATATTGATGCACCACTGTTAGAGCTTCCAAAATCATTAGGGAAGCTGCGGCATCTGGAAAATATTGTACTGAAAAGTACTCGCCTAACCACGATGCCAGATTCGTTGTGGGATTTGAGAAATCTCCAACACATTGTGTTGGAGGGGTGTGAAAAATTGGGGATGCTTCCAGATTCTTTGGGGAATTTGACAAATTTCCGACACCCGGATCTTAATATGTGCAAAAGTTTGAGGGTGCTTCCAGATTCAATGGAGAAATTGACAAAACTCGAATTCATCAATCTAGACTCGTGCAAAAATTTGGAGAAGCTTCCAAATTCCTTGCTGGAATTTCCAAATATACATTGCACCCCAGCCATCAGATACGATGATCACGACGGGATACACATTAACCTTAGTTCGTTCCCTTGTTTGAAGATGGTTCCAGATTCCTTGAAGTATATGAGAAGTCTGGCAAGCATCAGTCTTACTGGTTGCGAAAGTTTAAAGAGTCTTCCAGTCTTTTTGGGAGAGCTCACATATCTCGTTAATATCAATTTGGGATACTACAAAAGTTTGGAGATGCTTCCGGACTCTCTTGAGAAATTGAAATATCTCCAGATCATCAATCTCAGTGGATGTGAAAGTTTAAAGAGGCTTCCAGATTCTTTGGGGAAATTAAAATCTCTCCATTTAATCAATCTGGGACACTGCAAAAGTTTGGAGATGCTTCCGGACTCTCTTGAGAATTTGAAAGATCTCCATTTCATCAATCTCAGTGGATGTGAAAGTTTAAAGAGGCTTCCAGATTCTTTGGGGAAATTAAAATCTCTCTATTTTATCAAACTGGAATACTGCAAAAGTTTGGAGATGCTTCCAGACTCTCTTGAGAATTTGAAAGATCCCCATTACATCAATCTCAGTGGATGTGAAAGTTTAAAGAGGCTTCCAGATTCTTTGGGGAAATTAAAATCTCTCACATCTATCAATCTGGGACTGTGCAAAAGTTTGGAGATGCTTCCGGACTCTTTTGAAAATTTGCAAGATCTCTCTGCGATCGATGTCAGTGGATGCAAAAGTTTAAAGAGGCTCCCAAATTCATGGCGACGACTTCTACATCTGCATTTGAAGGGTTGCTCCAGTTTGACCATCTCCAGCGAAACACTTGGAAATCTCTCTTATCTTCAGTGCTTAGATCTCTCAGGTTGTCTCCAGATGGAATTATTGCCTCCAGAAGTTGGACGTCAACGGTTTCTGAGAAAGTTAAATTTATTCAATACCAACATAAAAGAGTTGCATTTTGATGTTCTGTCCTTCAGAAATTTAAAAGTCCTAAGATTAGGAAGCCCTCTGTTGGAAGTGCTGCCAGCTTCACTAGCTTACCTAAAGAATTTAAAGAAACTGTGGCTCCATGGATGCGTGAAACTACAACGTTTGCCAGGTTTAATTCAACTGTTGACTCAGTTGGGAGAGTGAACATACAGAACTGTGGAATACAAAGCTTACCAGCAGGTGTGATGGAGATGACCGAGTTGAGAATGTTAGCAGTACACAAGTGTCCTTTACGTGAACTGCCATTTGGAAAGGTTGAAGGAGAAAAAGGATTGCTTGGGCTCAAAGATTTGCAGCTGAACGACACAGAAATATGTGAGGTATCCTTTCCTGAAGGTGTTTGTCCAGGGCTTCAAAATCTATCCATCACTTTCTGTAAAATACTTCTTTCTTTACTTAGAGAAGTAAGAACAGAAAGAACCCCAGTGGGAAGAATGGGTAAGAGTCAAAACCATTGTTCAATACATAGTCCTTCATATCTGCAAAGAGACATGAATTTCACTGCAAGCACTAATTGGAAAGCTTCAATAAATAGTGAAGAATTCATAGTAGGCAGTGGGCAGAACGCCTGTCCATTACATTTGTATATGTTGAGGCAAATGCCCATGAATATAAATTCAACTTCGGCACCTGTTAATCAGAATCATTGTGAAAGGAGAGGGGACACTGAGGGTTTTCAAATGGGTGGGAGCCAAAGCCAAAATCACCCTCAGCTGCGTTATTCTACTATTGGACATGAATTGCCTGTGAAAACTAACAACACAAGCATACAAGCACCTGTAGAGCCTGTAACTTTGAGAGTGAATAACAGTTCATTGGCTATAGTGAGGACAGGCTATGGAGCTGAAATCAGTGCTGGGGCCAAAGAAAGAAGAGGGAATCCTGTAGGATTGGCTACAGTGAAACGTTTATTTTTTTTAATGTATTCTCAATGCTATAGTGAGGACAGGCTATGGAGCTGAAATCAGTGCTGGGGCCAAAGAAAGAAGAGGGAATCCTGTAGGATTGGCTACAGTGAAACGTTTATTTTTTTTAATGTATTCTCAGCATTGAGTATGCAATTTGTCATTTAGAATTCAGAAATTTCCAAGGCTTTAATACTAATAATTATTGGGAATGATCCTTATTTTTAATTGCAGCTGAGGACCTTGAGGCTTGGTGTAGGCAATATCAAATCATGATGCGTATTTTTTATCAAAATTTTCACTTATACGTCAGTAGTCATTATCTCATGAAGAAGCAAAATTTCTCAATGTTGTTGGCCAGAGTGCATAGTGCTTACATAAAGTGTCATACAATGATATTTGTGAACATTTATATCCCTTTGATATTTGTGAACATGTATCTGCATATCATCAAGGACATATTGGTTCTTCATAGACAACTCCCCTGCCATTGTAAGGATATACTCAGTAAATTAGAAGAAACCAAACAAAAACACTGCAGATTTTGCAACAAGCAAAAAGCATATGGTATTGGAAACTTGTATTAGCAGATTCTGGTAAAATAATCATTAGATCAATAAAGACCTTATTGAAAATTCCTTTGGAAAAGCTAAGGACTTGAGAAAGTAGATGACCGTGAATTGGCAAAGCCTGTATGAGAAAGTCAGCGCTCTGTATCTCCTGAAAAGGACTGGAAAATGTCTTTGGTACCAAAATTTAAAATCTATGCTTGAACCGCAAAAATTATGGCTCCCTAAAGCGGTAGTGTATGCTACTTTTCTTATTTGTCCTACAATTCCAAGTTAAATGGAATGTATTCAAGCAGCAGTGCCAGATGGTGCTTTTTCTTCCACAACTTCAGTTCCCGCATTCTGAATTCTAACCGTTAGCTCTTTGATCTCCTCCTGGGTGAATGTTACAGAAGGCTTTGTTTTGGGCAGTAATGGAAGAATGGTGATCCCAGCATGACCTCCAACAACTGGCACATCAACATCGATAAGTCTTAGATTCTTTTTCTGAGCAACAAAAGTGTTTGCTCTAACAACATCTAAGGTAGTGACACCAAAGAGATTTTTAGGATCATATACACCTTTCTGCTTGAGCACCTCAGCAGCAATGGGTACAGTTGAATTTACAGGGTTACTGATGATTTGAATGAAGGCATTGGGACAGTTACAGTGACTGAGATCTGCAGCAACTCCTTTCACATTTGCAATATCATAAGGATGCAAACCGGAAATCAAAGGAGACATTTTAATCAACAGTAAAATGAAAACTGTTGAAAATTTCAGTACCTAAATTCATGAATATCACAACAAAAAAACACGGCTCAGTAGCAATTGAAGGATAGTAAGCTTGAACACTGAACAAATGAAAGATTTTGTGTGAACTACCCATGAATTGAACCATATCAAGATTCAAACTCAAGTATCAGAAAGGACCAGACTAGCCACATAAATGTCTTGCTAAACAAAGCGGAAAATTGATCCAAACCTAGAAAATAACGGAAAACCCAAAAACCATGGAGTAAAACACCTCCCACCCATTTGAAAACCCTCAACTCCCCTAAATTGCTACATGTGTCATTATGAACCATTGATTTTATGTTAGACGATTGAAAGATTTTCAACCTTAGATTAAATACAGTTAGAAAAAAGAAAACAGTTAAAAAGAAAACAGTTTTAAAAATTTCTGACACGGAAATTTATGAGAGTTGAGTTCTTGAATCTGGTTTCAAATTAGCAAGATAATGATTTTGATTACTGTCTGATAGGCTATCTCACTATATTGAAATCTGGCGTAGGTGCCACGATTTGAGCTCTGTGCCACAGGTGCTGTTTTCGGATAGCCATCCACCGTTCTTCGAGGCTCAATTGCAGGTCGTGATCTGTTTTGTTTTAATTTTCTACTGCAATAAGGGAGGCGAATTCAATCTTCCAGGGTTTTACCATTTCACAGCAGTGGTATTGTTACCCTCTCCTATTTACCATTTCGTCTAGGGTTTTCAGAGTCTCCCTGCAAGACAACTCTATTGTTGTGTATTTGCAGGGAGATTGTAGAGAAATACAGCGAATTCCTGATGGGTTTGGCATCCAAACTGTTGGGGATAATATCAGAAGCACTGGGATTGGAAACTGAAGCAGTGACCAATGCTTGCGTGGAGATGGACCAGAAATTGGTGGTAAACTTCTATCCAAAATGCCCAGAACCAGACATGACATTGGGGCTGAAGAGGCACACCGATCCGGGAACCATCACTCTTCTCCTCCAAGACCAAGTTGGAGGCCTGCAAGCTACCAAAGACGACGGCAAAAATTGGATAACCGTGGAGCCCATTAAAGGAGCCTTCGTCGTCAATTTGGGAGATCACATGCATGTAAGTCGCATCGAATCACTCATCACTTATATCTGACATATGTGTAGTTTCAGTTGGTTTTTTTTGGTATTTTAATTTCAATTTCATATTCTTTGCATTTAATGTTTAGGAAGCAAATTCCTTTAAACACTCA
The DNA here is from genome assembly GCA_034641835.2 of Pinus albicaulis. Taxonomy (NCBI): domain Eukaryota; kingdom Viridiplantae; phylum Streptophyta; class Pinopsida; order Pinales; family Pinaceae; genus Pinus; species Pinus albicaulis. Next base: position 1,088,050,051 of record CM076579.1, on the reverse strand, counting down.
ATCTGCAATAGACACAAACTCAATCTTTTATTAATAATATTTAATGGTTTAACCATTAAATCATATCGATATTGTAGTATCTGAGCAATGGCAAGTTCAAGTGCGCGGACCATCAAGCGGTTGTGAATTCGAACAGCAGCAGGCTGTCTATTGCGACGTTTCAGAATCCAGCGCAGGAGGCCATCGTGTACCCGTTGGATGGGGTCGTCAAGGAGGCGGAAGGCGAGAAGTGTTTCATGGAAGAGCCCATCACTTTCGCTCAGATGTACTCCAGAAAGATGAGCCGACACATCGAGGTCGCCCGCCAGAAGAAGTTGGCTAAACTTGCCGAGCAGACACTGTCCACAGATCTTCCAAATGATGCGAAGATCAACTAAAACAATTACTTCCCCATGCAGAGGTAGAAAGATCCAAGTTGAGTTTAATATTAGAAGAAAAGTCGATTGTGAGTTTGCATGAAATAGTTAACCATAAATATTATAGTTAGAGTTTGCATAATTTCATATTTAGAAAATTTAGTGTTTATATACCCTTAAAATATAGCAACACAACAATAAAGCCATACATCGATTTCTTCTGCACCGAGCTCTCCCACAAGAAAAAGTTGACTAAACTTGGTGAGCAGACAGTCGACAGGTCTTCCAAAAGATGTGAAGATCAACTGAAAAACTAAACTCAATGTAGAATTTCAGTTCTATCTTTCTGATGCGTCTGTGTTAATATGTTAATATCTTCTCGAACATCGTAATAATAATAATAATATCAATAAACCTTCCAGCCGCTTGTTTGATGTCATATTCTGAAATTTTATCCTAGAGTACGCTTCGTTTCATTTCTACATCATCACTTATATTTACGCCGTAAGGCGTATTTATTTGAAAACAACTTTGCTTATTAAAAAATTAAAAATGTTAGTGAGATTCTTGCTAAAAAATTATTAACATATTCAAAAAATAATAGTAGCATAAATCTTTCACATGCTAATTTGTTTAGTAAATAAAAGTTTATTTAGTAGTAAATAAATTAAAAAATAAAATAGTTTAAAAAATTAAATTAAATTAAATTAATTGAAGATATGAAGAAATTTTGTTAATATTTATTATGTTTTTGGATGTTTAAGATTAAGTTTAAAAAATAAATAAACTGCAGTGAATGATAATAGAATTTTCAATATAACAATAGGCTCTACACATACAAGGTTTATTGTTGTTAAATTTTTACATTTTAGTATGCAGATTTTCATAGAATTTTCAATATAACCATAGGGCTCTACACATCCAAGGTTTATTGTTGTTAAATTTTTACATTTTAGTATGCAGATTTTCATAGTTAATATCATGATGTTGTGATGCACTTCACCTATTTTAGAAAAATAAAACATTAGAATTTGAAAAGTGCTAGATTATTTTCATTATAACCATAGGGCTCTACACATCCAAGGTTTATTGTTGTTAAATTTTTACATTTTAGTATGCAGATTTTCATAGTTAATATCATGATGTCTTGATTTTCATTTAGATTACTGCTTTACAGCGTTCCTTTGCAACATATGGTGCAATTGCTAGTACATAACACCTTACATAATTAAATTTTTCCAACATGGTTGTACTAAATAGTAAAGTGCCTAGAAAACATTTTGACTAATGTTGCATAAAAATAAAAATAAAATAAAATAAATCATTATATTTAAGTATTCAGGGGTTTTGGTAGTGCATTATATTAGATATCATTTTTTGGGATTCAAATATTTTAAGTAAGTCATTAATCTATGACCATTTCCATGAGAGGTAGTCGTAAATGACTAATTTCTCATGTTTTTTGAATAGTCCACTTAGCACTCATTGCACTTGTTTTTCCGTTTTTCCAATGTTGTAAATTCAACACATGTAAAGAAAAATGATCATCCAACTAGTCAGTGATGCACTTGTAATCATTACATACCTATAACTATTGAATTCCTAAGTAAGCTACAAGTGAAATGAGATCCCAACATGGAATAGGTTTTTCTTTAGTATTGGAGGCATAACGAATACCCAGTCTACCCTATAAACAGTGCTTAGGAATAATTTTGAGACAAATTCCTCCTTTGCATTTCCCCCCAGTGTGATGCTCCATCAAAAAACCCAACTACATAATTTTGAATTAAGAAGGGAACTTGGGAACTTGTGTAAATTTTAACTTTAACCTCGACGAGTATTCCCTATAATACCCAACAATCCTCACGATAAACAAGTCTAATATAGGATATATATTTTCAAAAATTGACTTATCATTGAATTTCCATAGACCCCATCCTATAAAAATAGAAATTATTTTGTGTGTTTTTCTCTTTGTGTACCAAAAATGAAGGAAATATTCAAAAGATTGATTAGGGGGAGAAGCCTAGATTCCAAAAGCCTAAAGAATATTGATCCATGCCTTTCATGAAAATTTGCAATTTAAGAAAAGATGGTTGACAGAATCCTTCCTGGAATGACACAACCAACAATAATTTGTACTAATAAATCTCCTTTTCTCGAGATTCTCCTAGGTTAATAATTTGGTTTCCAATGTCAACTAACCAAACAATGAATTTTTTAGGGTAATCTCCACTTCCAAATCAAAATTGATCACCAATGGTTGTTGGAATCAATGGGGAAGTATGAAATTGCCTCATACGTCAGACTACCTTCCACTAAATCATTGGCTTTATTCCATGTCCAAGCTAGATTATCTTCCTCATTAGTAAGGCTTATTCCACTAGTATACAATCCATTTAAATAATTCTCCCACTCTTCTTCTACTATACCTTCAAGACCCAAGTCAACAAAGTTTATTCAGTAATAGAGATGATCATTCTTAAGCTCCTGAATTTTTACTTGACTCAAATTATACACTACCCTTGCATTAAGAGTTTCCACCATATTATCAGAGAGAGAATACTTCTCTAAACCTTCCACAAAAGGGTTTCTACTTAGTAAAACCTATTCCTTGTTTCCCACTCTCCAATCCAACCATTAGAAGAGCTAGGGAAATGATGTCATCAGTCCATTCCAAATGAGAAAATCATAATAAAATGCCTTACCTAAATGTTTATGAATCCATTCCACCACAAAATGATTTCTTATATACTTATCCAACAAGATATTGCTCCAAATATGTGTCCCAAAAATCCCTCTCCACAAACTTTTTAACGAATGGGATCTCTCAAACCAAAAAATACTCTTGAAACCCCATCCACCTAATTTATTAACTCTTGAGAGAAGTTCTCAACAAGCAAGGTGAATCCCTTCTTTGACTTTTTTACCGGTCCAAAAAAACTAAACATCCTTTGAATTATTTTATTGAGGATGTATTTTGGAACCTTCACTGGTGTGAGCCAATAAATAGGGATTTTCTCTAATATTGTTCTCCAACCATTGATCTCTCTAAATTACATTGTCATGATACCAATGTGAGGCATGGTACGAACCTCAACATGTAACTCAAGTAGGTGGTTTAATAATTCCATTGAATACATATCCCATCTCATCCAAGTAATGTAAGATGAAGCTAGTCAACAATTATCCAACCATGTCAAGAGTCTCACCATAATCGAAGGAATTCATGAGATTTCCAGTACCAATAAATGAAGGGACCCAGTGGAAATAGGATTTTGATTAGGTGTCTCAACACAATGAGTGATAGAACACCACTAACACCACAATCATAACCTTTTGCTCATGTTATCACTCTAATAATTCTCAAAGTTGTGAGATTTTTTATTATAGTTTAAAGAATATCAGAGGTAACCAAAAACCTAACTTTAAGCTTTAGGATCTAGCCTTCCTAATGCTCATAGAGGGCTCTCTCTATAAGATTTAACTTTGTTTTTTTATCTCATTTTAGGCTAGTTATATGAGGAAAATTAGTTTTGGGGTTTTGATTTGGTTTGGTTGGAAAATCACTTATTGAGATGGATAGCTATAGATCTTTTTTCCATTGGGCAGATGGAGTCAATGTGTCAAGCAGACAGATCAGGATCAAGATCTAAAGGCCAATATTCACATGGTAAGATAGCAGAATCACTTCAGACCTTCAAAGGCTGATGGTGAAATGGTTTTGATTGGGATAAAGAGAAATTATGGGTTCTTTAATTTGGATAAGGAGTGATAAGGCAGGGGAAATCGAAATCAGGGTGCAATTAAGGGTTCTCTAGTCTGAATATCAGCAGAAAACATTTAAATGAAAATCAGTCAATAACAGAGTGCTTTAACAAATTCTGAAATAACAATTCCTGATTTCACATCAAAATTTAGAACATATTCATGAATGGATGGAAAACATAAGAAAATTGACAAATAACATGATAAAATACTTCACTTCAGTGGCCCAACACATGAATCCTATAATATGATGCTTTATTTTCTGTGATCCAATCTGCTGACTTGAACTTGATACAAAAACCCTTCAGGTTCAGAAAATATGACTAAAGAAATGTTCAGCAATTAATCCACACCTAATACTTCAAATGATGAAGTATTTATACAAAAAATAGTACAAAATATCCTAGAATAATCTTAGGAATTTTTCTTGGAAAATAAAGTATCTTCTTGCAAGAAGATAGTGACAACTGCATAACTAATTGCAAGCTGACATATTTATTGAAATTAAATAGCTTGATGTTTGGATTCGCGCTGCAACTGGGCAAATGAGGTGTCCCTCACTTGGCAGTTTGATCTTCAATCTGTTTTGATCTTTACCTTTCATATTATACACTTTTTTAATTGATACTCTTTCACTACTGATACACTTTCTTACTGTTAAAATATGTTTTAATGTTGCAGTAAAAATAACAACTTTGTTTTTATCTTTTCTTTGATCTTCCTCAGTGCAATTGGATTTTACAACAAATCTGTTAATTTCTCCTAGAAATCAGCTTCTGGCACTTTTCTATTCTTTAGCTTTCTAAATTTTTCACCAGCTTCAGTGTATCTTACAAATGTTGGTTTGACCACAAAAAGTGGTTTTACATCATGCTGCAAGTAAAACAGATTTTCAATACTCTTATGCAAAACTTTCCGTGTTGGGATTCCCTGCCAATCTGATTTATTTACCTATTCTTTGGAAAATTCCCTTATCTTTTTGTTATAACCTTCTTGTTTCATCAATTTATCATTGATTACTAGAATATTTGGAAGGCCTTTTTGCCTCAAAATGTCAAATTTTACCATGAATCTGATAATTGCTATATCCATGTTTTGGCATTTTTCTTCCAATTTTTTCATCAAGTTTTTTTGGAAATTAATTTTATTACCTCAAGTATAGTTTATGGTATGTCTGTTATTCCAATTTCATCTAATTCTTTCTTGTTTTTGGAAATGAGTAATTTAATAATTTCCAATGCCTCTTCAAGTTTTGTACCTTGATCCTCTTTGGTCTTTTGTATTTCTTCTCTTGCTACTTTCAGTAAATCCTTCTGTTCATAAATCACCTGTATTGATGGCCAAGTATCATTGATTGATTCAATGATATTGGACCATAATTTATTTTTAATATGTGTCATGGGTTCTCTCAAAGTCAACTCTATTTCCAACTTCTTAAGTTGATCACTCAACCTTTTAGCCTTTTTCTCTTCAGTCTTGGCATTGATCTGTGCAAGCTTTTTCGCATCTTCTAGATTTTTAATTTTATCCTTTAATATTCATTGGTTTGTATTGACATGTCCTCCATTTCCTTTACCAATTTTGAAAGCCTCATTTGATTGTTGGACTGTTAAAGTAGAAAACTTAGTGGCAGAAGTGGTAGGTGAAGTTATAGGCGTTATGTAGCCAATGGAACCTTTGGAGCTAATTCTTCTGCTAGAGTGGATGGCACTACTGTTGTAACCATAGGAATTACAGTAGGAGGGACATTTTGTGCTTTGGCAACTTCTTTTTCTTGGACGAATTTGTCCATCTCAATCTCCATCTCTTTAATTTTTGTTGAAATCTGCAATATGAGACTCATCATCTCATCCTTTTGATTGGATTCCTGTAGAATCTCCTTGGCCTGTGGATGCTTTGTAGGAGGTATTTTCAACTATTTTCTGAGTGCAATAATATCAGCATTCTTCTTTTTAATTCTCTCCTCTACAACTTTTACATTATTAGGATGATAACCCACCTCAATTACTAACTCCTCCAAGGATTTGATTCTAGTATCCTTGGCATATGAAGAATATTTTTCAACTTTAAGTTGATCTCTGACATTTAACAAAGTATTCTGGAGCTTTTGAGCACTCATAGATTTGGTAGTCATTGTGGAATATATCATTTCTGAAATCTGTTTATGGAATTCAATTTGGTCCAAGGGATGAATGCCTTGGACTAGTACTTCAAAATCAACCTTTTTGTAATCAACTGTTGTTTTGGGAGTTGGCACTGTGGGTCGAAGTACTGTCATCAGCAATTTCTTGTTTTTATAATAAAGGCTCAAAGCAGCCTGTTTTGTATGCCAGGAGTCTGCTTCAAGTATTGAGAATAAATTTCATTCTTAATTTCCTCATTTTTTGCTTTAATTTATTTATACTTTTCCTTAATGTCCATATCTTTGTCCTCTGTCTGTTTTGATGATGATACTTCCACACTCTATTGTTTTTTGATCAATTATGTATTGGAAGTGGCAGGTTGTTGTTCATTTAAAATCATTGTGGAAGGCACAGTGTCTTTCTCTAGAATCTATGTATCTATAATCTCCACTGTTTCTTTTTCTTTATCTGCAGAATTGATCTTTGGTTTCTTGTTGTACCTGAGTTTAAACTTGGTTTCTGTGGTAGTTTCAGCAATGTAAGATCCTTCTTCCCTATTTCGTTTTATACCTCTGTCTTCCTGAGCTAGAGTTTGCAGAATGTGACTAGTATCATTCTGCTTATTAGCTTCTACCAATGTATTTTCTAACCATTTAGATTGGTTAGAAAATTTCTCAATTTCAATCTTCTTCTCATGAATGTAGGGATTCAACTTACCTTGCACTCTCATTTTTCTTATTATACTATAAGGATCATAGTGCCAAAGAAAAAATTTCTTGAATTTGTACTCTGAAAAATTCTTTTCTACCTCTATACCTACTTCTCTGTTATGGCATATAAATGGACCCTCTTGGTTCTTAAATTTAAATTGGATTTTCTTTTTAGAAGCAAAGAAATTTACTGAATCTGAGTTCAAAATGTGTCTTATATATTCTAAATAAAACAACCTTACAGGTAAATATTTAGGAAACTTGTAAGGAATGAGGGTTGTCCCATAAACTCCGATCTCATTGTGATTTTGGTATAAATACCAATCACCTGTCCTGCTCTATTCTGAAAACTATAAAACCCTCTTGATTTCATCTCTCATTCTAGGTTGCATACTTTTTTTTAGCAAACTTACCAATGGATGGATGAAACAATATGTAAAGTCTGCATAAGAGAAATCAGTTGACTCGTTTCTGATTAAAGAGGTCCAGAAAATAATAGACTGTGGGTTTCCTTCTATATCCATCTTTTGAAGAGTTATAGGGAACTTTTCTGACTGAAAGTAAAGGAAAATGTGGTAAATAAACGAAGTATACCTAAAGACACATTCAGTAGGTAATTTGACAAGTTGTTCATGTATACTATCAGAAATATACTGGGAAAAATTGTAGATGATTGCAGGGGGCTGACCAGGTGCAAAAATGGATAGGAAACCAAGTATTGATGCATCATATTTTCATCTGTGAAGTAACAAGGGATAAAAGACAACATAGAGATAATGTGTCTGGTTCCTTCTAGGAATTTAGAAGAGGAATATGGAGGGTTAAGCTTGGGGATTTCCACATAAGAGGGCATGAATGTTTGGAAAATTTGGAATCTTTTGTGAAAATCTAACTCCAAATAGAAATTTTTTAGAGCTTCAATGGACAAAGGGATTGCATTGGGCTCAGGCTACAACTGAAGCATCTAGTTTATGGATTCAACTATTATGGTAAACAATACTTCCTTTTCAGAATTGACAATGGCTCTTTGATCTAGAGAATAATGAGATTGGCATACTCTGATGGCTTCTAGGCATTCATGGGTGTGAGGAACAACATACTTAGGCAAATTAGACTCCCAAATAAGCACATCATCTACTTGGTCCAACGATTTCTCTTGGCTCCAACAGTGGAGCTCAAGGAGGTTAAATTCAGTTATAGGACCTTTGATTTTGTAGTCTGCATCAGCCAAGGGATTATGTTCCATATCTACAACAGGAGGTTGTAGAGGTTTTATTACAATTGTGCTTTTGGATGCCATTGATAGATTGGTTTTATCAATTTTAACACTCTTGATCTTTAAAACTTTATTTTTAGGTCTTTGACTCACTTTTGTAAGATTAAATTGTTTATAGAAGGACTTTAAGTATAAAAGAGGGTGTATCTTGGACTGCAAAAGGTATAATTTAGGTTGCTCTAACTAAAACTGTCAATTCTGTTTTAAAAACCAATTTCTTGACCTTTACAAACTCAGCAAAAGATATCAAGGATGTACTGCAATTTTCTGCTGATGAAGCAATCCTAAAACATCAAAGCTTATGCAAAAGGGGTTTCTGAGTACTGTAGAAAGCCTTTGAATATCTTAGATAACTTCTTAAGTCTAAAAATGCAAAATTTCACTTCAAATTTTCTTTTAAAACAGGTCGGGGATTTTTAGAAATTGACAAATTCTTAGGGTTTATTGCAAAGATGAATTTATGAGGAGGTATGGTTGTTCCTTAGGTAGACAGGCTTTAAAAGGCTTCAATTCAACAATATATTTCTTTCAGATGCATGAATAGGTATTTTTTCTAAAGAATACCTTTGAATTTAGGAAATTTGTTTCAGAAAAGGGTTTTTTGTGTGTTGAAATATTTCAAAATCTTGTGGTGGCGTTTATATGCAGTCTGGATGCTTTTGAGTAACCGTATCAATGGATTTAGACAAATTTTGTTGGTTTATGATTTGAAACAAGGGCGTCAACGCATTCTTATTGTTCTAGAGAGTTTTTTGAGAAGAAAGGTAACATAAATCTTGAAATAAGCGCATTATGTTGTTTTTATAAAGAATTTCAGTTTAAACAGTGATCACATTAACTTCTAGTCAATTCAAATTATCGGTGGTTCTGGCGCGGGGGAAAGAATTACCGCTGAGCGAATTTTGCAATGTTAAAAGGCAGTAAATGGTTTTCATTGAATGGATGCGATCAATCAATAAAATGACACGTGGACTAGAGATAAAACAACAAAAAAAAATTTATCAGAAGTTTCATTTTGTTTAACGATCGCGCTATGATATTTGTGATGGGAGATATGCGCCGTTGGATCTAGAGAAATGGAGCGAAATCTCAAGATTAAGCGATGAATTTGCTAGGGTAATGGGCTTGGGACTCGAGATTTGTATGCAGTGGAGTGGAAAATGTATTAAAATTTAATGTTTTAATACATAGTTTTTATATTGAATATGATAGGCGAGTAAGGTTTATACGCAACAAACGAAATATTTATATATGTAATGTTTGCATTACGGTTTTAATATATATAAGGATATTTTTAACCTATGGGGAGCGGGATAATATGTCACGTGGGGAATAATAAACATAGGTTAAAAGTAAAATATGGGTTTGGGATATGTAAAATATGCGGGATTTATATAAATATAGGCTAAAGGTATATATTAAGAAGCTAATACATTAGGTTAGCATGTTAATAATGAAATGAATCTGCGGGAATAAAAAATACACTAAGCATAGTGATAAAACATGATTTTAGACGGGATTGTCATAATAGTTGCCCAAATATAACATTTTAACACTTATATTTAAGATAAAAGCATTTTATTTTGGGTTTTTTGGGTATCTTTAAATGAAATGAGAATTAGTTTAAAGGTGTTTTTACTTTTCCTAAGTAAAATGTGTTTTAACTTAGGAAAAGGGGTTTATTAGGGAAAAATGAGTGATTGTTTAGGGGAAAAGGGTTTTTTATGAAGGGGAAGTGTTTTTTATGAAGGGGAAGGGTTTCAATGAGGTGGAATCCCATAGCTTGATGCCAATAAATCATTTAAGATGTGGGTCTGGTCCCACCAAAAGTTAGAGAAATTCTATGAGTCTTTATAACTGAAGGGTATAGTACTGGAACACATTGTGGGGAGGGAAATTAGTAATTTGTCAAATGATGTTTATCCATGCCTTGTGAAACTTCTTTCTTCCCACCCATCATTATTCTACCATTTTTTCCTTTATTTTCATGGATGCATGTGAGCTTGCAAACCCTCATTCATTTTTCTTTTAAAGCATGAAACTATCTAATTCTAACCTTATTTCATCCAAGGGCTCATATTAAACTGTTGAGCTCCTAATTTATTCTCTACCTAACTACTGATTTGCCAAGATTAAATTGTTTTGAAAAATATTTATTCTCTATCTATTAGCATGAAATTTAAAGCATGAAAAAGTCAAGATTAAACTATTTAGCTCATCATGGACTATGGCATGTTGAACAAGCTGCACATAATCATTTATTTTGCAGTAAAAAGTAACTAGTAGTGGCATTTTGACTTGCATCACTTTCATGTCTTATTCTTATATATTTTTTGTTTGGGGTGCATTTTTTCTATTCTTTTTGATATTTTTCTTTTCAAGTCCTTTAATTTTTCTTTTAGGACTTTTACCCTCTTTACATTCTTATTTTTATTTTTATTATATGGGAAAACAATTTTCAGAAAGAAAAATATGTACATATTACAAGACTAATTAAAGTCAATCCAAAAATTGTGAATCCTATTATTATAGGACCCTAACATTGGCTCCACATGGGGATGTCATTTCTTGGTGAAATTTCAAGAAATTTGAGACTAGTAGCCTTGAATTTTGACTGTGCTGGCCTTGAAAATGTCTTCTGAGCTCTGAAATTATTCATACTTATGATATTTTACCTTTCAAAGCTTAGGGCGTTCTCTCTGGGCTTCAACTTTGATAGGAAAAACATCCAATCCAATCTAAAATCTGCAATGTTATATACAATTATTAAAGTAAATAAAGTTATCTATTGGTTATTTATGAAGAGTAGTAATGCTTCAACATTCTACCATTGACAGGTCCACCTAGCAGATCTGATCCATCCATCTCTTTCAAAACTAAAGCATTGTTAACTCTATTTCCATAAATAACATAAAGTCCTTTCCATAAGAAATCAAATTTCCCATGTTTACCTTTTTCTTCCCTCCTTGAATCCCACTTTAGAACTTTGTCACCTATATAGAAATCATCTTCCTTACTCTTCTTATCAAAAATATTCTTAATATTGTCTTGGATAACTTGAGACTTAAGATAAACCTCTTCGCTGGTTTGTTGCAAGTGTATGGTTTAGTTAATTCTTCTTTGAATATCATTGGTCTCAACTTGTAGCTCATGGATTATTTTCATTACAGGTACTCCTAAGGAATATGGAAAAACAACATCCATCCCATAAACAAGTTGGTAAGGGGATGTACCAATAGATTTCTTAGTGGTAAGTCGATCTACCCATAAGGCATTAACTAACCTCTTGTTCCAAGTTTTTTTGTTGTCTTCTAGTAATTTCTTGATGATGTTCAACACGCTTTTATTGGAGGATTCAACAAGGCCATTACTTTGAGGGTAATATGAAGTAGAATGGCCAAGGGTAATGTGGTATTTTGGATATAATTCAATCATATTTTTGGATTTGAATGCAATTGCATTATCAGTAATAATATTTCAGGGGCATCCAAAACTTGAGAGTATGTTATTTCCTAAAAGTGAGATTATCATAGTGTCAGTGGCTTTCCTAGAGGGTATGGCTTCTATCCACTTAGTGAAATAGTCTGTGGCTGTCAGAATCTACTTGTGTTGGGTTGAGGATGGAGGGTGAATTTTCCCAATGAAGTCAAGACCCCATTATTGAAAAGGAATTTCTATTGAGATGGGTTTTAAGAGCAGGGGTAGTATCTTTTTATTTCCTTCTAAGATTTGGCACTTGTGACAGGAGGTCACATACTTTTTTATATCTGCAAACAAGGTAGGCCAATAAAAATCAACTCTCAAGATTTTGTCTGTAGTAGTCTTCCATTAGAGATGTCCTCCACAATCACCTGCATGAAGCTCTTCCAAAACTTTTTCAGCTTCTTCTTGAAGCAAACAATTCAATAAAATTCCGCCATGATATTTCCAAAAGAGTGCATTGTCTATGATACAAAATCTTATTTTCTTTAACTTTAAAAATCTAGCTTTAGTTATTGTTAATCCAAGAGCAACTTGTAAATTTATTAACACAAATATAATATCTTCATACCATGGTGAGTTTGAAAAGGCTTCACTTATCTCTAGAGTCACCATCTCTTCCTCATCATCTATTTGGACAATAAAATTAATATCTAAAGCATGAAAATTTGATTCAGCCATGAGTTTTGCTAAACCTTGACCTTTTATGAGTTTGGTGGGTTTGATTTCTATGTCATATTCCAAAATTGTAGCAATCCACTTGCCTCTTTTTCCATCAGGCCCATTCTATGTTAGAATGTCCTTTACAACTACATTTGGAACATAAGCAATGATATGGGAATAAAGAATGTACACTCTAAAGTCTTTGATGGCCTTTACTAAAGCTAGGGTTTGTTTTTCCATTATGTTATACTTTAAAGTGGCATATCTGACTGATTTTATAAAGAAATCAATGGGCTACTCATAGCCCTGGTCATTTTTCTACAGTAAAACTGCAACAATAGTGTGTTCTGAAGCAAAGGAAAAAATAATGAAATCTTTTTTAAAGTCGAGACTTATAAGGACTGGTGTTTTTGTTAAGGCTTGTTTAATTGATTCAAATTATTGCTTGGCCTCAACATTCCATTTAAGTACTGATTCTTTTTTCAACATATTGTTAAGTTCTCTAATTATTTCAGCTATATTTTGAGATGAATCTTCTAAGGAAGTTAATTTTACCTAGGAAAGCTTGGAATTCTTTAATATTATTGGGAGGAATAATGTTCAGAATGGCCTCTATTCTTGTTGGGTCTATTCTAATTCCCTCTTTAGATAAGATATGTCCTAATAATTTACCTTCTTCCAATCCAAATAAAGTCTTTTTAGGATTTAGAGAGATGCTAAATTTCCCGTATTTAAGAAATACTTATCTGAGATGATCCAAATGTTCATTATCAGTCTTTGAAAATACAGTAATGTCATCTAAATAAATCAAAATGAATTCATAAATTTCCTTTGCAAATGTTATATCCATATCTCTTTGAAAAGTGGCTCATGCATTCATTAACCCAAAAGGCATTTTAACATACATGAAAGTGCCCCTTGGAGTAGTAAAAGCAGTTTTAGCTTGGTCTTCTGGTTGGACTAGAATCTGGTTATATCCAAAGAATCCATCTAACAATGAAATTTTGGAAGAACCAAGCACCCTCTGTAAAATGTGATCCATCTTTGGTAGGGGGTAGCTGTCCTTCAAGGGCACTTTATTTAAATTTCTGAAATCAACACACAGTCTGATTTCTTCTGTCTTTTTCCTAGTGGGAACTAGATTAGAAACCCAATCAGAATATCTGATTGGTGCAATTATTTGGGCTTCATAAATTCTCTTTGCCTCTTTCTCAATTAAAGGCATCGAAACGGGATTGATTCTTCTAAGCTTATGTTTAAAATGTTTTTTGTCTTCTTTTATAGGTATTTTATGATGTATTATGCTAGTGTCATAGGATTTTAGGTCCTCATAACTCCATGCAAATATATCCTAAAATTCTTTAAACATAGCTATGTATTTTTCTTTTTCTTCATGAGGTAAAGCTTTTGAAAGTTTAATCATCTTAAGTTTTAACTTTGTACCTATATTAAACTCCTCAATATCAGATCTTAGTGGCTCCATTTTGGGTTTTCTTGCAACATCATTAGATTCAAATAGATCTTCTAAAGGGGCTAATCCTTTTGGAAAAAAGTTGTACTTGAGGTTTAAAATATCGGATTCAACATCTGCTAACTCTTCAGTCTCTACTTTCTCTAAATTATCTATGTCTACTTGACTAAATTTAGTAGGTTTAGAAAAATATAAATTATTTACATCTACATTATTCAAATCAATCTCACTATCTAAGTTCTGATCTACTGTACAAACTATGTCTATATTACAACCCTGAAATTCTCCTACATTGTTCATGAAATGATAAATCGGTTCATCCTGTGAAAAAAATTGCCAATATTTAAGATTGTCTGGAATTGTAGGTCTCTGTTTGACTTATGCAGTGTATCTATGATTTTGTTGGAATGGAAAATGACAGGTACTAGCAAAAGTTGCTAAACAGTGGGCCTATATGTTTTGTTTTCTTGGGATTGCAAAAAAATCACATTCTGGCAGTTCCTTAATCAAATCTAAAACAATATCTCTATATCGGCTTAATCTTCTATTATAAAAAAATATTCTCCAGTTATCTGTTTCACAATTAACTCTAAGTCTCCCATAATTGACACTCTTTTGGCTCCTAAATTCCTAACAATCTGCAGTCCTAAAATAAGAGCTTCATATTTAGCCATGTTGTTTGTATATTTAAACTTTAGTCTAAAAGCATGCCCTTCTGCATGATTGTTTTCCATATTGTGTATCCAAACTCCTGCTCCTGCTCCTAATTTATTAACTGATCCATAAAAATCTAGGTGGCATAATGATTCATGGAAAATGTTTTCATTGTACAGTGCTTTGTTTTTCTCTTTTAGTTCAATATTGTTTTCAATTTCAGTTTCAAAGTTACATAAAATGAATGAATCCATATCTGTAGGTGTAAAGTAAATAGGATAATTTCTTGGTATTTCTACACTATTAACCATATACTTCATCAATGTTTCTCTGTAAAGTTTCTTTAGTTGGCCAAAAACTGATATTGTTGCATAAGACATATCAAGTTGTAGAGATCCCTACAATTTAGCTCCCCATGAGCGAGATAAAAGCATTCCATACTTGGGAGGGATATCAGCTACTACAATGTCCATGACTATGCTTTTTCGAGGATATTGAACTAAAGTAACACATAAATATTTAGTCAAACCTAAACTTTCACTTTGCTGGAGTCAAATGAAAAGAGATATTTGTAAGGTCTAGTGATGTCTAAATTCAGGGTTTCCATTATTGCTTTTGGCATCAAATTGTGTGAAGCCCCTGAATATAGCATTGCATTATGTAAAATTTGATCATGAACAGTTAAGATAATGTAGAAAGGTGGAACTGCTCCATCTTGGTGTTTCCCATTAACATGAGGACCAAAAATTAATTCAGGTTGGTCATCACTCAAGTTTACTGAATCTTCTACATTATTCATGTTCAAATTCTTAGTGGTAGGTGTTTTATATAGGTCATGTTTTACCAACTCTGTTTAAGGAATTGGTATCTTTAATTTGGCAATTTCAGCTTGGATATTAAATGGAGCTTGTGATTTTCCTAGTTGAATTATCTCTTCTTTTGTAACTGTAGTTTGGGTATGTTTGTATTCTATTTCTACAACTGCTTTTTCATTTCATTGGTATTTTGTTACAGCTATTGCTTTTAGCTTTCTTTATGCCTTAGAAGCATGGATGCCTTCTGATCAATTTTGGCTTTGTATTTTTTTTGAAGAAGAAGTTTTGGATCAGCATGATCCAGGTGGATATTGGTGGTCACCCACCTATTCCACTTGGGGCTCCACCATTTTCTATTTCAGTTTTTCAGTTTCGGCACAGTTTACTATTTTTAGCAGTTTTTCGGGTTCTAAACTTCCAGAGCCGTTTTGAGGCCCTAAACGACGTTTTTTTGGAAAACGGAGAGCAACATGGGTCCATGGACTGATGTTGCTTGTTCCAAATTTGTAGTCCTCGGATAGATATTTCTAACAAGGTATGGTACGTGTCAAACGGAGATTGTATGCCAAAGTTACGCCCCTGGGAAGTTGAAACACCAATTTACCCAAATGGGGCCCATAGTTTTGGCACTTCATCTCCTGAAGGTTGAGTCATGATTTCCATCGTTCAACACAAATAGGCCCCTCGAGCCTCATTAGAACCGGAAGTTTAGAGGCCCGTAGTCAGCCACATCTCTTCTCGAGAGATAGCGACCAACATCTCAGCTAAAGGTTTTATTTCCATTCTCGTCCGAAGCACCCTGGCTTTGATATTAATGAAATGAAGTGTTATTTCCGCTGCATCTCTGTATTTATGGTTATGTGTTTATTCTGTTGCGTTCCTGCATAAATCCGGATCAGTGGTATCAGAGCGGGCTGCTGTTTCTCGATCCTTCTTTGCATGTCCCCAACGAGGTCGGGGTATAAGGAGCTAGGGCTTGATCTGGTGGAACCTTTGCAAGATCAGCCTCGTAAACCTCGACGGACGCCCATGGGGGATGAAAAGAAAGATGAGGGAGCAGGAGATCCTATCAAAATATTGCTCGAGGAGGCCCTCGAAAAACAAACGAACGCGATGATGGATAGCTTTGCTCAGATCCTTCAACGGCTGCCCACCGGCGGCGCATCTGCATCCAGTAGCCACTCTGGAGTTGCGACTCCCTTTAAGGTACAAGTAAATTTTGACATTCCCATATTTGAGGGTCAAATAGACGCAGATGCCGTATATAGATGGTTGAATCTATTAGAAGGATATTTCTCTGTTCATGACTTTTCAGACCGGGAGAAGATTATTTTTGCACTCCTCAAAGCTACCCCCCATGTTAAGGACTGGTGGGAAACCTACTGTGAGAACAAGGACCAGACAGAACCCTCTCTGTTCTCGGCCGTACCAACTTGGAATTCTTTCCGAGACGCCTTCAAGGAACAATACTATCCCGTGGGGAGCTATGAGGACAAGTACATACAATGGACCACGCTGCGACAACAAAGGGATCAAGATGTGCATGAGCTGACGAATCTATTCCATACCCTGCGCACAAAGTTGGGCATCAAAGATTCAGAGAAACATCTCGTGCTAAAGTATCGCAGTTGTCTGCACAAATACATTCAGGAGGAAATGGAGTTCCTCGACATCTCCTCGCTTGGTACCGCATACCGGTATGCTGCCAAGATTGAGCAGAAATTCAAGCAGAAGAAGCGAGACTTTGGATCTGCGAATCAAAAGCAAGGGAAAGGTGCTTCCAAACCGCAGAACAAAGGACCGAGCCAAGGCATGGCGGCTAAAGACAACTCATCGAAGCTACAAGAAAAGAACAGCACCGCAAAGCCAAAGAAGGACACGGGAAAGTGGTGTGAGTTCCATAAGAGCTCCACTCACAACACAAGTGAGTGTCGGGCCAAGCAGTCGCTAGTGGCCGAGATGAGGGCTTCTGAGTCAGATGCATGCTTTGACTCTGAATTAGAACCTGAAAAGGCGAATGAAAAATGGAAACAGATTATTGATGCTAAGCCCAACGCCATTGTTGCCACTACAAAGATTCAAAAGGAGGAACCAGAAGATCCAGAGGAGGAGGAACGTCTCTTCCACTCCCAGATGTGGGTAAAGGGCTCCCCGGTACAGTTCATTGTCGACAATGGGAGCCAAAAGAACCTCATTTCAGCAGACGCCGTGAAGCGGTTGGGCTTGCCGACCACAGCTCACCCACAACCATACACCATCGGGTGGCTTCACCAAGGACGAGATCTCCGCGTCAGCCAGCAGTGCCGCCTTTCCTATAGCATCAAGCCCTTCACGGATGAGGTATTATGTGACGTTGCTCCTATTGATGTTTCTGATGTATTATTAGGACAACCATACTTGTGGAAGCGTCATGCTGTGTATGAGTCTCGACCTCGTGCTGTTATTATTACTTTGGGAAATAAGTTGTACAGGATACCAGAGGTACCACCTCCTACGACTATCTCTTTGGTTACCGCAAAACAATGTAGTAAGCTCATTTCCCAAACCAGGAAATTCGTTTTCCTGATGATCCGCCCCCAGGGCAAGAAGAAGACTGTGGCCACGACCTCCAGACAGGGCTCCTCCGCACAACAACAACAAATGGATAAGGTTGTGGAGGAGTACGGGGACATATTCACCTCACCCACAGGGGTTCCTCTGCACTGTCAGGTCAAGCACCCGATTGATCTGACCCCCGGTGCGCCGCTACCTAATGGACCGATCTATCGGCGCTCTGTTCTGGAGAATGATGAAATCAAGAGGCAGATTCAGGAGTTGTTGTAGAAAGGTCACATCAGACCAAGTTCATCGCCCTGTGGGAGCCCGATCGTGTTGGTACAGAAGAAGGATGGGACGTGGAGACTCTGTATTGACTATCGAGCGCTGAACAAGATCACTGTCCGGAATAGGTACCCAATCCCATGGATTGATGACCTTCTGGACCAACTCCAAGGTGAAAAATATTTCAGTAAGATCGACCTGAAGTCTGGGTATCACCAGGTACCAATTGAACCCTCTGATGTGTGGAAGACCGCCTTCAAAGCCAAGGAAGGCCTTTTTGAATGGCTGGTCATGCCTTTCGGGTTGACGAATGCTCCCGCAACCTTCATGAGGATGATGGACGACATCTTGCGGCCATTCACCAACTCATTCGTAGTGGTGTACTTGGATGACATTTTGATCTTCAGCAAGACTTGGGAAGAGCACCTTCATCACATCCGACAAGTCCTCCAAACACCGCGGCAACACAAGTTGTGTGCCAATTTGGAGAAGTGCACGTTTGGCATGACCCAGGTTCAATATCTGGGATACATTATTGATGAAAGGGGGGTGCATGTGGATCCAGCCAAGATCTAAGTCATTCGGGATTGGCCAGCCCCAACTACTATAACAGAGCTTCGCAGCTTTTTGGGTCTTGCTAATTTCTACCGGAGGTTCGTGTTGGGATTCTCTCATATCACTTGGCCCTTGAGTCAAGTCACCAAGGGAGGAGCGAGAGCAAAAAATTTTTGGTCGGAACCTCAACAGAAGGCGTTCACAGAATTGAAAAATCGCCTCTGTTCTGCCCCAGTGCTCACTTTACCAGACTTGCAACAGCCATTTGAGATCGAGACAGATGCCTCTGACTATGCTATTGGGGCAATTCTTACTCAACAGGGACATCCAGTGGCATTTCACAGTGAGACATTGTCTGACACAGTTCGCAAGTACCCCACATATGACAAAGAAATGTACTCCATTGTGCAAGCTTGTCGACAATGGAAGCATTACATTTTTGGGAAGGAAAAAATCATCCACACCTTAATTACCAGCCCTCTGCAGTTCATACGTACATAAGGGAAGCTGCGTAATGATCGCCATCGAAGTGGTCCACATATCTCGCAATGCCGCCATTTGAACATCATACAAGAATGTAGCACCAATCATGTTGCGATCGCCTCACCACCACCGATCGGGCGCTACCACTATGCTCGACTCTTTGTGGGCACGAGACTGGACACCGCTTCTGGCGAGAGTGACCAGAATTTCGCCAAACTTACAAGGCACTCTTGGGGGGTACGTAAGTTCCAAATTTTCACCTCCAAGATGCACTTTTATGTCACATGGGACACCTTTGTGTTCCTTCAAGCGAGCGTGCCAAGATGATATGGGAAGCACACTACAGTCGAGTCACTGGGCATTTCGGGGTCGAGAAAACAGTAGCAATCTTGCAGAAGTATTTCTATTGGCCGAACCTTCCAAAGGATGTCGAGAAGCACATCAGATCCTGCACTGCTTGTGCCATTGCCAAACCGACCATCAAGAAGCAAGGCCTATATACTCCTCTACCTACCCCTAGTCAACCTTGGGAATCCATCTCCATGGATTACATGTCGGGCCTGCCTTCTACTAAGTAGGGAAATGACTGTGTTTTCGTGGTTGTCGATAAATTCTCAAAGATGGCCATTATGGCAGCCTACAAGAAGAATGATCGTTATAAGCCACCGCTAAATTTTCTGGCGAGTGTGGGCACTTTGGGATCCCGCGCCCATCATCGATCGACAGCGGTGTCTCTCGAAGACATTTGGTCCACTCCTCTGGTCGAGTGTTGGATACCAAGTCACAAGTCCACAAACTTTCCAACCCCAAACGATGGCTGTGATGAGGTTTGCCAACGTAATGATCAGACACATTCTGCGCATGTACAATTCAAAGCATCCTCGCACATGGGACGAGAGCCTCCCTTATGTACAACATAGTTATAATCGAGCTCTCCATAGTTCAATCGGCCATAGCCCCTTTCAGGTGGGCTTGGGATTCCAGCCACTATGCCCCATTGATGTAGCCATGCCATTTGCAACTGCTTAGGCCAATTCAGCTCATGTCCAGTCTGAAGTTGACAAAGCCAGTAGCTTCATCGAGCGCATTCAACACATCCACCAACAGGTTCATGATATATTGGACAGAGCCAATGCCAAGTACAAGCAACGCCATGATCAACACCGGGTGCCACACAACTTCCAGGTGGGTGACAAAGTATGGCTACATTTGCAGAAGGAGCGCCTCACTGGACCCCACCGCAAGCTTCGCCCGCTCCGATACGGGCCGTACACCATCACCAAGGCTGTAGGGAACAATGCATTCGAGCTCAGTATTCCACCATTCCTTGGTCTGCACCCAGTCTTCAATGTGGATCGCTTTCGTCCTTACTTCCCACCTCTACTGGACACCTCGGACATTGCAGAACAACTCACACCAACTGAGTTAAATCCAGACTGCATGGAACAGGCCACCACAAATTGCATCATGGACATGCAAATCAAGAACACTCGCCAGCAGAAGATCCAACTATATCAGGTTGTCAAAGCTGGCCAACTCCTGCACCAAGGAAAGTGGTTCACCAGGGACCAAGTTCAGCAGAAATTTCCTCATCTCATGGGGGAACTTAACGCAATGGGGACCATTGCTTCCTAAGGGGGGAGGAATGATCCAGGTGGATATTGGTGGTCACCTTCCTATTCCACTTGGGGCTCCACCATTGTCTATTTCAGTTTTTCAGTTTCGGCACAGTTTACTATTTTTAGCAGTTTTTCGGGTCCTAAACTTCCGGAGCCGTTTTGAGGCCCTAAACGACGTTTTTTGGGAAAATGGAGGGCAACATGGGTCCATGGACCGATGTTTCTCGTTCCAAATTTGTAGTCCTCGGATAGATCTTTCTAACGAGGTATGGTACGCGTCAAACGGAGATCGTATGCCAAAGTTACGCCCCTGGGAAGTTGAAACACCAATTTACCCAAACGGGGCCCATAGTTTTGGCGCTTCATCTCCTAGGGTTAGGGTTTTGGCTATTTAGGATTTCCCATTGTTTCTAAATAATAAATAGGCCCTCAAGCCTCATTGTAACTGAGTTCAGAGGCCTGTAGCCACCACATCTCTTCTCAGAGATAGCTATCAGCGCCCTAGCTAGTTTTATTTCCATTCTGTCTGTAAGCAAATTCCAGTTCTTTGATATTAATGAAATGAAGTGTTGTTTCCGCTGCATCTCTGTATTTATGGTTATATTTTTATTCTGTTGCGTTCCTGCATAAATCCAGATCATAGCAGTAGGTGTTTTGGAGTCTAAAATTAATGTTTTAGCAGAATTAGTTGTCTTGGAAGCAGCAGATTTTTGTGAATATGTTGATGTTTGGACAACATCATCTGTGATGTCAACAATTTTCGAAATAGGTTAAATTTTAGGGCTTGAAACTTTCTGAGTTGAATTAGAGTTTTGTTTGGTTTCCCTAGGGAGAATTTACAGAAATTTAGATGTTGCAGCCTCTACCATTTTCTTGGTTTATGTTTGGGCAGTTTTCTTAATAGAAGGCTCTGGATTTTTCTTACTCCTAAGGTTATATTGCTTATGTACTTCATTGATAGTAAACTCATAACCTTGTTTGTAATCAAAAGATTCACCAAAATATAATTTCATTTGTTGTAATTCATATAACTCTTGATCTTCTTGTGTGAGAAAAATGGTGTTATCATCATTGATGCCCATTAGATTAATGGTGTCTTCATCATCTTCATTTTGATGAGAAATTTCAGCATAGTTCTCTTGGAAAAGTGGTCTTATTGTTTGGTCAAGTGTTGATTCTCTAGATTTTCTGGTGTTGGTGTTTTTCCTGAAATTAGGATTTCTAATCTGACATCATTGTTGTTGGTTATCCCATTGTGGCTTCCTTTCCATATTATCTAACCTATCCATCATTCTCTCTAATGTTTTTGCTAATTAATCTCTTTTTAAATTTGAACTAGATGTTTCTTCTTTTATTGTCACTCTCCTTTCATTCCTTAATCTAGCTTTCCTAGCCAACAAATTTGCCTCTACACTAAAAAAATTACTTTGCATCTTCTCTAGAGTTTCAAGATTCCTCTCTCTTAATTGATATGTTATATCTATATCAAATCCATCAGGGAATTTGAGAAGGACGGAATCTAGAGGAGGCTTAAGATTAGCAGGAATTGAATTATAAATATTGTTATATCTAATACAATAATCTTGGACTGTTTCATTTGGTGCTCTTTTTATACTTTCAAAATCAGATAAGATTTGTAGTGGATTTTTCTTATTTTCCCATTTATTAAGAAATAATCTATGAAAAACTACTAAATCAGCAATACTACCAACATTTAAACCTTTAAACCATTTTTTTACCTCACCGGTTAAAGTTTGGGCAAAAAGTCTTACTTGGACATCAGCCTCATCAATTTCACGCAACTCAAAATAATCTATCATCTTATTGATATGTTGTTGTGAAATATAGTGAGTGGTTCCATCAAATTGAGGGATTTTGTTGTGATAATCTTGAGGCATGTCATGTAACTGTGTTGGAAGGACCAAGGGAGCATATCTTGCAGCCATGGCTTGGATTCTAGCTTGGCTAGGAGTTAAGTTGGAAGTACTTGGTGAAGAACTAGAAGTAATTGCTGATCTAGTTAAAGAACTTGCAGATGAGATTGGAATATAAGAAGATGTACTGGAAAATGTGGTCGAAAATCAAAAATATGAAGTTGGGATGATAGAAGAGGTACTTGGGAATGAGAATGATGTATTGGAAAATGTAGCTGAAATACTAGGGGATGAACTTGAGGTGGTGGAGGATGGGAATAATATTCTAGGTTGAAATGGTTGCTTTGGAAAAAATGAATCTGTGGAATGAAGTGTGGTGGAAATAATGGATGAAGTGGTAGTGAATAGAGATGAACCTATAGATTCTATAAGGTTGGTATCTAAATGAGTGGTAGAAGGCTTAGGGGTATAGGCTAATAAAGCACTTAATTCAACTGAATGTTGTAAATAAGCTTCATCTATTTCTTTAATCAAATTAGTAGTTATTGCATCAAGCTCATCATAAACTTCAAAAATCTTTTCTTCAGAATCTACTGAAACAGTTTCCTTCTTAGTTTCAATAAATGAAATAAAATCAGGATCTATAATAGTACTATGTAATTCACTTTCTGATTTGGTTCTTAATAAATATGGTTCAAAAATTAAATCAGATTCTATGTCATGTAAACTTGATAGTTGTTTTGGAAGGGAATTTTCTTTGAAAAGTGAAACTTTATTACCTAAATCTTCTACTCTTTTGTTTTTCTTTCCAATTATGTCAGGATTATGTACTATGACAGCAAGTTGTGGATTTGGATTTGACCTGGTATAGTAGACTCTTATGGAAGCCAGAATTACAATTTTATATGAAAATATACTCACAACTTATTAAAACAATCTTAAGGTGAAAAGATAATGAAAATATTTCCTTTAAGATCTATTTTAAAACTGAGGATTGGTTAGTTCCATAGTGGAGTCGCTAGTATGTTATCACTCTAATAATTCTCAAAGTTGTGAGATTTTTTATTATAGTTTAAGGAATATCAGAGGTAACCAAAAACCTACTTTTAAGCATTAGGATCTAGCCTTCCTAATGCTCAGAGAGGGCTCTCTCTATAACATTTAACTTTGTTTTTATATCTGATTTTAGGCTAGTTATATGGGGAAAATTGGTTTTGGGGTTTTGATTTGGTTTGGTGGGAAAATCACTTACTAAGAAGGGTAGATATAGATACGTTTTCCATTGGGCAGATGGATTCAATGTGTCAAGAAGACAAATTAGGATCAAGGTCCAAACAAAAATATTCACGGGGCAAGATAACAGAATCACTTCAGATCTTCAAAGGCTGATGGTGAAATGGTTTTGATCGGGAAAAATAGAAATTAAGGATTCTTTAATCTGGATAAGGAGTGATAAGGTAGGGGTCAGTCGAAATCAGGGAGAAATTAAGGGTTCCCTAGTCTAGATATGAGCAGAAAACATTTAAATTAAAATCAGTTAATAACATAGTGCTTTTAACAAATTCTGAAATAACAATTCTTGATTTCACATTAAAATTTATAACACATTAATGAATGGATGGAAAACATAAGAAAATTGACAAATAACATGAGAAAATACTTCAGGTCAGTGGCCCAACACATGAATCCTGTAATATGATGCTTTATTTCCTATGATCCACTCTGTTGACTTGACCTTGATACAAAAACCCTTTAGGTTCAAAAAATATGACTACAGAAATGTTCAACAATTAATCCACACCTAATACTTCAAATGAAGTATTTATACAAAAAATAGTACAAAATATCCTAGAATAATCTTAGGAATTTTTCTTGGAAAATAAAATATCTTCTTGCAAGAAGATAGTGAAAACTGCATAACTAATTGCAAGATGTCATATTTATTAAAATTAAATAGCTTGTTGTTTGGATTTGGGCCGCAGCTGGGCAAATGAGGTGTCCCTCACATTGGCAATTTGATCTCCAATCTATTTTGATCTTTACCTTTCATCTGATACACTTTTTTAACTGATACTCTTTGACTGTTGATACACTTTCTTACTGTTAAAATATGTTTTACTATTGCAGTAAAAACATCAACTCTATTTTTATCTTTTCTTTGATCTTCCTCACTACAATTGGATTTTATAGAAAATCTGTCAATTTCTCCCAGAACTCAGCTTTTGGAACTTTGATATTCTTTAGCTTTCTGAAGTTTTCATCAGCTTCAATGTATCTTACAAATGTTGGTTTGACCACAAAAAGGTGTTTTACTTCATGCTGCAAGTAAAACAGATTTTAAATACTCTTGTGCAAAACTTCCCTTGTTGGGATTCCCTACCAATCTGATTTTTTTACCTGTTCTTTGGAAAATTCCCTTATCTTTTTGTTACAATCTTCTTGTTTCATCAATTTATCATTGTTTACTAGAACATTTGGAAGGCCTTTTTTCCTCAAAATGTCAAATTTTACCATGAATCTAATAATTGCTATATCCATGTTTTGGCATTTTTCTTCCAATTGTTTCATCAAGTTCTTTTTGGAAATTACTTTTCTTAACTCAAGTATAGTTTCTGTTATGTCTGTTATTCCAATTTCATCTAATTCTTGCTTGTTTTTAGAATTGAGGAATTTAATAATTTCCAATGCCTGTTCAGGTTTTGTACCTAGCTCCTCTTTGGTCTTTTGTATTTCTTCTCTTGTTGCTTTCAGTAAATCCTTCTGTTCATAAATCATCTGTATTGATGTCCAAGTATCATTGGTTGATTCAATGATATTGGACCATAATTGATTTTTAATATGTGCCATGGTTTCTTTTAATGTCAACTATGTTTCCAACTTCTTGAGTTGTTCACTCAACCTTTTAGCCTTTTTCTCTTCATTCTTGGCATTGATCTGTGCAAGCTTTTTCGCATATTCTAGATTTTTAATTTTCTCCTTTAATGTGTTTATTTCATTGGTTTGTATTAACATCTCCTCCTTTTCCTTTACCAATTTTCTCACGTCATATGATTGTTGGATTGTTGAAGTAGAATACTCAAGTGCCGAAGTGGTAGATGAAGTTACAGGCACCATTGTAGCCAATGGAACCTTTGGAGCTAATTCTTCTGCTAGAGTGGATGGCACTACTATTGTAACCATAGGAATTACAGTAGAAGGGACATTTTGTGCTTTGGGAGATTCTTTTTCTTGGACCAATTTTTCCATCTCAATCTCCATCTCTTTAATTTGTGTTTTCATCTGAAATATGAGACTCATCATCTCATCCTTTTGATTGGATTCCTATTTAATCTCCTTGACCTGTGGATGTTCTGTAGGAGGTAATTTCAATGGTTTTCTGAGTGCATAAATATCAACTTTCTTCTTTTTAATTAGATCCTTTGCAAATTTTACATTATTAGTATGATAACCCACCTCAATTACTAACTCCTCCAAGGATTTGATTCTGGTATCCTTGGCATATGAAGAGGCTTTTTCAACTTTAAGTTGATCTATGACATTTATCAAAGTATTCTGGAGCTTTTGAGCACTCATAGCTTTGGTATTCATTGTGGAATATATCATTTCTGAACTCTGTATATGGAATTCAATTTGGTCCAAGGGATGAATGTCTTGGATTGGTACTTCAAAATCAACCTTTTTGTAATTAGCTGTTGTTTTCTTCTTTTTATAATCAAAGTTTGAAAGTAGCCTATTTTGTATGTTAGGAGTCTACTTCAAGTATTGAGAATAAATTTCATTCTTAATTTCCTCATTTTTGGCTTTAAATTCTTTATACTTTTCCATAATGTCCATATCATTGTCCTCTGTTTTTTTTTTATGATGATACTTCCACACTTTTTTGTTTCTGGATCAATTGTGTATTGGAAGTGGCAGGTTGCTATTCATTTACAATCACTATGGAAGGCACGGTGTCTTTCTCTAGATTCTTTGTATCTATAATCTCCACTATTTCTTTTTCTTTATCCGCAGGATTGATCTTTGTTTTCTTGTTGTACCTGAGTTTAAACTAGGTTTTTGTGGTATTTTCAGCAATGTAAGAGCCTTCTTCCCTATTTATTTTTATACCTCTGTCTTCCTGAGCTGGAGTCTGTAGAATGTGACTAGTATCACTTTGCGTATCAGCTTCTACCAATGTATTTTCTAACCATTTAGATTGGTTAGAAAAATTCTTAATTTTAGTCCTCTTCTCATGAATGTAGAGATTCAACTTACATTTCACTCTCATTTTGCTTATTATACCATAAGGATCATAGTGCAAAAGAAATATTTTGTGGAATTTGTACTCTGACAATTGATTTTCTGCCTCTATACTTGCTTCTCTCTTATTTCATATAAATGGACCCACTTGGCTCTTCAATTTAAACTGGGTTTTCTTTTTAGCAGCCAAGAAATTTACTAAATCTGAGTTCAAAATATTTCTTATATATTCTAAAGCAAACAACCTCATAGGTAAATATTTAGGCAACTTGTAAGGATTGAGGGTTGTCCCATAAACTCTGATCTCAATGTGATTTTGGTATAAATACCAATCACCTGTCCTAATCTGTTATGAAAATTGTAAAACCCTCTTGATTTCATCACTGATCCTAGGTTGCACACTATTTTTTAGCAAATTTACCAATGGATGGATGAAACAATTTGTAAAGTATGCATAATAAAACTGAGTTGACTCCTTTCTGATTAAGGAGGTCCGGAAAATAATAGACTGTGGGTTTCCTTCTACATCCATATTTTGAAGAGTTGTATGGAACTTCTCTGACTGAAAGTAAAGGAATATGTGGGAAATAAATGAATTATACCTAAAGAAACCTTCATTAGGTAATTTTACAAGTTGTTCATGTATACTATCAGAAATATACTGGGAAAAATTGTAGACGACTGCAGGGGGATGACCAGGTGCAAAAATGGATAGGAAACCAAGTATTGATGCATCAGTATGTTCATCTGTGAAGTAACCAAGGATAAAATACAACATAGAGATAATGTGTCTGGTTCCTTTTGGGAATTTAGAAGAGGAATATGGAGGGTTAATCTTGGGGATTTCCACATAAGAGGGCATGAATGTTTGGAAAATTTGGAATCTTTTGGGAAAATATAACTCCAAATAAAACTTTGTGAGAGCTTCAATGGACAAAGGGACTGCATTAGGCTCAGGCTGCAACTGAAGCATCTAGTTTATGGATTCAGCTGTTATGGTAAACAATACTTCCTTTTCAGAATTGACAATGGCTCTTTGATCTGGAGAATAATGAGATTGGCATAATATGATGGCTTCTGGGAATTGATGGGCATGAGGAACAACATACTTAGTCAAATTAGACTCCCAAATAAGCACATCATCTACTTGGTCCAAGGATTTCTCTTGGCTCCAGCAGTGGAGCTCAGGGAGGTTAAATTCAGTTACAGGATCTGTGATTTTGTAGTATGCATCAGCCAACGAATTATGTTCCATATCTACAACAGGAGGTTGCAGAGGTTTGAATACAATTGTGCTTTTGGATGCCATTGATAGATTGGTTTTATCAATTTTAACACCCTCGATCTTTAAAACTCTATTTTTAGGTTTGTGACTCAGTTTTGTAAGGTTATACTGTTTACAGAAGGAATTTAAGTATAACAGAGGGTCTACCTTGGACTGCAAAAGGTATAATGTAGGTTACTCTGACTCACACTATCAATTCTATTTTAAAAACCAATTTCTTGACCCTTACATACTCAGCAAAAGATATCAAGGATTTATTGCAATTTTCTACCAATGAAGCAATCCTAGAACATCAAAGCTTATGCAAAAGGGGTTTATGAGTACTGTAGAAAGGCTTTGGATATCTTATATAACTTCTCAAGTCTACAAATTCCTAAGTTCACTTCAAATTTTCTTTTAAAACAGGTTGAGGATTTTTAGAAAATGACAAATGCTCAGGGTTTACAACAAAGATGAATTTATGAGGAGGTATGGTTGTTCATTAGGCAGACAGGCTTTAAAAGGCTTCAATTTAACAGTATATTTCTTTCAGATGGATGAATAGGTCTTTTTTTTAAGAATACCTATGAATTTAGGAAATTTGTTGCGAAAAAGGGTTTGTTGTGTGTTGAAAGCTTTCAAAATCTTGTTGTGGCCTTTATAGGCAGTCTAGATGTTTTTTAGTGACCGTATCAATGGATTTAGATTAATCATGTTGGTTTATGAGTTGAAACAGGGGCGACAACACATTATTATTTTTCTAGAGAGTTTTTTGAGCAAAAAGGTAACAGAAAGCTTGAAATACGAGCATTTTTTTTCTTTTATAAAGAATTTGAGTTTAAACAGTGATCACATTAACTCCTAGTCAATTCAAATTATCGGTGGATTTGCCGCAGGGGGAAGAATTACTACTGAGAGGTTTTTGCAATTTTGAAAGGCGCTCAATGGTTTTCGTTGAATGGATGTGATCCAACAATAAAATGACACATGGAGGAGATATAAAATGACGAAACAAATTTTATCGCAAATTTCATTTTGTTTAATGATCGCGCTATGACATTTGCGATGGGGAAATGTGCCGTTGGATCTAGAGAAATTAAGCGAACGGCCAGGATTAAGCGACGAAGCTGCTGGGGTAATGGGCGTGGGACCCGAGATCTATATATGGTGGAGCGGAAAATTTATTAAAAAGTAATGTTTTAATACATTTTTATATTGAATATGATAGGCAGGTAAGTTTTATATGCAACAAACGAAATATGTATACGTGTAATGTTTGCATTACGGGTTTAATATATATAAGGATACTTTTAATCTATGGGGAGCGATATAATATGTCACGTGGGGAATAATAAACATAGGTTAGAAGTAAAATATGGGTTTGGGATATGTAATATATCCGAGATTTATATAAATATAGGCTAAAGGTATATATTAAGGAGTTAATACATTAGGTTAGCCTGTTAATAATGAACTGAATCTGCGGGAATAAAAAATACACTAAGCATAGTGTTGAAACATGATTTTAGACGAGATTGTCATAATAGTTGCCCAAATTTAACATTTTAACACTTATATTTTGGATAAAGCACCTTTTTTTGGGTTTTTTTGGGTATCTTTAAATGAAATGAGAATTGGTTTAAAGGGGTTTTTACTTTTCCTAAGTAAAATGTGTTTTAACTTAGGAAAAGGGTTTTATTAGGGAAAAATGAGTGATTGTTTAAGGGAAAATGGATTTTATGAAGGGGAAGGGTTTCAATGAGGTGGAATCCAATACCTTGATGTCAATCAATCAATTAAGACATGGGTCCGGTCCCACCAAAAGTCAGAGAAATGTTGTGAGTCTTTATAATTGAAGGGTATAGTACTGGAACTGTGTGGGGTGGAGAATTAGTATAATTCAAGTCCTTTAATTTTTCTTTTAGGACTTTTACCCTCTTTACATTTTTATTTTTATTTTTCTTATATGGGAAAACAATTTGTAGAAAGAAAATTATGTACATATTACAAGACTAATTAAAGTCAATTAAAAAATTATGAATCCTATTAGTATAGGACCCTAACAGCTCATAGGATAATCCAAATAATAAAAGTATATTAATTCCTTATGTGTGATGGTTTTTTGGTTGAATTTTCCATTGATCTTCTAGAGGGTATGAGAGAAAATGATAAGAGCCCACATCGAAGAGATTGGGAGTAGTTTAGGACCAAAAGTAGGTTCATTCAAAGATAGGAAGAGTTGGATGATTACAATGTCTCAAGGCTCAATTCCTACCTTGGAAGATTGGACATTTATTTACAGCATCACAATGCCATAGGAACTAGCTAAAATTATTGGTGTGACATGCGTAATTGAAGGGAAATATGGTATGAGGGGAAGGTAAGAGCCTAGGAGGAATAAAACAAATTTGATCATAGTTGTTATCAATAAGAGAGATATTTTCTCCACTTTTCATCTTTTCTCTTATTTTTTCCCTCTTTTCATGACCATTTCATCATCATTTATTTTCCATTTTACTTGAGAGTATGCAAGTGATTCAACCATCACCATCATTCTTCTTAGCCACACAATATAAGCATACCACTTATCCAAGATTATCAAAGGACCCTCTCATAAAGGAGGTGAAGGAGCCATTTTCTTCAAAAACTTATGTCAAGTGACATAATAGAAAGTATATTCTTGGTTTATTAGAGTTTATATATTAATATTTTTTTATTATATATATGTTCTGTTACCACATTTCCCACTTCATATTTATGAATTTTGTGAGTAAATTTAAAATAAATAGCTCCCTAAATCAAAGGTTTTAAATTAATTCGTCTTATATTATGTGTTCTAGTTGAAACCATTATGGTTGTATTTCTTACTAACCTTTTTTGTAGAAACATGCAATAGAATGAAGATTCCAATAGGGATCTCATCCATTCTTTAGATCCTTGGTTCTGATTCCTTATATCATTTTATGAGATCTCAAGGATTTTCACTTTCCTTAATTGTAACAATGGATTTAACATAGTTTCAAAAGTTGTAGGATGTGTGTCAACCATTAAAAAAAAAATTTACAAATGTTTTAATCATGTTCCCCAACTATTTGATGAAATGGAAACCACATAAATGTTACCATTTCCTTTTCCTCTCTCATGCGTTCATAGCTCCTCTTCCTTTCTATTATGTGTATTATATTTTTTGGCCTACAGAAGTGAGTTTACATGTGCAAAATTAGTCGACTATATTTGTATATTATACTTATATTGCTTCATTGGATGCTGTTGAAATAGTTGATTCCAATTACATATAACATTACTTCAAAGGAAAATAAAGGGAGGCTTAAACGGTTATTTATGGCATTGAATGAAAAGGATGATGAGAAAGTTAATGACCTTCCACAAAATGCATGGTATTTAATAGATTAACACTTTTAATAAAGCAACTAAAATACATCGCAAATGACATTACCATACTAAAGGGTGCTAAGAATATTTTCCATTGATAAGTGGTATATATTTTGTATTGATTGTATCCATAAAATTTTTTATGCTTTTAATATTTTTTTGCATACACTAAATCTATTTGAATCTTTGCATTTATAAAGAAAGGGTGTCCAAAGTGCACCAAGCTTGGGAATGTGCCAAGCACTAGTAGAAACATTGTTGTGCAAGCTGAGGAATATGGACCAAATATTGGAGATCAATTTAATCCTCGGATGACGTTAATGATAATACAGTTGATAATTTTGGTATAAATATATTGATATAGGACACATTTGTTCCAATGGATGACAATATTGATTATATCCATAAAAAAATTTATGATTTTAATATTTGTTACATACACTATTTTTTTTTGAATTTTTGCATTTATAAAGAAAAGGTGTCCAAAATGCATGATCCAAGTAAATTTCGCTACCATTTAAACCAAGACTTTTTACTTCAGTTGATGTGTTAGAATTGCATTTAATCAAAGCATTAATGAACATAAATGAACATATGAATGTTGTAAAGAAGAGGAACATAACAATGATTAGCAACATACAGTACTGATAACGGAGTTTGTTCAGGAGGGACTACGCCTCCAAGCCTTGGTGTCAAGATGGTGTAGGTCGTTGCATTAAGTGTTGTAAATAGTGATGATGTACATGGATGGTGTTTTCTCTATCATACAACGAAAATGACCTCACACAAGAGTGGTTGGACCTTTCCACGAGATGTTCCACTATAGGAACTCTCATTCACAAAAAGGACTCCTATCATTATGACCATAACTCACACATAACGACTATAAGTATCCCGCCAGCATGTCAACAAAGGGATCTCAATCAAACATACATGTGAGGATGAGTTTGTTAGGTCCTTATATTACTAGTATAGTCCCTTATTACTGTTAGTGTAACCCCCTTATTGTTAATGTTGTACCCCTGTAACCCCCATATTGTTATTATTGTGCCCTTACATTATTATTGTTAGTTCAGATAGGATTACATTGTGGCCCCATGGACTCCTATATATAGAGAGGAGGTTTTTTCATTTGTATCATCCAAGAATTGTTCATTCATGTAATTTATTGGAGGTTTCCCCCTTGAAGTGGCTTATTTATAAGGTGTTGATATCTCTTTTCTTCTATTTTCAGAGCTAGTTTCACAACATTTGGTATCAGAGCTTTGGATTCTAGGGTTTCGCTGCCCCAAACAGGTCATCGTAGAATTTTCGCTATAAAATTTTTTCTAAGAAGGGTCAGAAGCTAAAAATTTTAGAGTGCGAAGCCAAAATCCTGAGGAACATCATCACAAAATTTGAGAGCTTGGTTCCCAATATTTTCGGAGATATGATCTATGGAAGTTAGGTCTTTTTCCAGGCTCTTGAATTTAACATAAAGAGGTCATCGTGGCATTTTCGCTATAACTTTTTTTTCTATGAAGGTTTATAAGCTGAAGTTTTCATGGAGAGAAGAAGAAATCCTAATGAAGATCGTCGCAAAATTTCAAAGCTTGGTTCGCAATATTTTCAGAGATATGGTCTGTGGAAGTTAGGTCTTTTGCAGGCTCCCGAATTTCATCTCAAAGAGGTGATCGTGGGAAAAGCTTCATAACTCTCTCTCTCTGAGCATCAGATTGGAATTATGTCAAAATTTACCACAAGTACACGGACTGTAGGTTTCTCTATATCAATTTCAGAGCTAAAGGAGGAAACAGTGACACGTGGTAGGTCGTACAAGTTCACTCTACTAAACCAGTCCATAATTAGGTCATAGTAGGAGATTGGGAATAACTTTGTCTTCAAGAATCAAAATCAGGTCAGACCTATGGCATTCAAAAGAGGATTCAGAGGGCTACTTTAGGGCTGAATTTTAGATATTGAAGATTCGAAATCAAGGAGATAATTCAATTTCAATATCGAGCTCCTCAAAATCAAGAAAAAGGTGTGTATTGTTTTTCAAATTGCATAAGTCTTGTTTGACAAATAAGTTGTAGGTGATTCCAAAGGCCTATTGAGCATAGATATCAGTATCGGATTCTAAGATTCCTCCTAAAAAGAATTCAACACCCATTAAGCCTTCAGAAGGCTCTACTATGACTCATGAAGACGAAGAAATGCAACATGAGATATCAAAAGTCCATGAGCAAGTGCACCAAATTTCGTTATCGCAAAGAGCAACAAAAAATGAAATGGAAGTTTTGAAGAAAGGCATGGAAACTAAGATGGATGGTTTGAAGAAAGGCGTGGAAGATAAGATGAATGGTTTGGAAGCTAAGATGGATGGCATGGAAGTTGGCATGGAAGCTAAGATGGATGACATGGAAGCTAAGATCGATGAAAAAATGGAAAACATTAAAAATGATCTAAAAGTAGACATCGAAGGTTTGGTAAAGTTGATACAAGAAATGTTTCCTAATGGCGAAAAGATAGTAGACGAAACTCATGATGAGAACAAAATAAATTTTAATCGTGATTTCATAAACTCTAATGTTGGATTAAAGAACCACCATATTCCAAAGATGGATATGAGGAAGTTTGATGGCAAGGATCCCATAACATGGATACTACAAATGGAGCAATATCTTGATCTCAATAATGTGCAAAACACACAAAAGGTACGCATTGCAACATTACATTTAGAACAAAATACATTTGTATGGTATCGATGGCTTTGCTCCTGTAAAAAAATTGTCACTTGGTCAATTTTTATGGAGGAAATGATAGCACATTATGAGAATACAAAGAGCAACACCTTCTTTATCCAATTGATAAATCTCAAAAAAAAGGGTTTAGTGGCGGAGCACATTGAGGACTTCCAAAAATTGAATATAAGGGTAACTGATATTCCAGAGGAACACAGGATTGATTTCTTCATAAGGACTTTAAAGGATAACATCCAACATGAAGTTTTCATTTGGGAACTGGATTCATTAGAGAAGGCATTCAGGTTGGCAATAAAAATTGAATGTAAAATTATGGCAACAAGGAAGCCTACCACTCACATCTATAAAGATTGAAATGTTGCTACTCCTAGACTTCCACAACCTACAAGGTTGACACCACAACAATTGGAAGAAAAAAGAGCAAAAGGGCTTTGCTACAGTTGTGATAGCAAATACACTAAAGGTCATAAGTGTGCTGAGAAGAAATTATTTTACATAGATTGAAGAGGAGGAAGAAAATGAACAAGAAACTTCAAAAGAAGATGATATACACCAAGAAGAAACCCTAGAAGAAGAAGAAGTGAGTCTGACCATATCATGTAATGCAATGGCAGGAATTACCACTCCTCAAACTCTCAAGATAGAAGAACATATCAAGAAGAAAAGGGTAATAGTGTTGATTGATTCGAGTAGTACCCATAATTTTATTCATTGTAAGGTAGCCAAGGAATTGAATTATTTCCTATACCCAACATGAGAATTTCAAGTGATGGTTGGAAATGGAGAAACTATAAATTGCTCTGGAAAATGCCATAACATCAAGTTATCCATAGGGGAATCATGGAAAATTTTAGGGGCTAATATTCGCAAGTGGGCTAATTTTCCATATGTTTTCCAAAAAAAAGATTCGCTAATTGCCATTTTTTTCTAAAAGTGATTTGCCTAAATTTTATAGTATAAAATTATGTTATCCTCAAAATCACAAAAATTTTATAGAGACTACATAAATTCATTAGAGATTTGGATATATTTAAAAAATTATCTCCAAAATTTTTAAATTCTACATATTAGGGACTCGTAAGATTCGCCAAGGTTTCTAAACTTTAAGATAAATTTCTGTCCTTAAAATTTTCCCAAAGGAGAATATGTAATTAATAGTCCAATGCTTTCCATCCCAATGGGAGGTGCTGATGTTGTACTAGGAGGACAATGGTTACAATCTTTGGGGACGGTAGCTTTTAATTTTCAAGAACTTTTCTGGAATTTTTTTTCAGAAGGAAAGGAAATCGAATTACGAGGTATCACAAGGAAGCCAGGAAAGGTAATAAGCTCTAATTCCATGACAAAGCTTCTAAATAAATAGCAACGAGGCATAATTTCACAATTATGCTCACTAGAAGTTCCAACATCAAAATCATCTATTTCTCTAGATCTCCAAAGAGTCTTGGACAATCATTCCAAGGTGTTTGATACTCCCAAAGGACTCCCACCTTTTCAGTATCATGATCATGCTATTCGTTTGATTCCAGGAAGTTTTCCTCCAAACATCCGGCCTTCCAGATATCCTTATGTCCAAAAGAGTGAAATTTAACGTATGATTGCAGAAATGTTAGAGGCTGATATAATTCAACCTAGTTAAAGTTATTTCTCTGCTCCAGTAGTATTGGTGCACAAGAAGGATGGATCATGGCATGTGTCCGGATTATAGGGAGCTCAATAAGCTCACTATTAAAGATAAATTTCCCATTCCTGTGATTGATGAATTACATGGAGCAATTTATTTTATCAATTTGGATCTTCATTCAGGATATAATAAAATTAGTATTAAGACTGAAGATATTTCGAAAACATCATTTCGAACTCATGAGGGTCATTATGAATTTTTGGTCATGCCTTTTTGCCTTACCAATGCACCTTCTACATTTCAAGGGTTGATGAATTCCATTTTCAAACCCTTCCTTAGAAACTTTCTGCTAGTATTTTTTGATGATATACTAATCTACAGCAGGTCTTGGAAGGATCATGTTCAACATGTTGACAGGGTGCTCAAACTATTGGAGGAGAAACAATTATATGCAAAAACATCCAAATGTTTCTTTGAAGTACAAGAGGTGGAATATCTGGGTCATATTGTATCTCACGAGGGTGCTAAGGTAGACCCTAACCAAATTAAAACCATTAAGGAATGGAAATTCCCCACAACCATAAAGTAGTTGCACGGATTTCTTGGGTTAACAGGGTATTATCGGAAGTTTGTTAAGAATTATGGGAGAATAGCAGCACCTCTAACAACATTATTGAAGAAAGATGCATTTTCATGGACTCTTGAAGCAACTAAGGCGTTTGAACATCTTAAAGAAGAAATGTGCCTAGCATCAGTCTTAGCTACGCTAGACTTCACAAAAACCTTTATTGTGGAATGTGATGCCTCGAGAAATGGAATTGGTGTTGTTTTAATGCAAGAAGGAAGACCCATTGCTTTTGAGAGTAGTTCAATCAAAGGAAAGTATTTACAAAAGGCTATTTATGAGAAGGAAATGTTTGCAATACTACATGCACTAAAGAAATGAAGACCTTACCTAATGGGAAGACACTTCAAGGTAAAAACTGATCATGATAGTCTTAAACACTTTTTTGAACAAAGACTATCTTCGGAAGAGCAAGAAAATTGGGTCACAAAGATGTTGGGTTATGACTTTGAAATCATCTACAAAAAAGGGAAGCTAAATGTTGTTACAGATGCACTCTCAAGAAAGGATGAAGAGGTGGAAGCATTGCTTTGTGCCATTTCTATTATCCAACCAGATTGGATAACTAAAGCAAGGGATGAATGGAAGAAGGACGAAGAATTTTGGACACTCATTCAAAAGTTGCAGCAAGATCCTAGTACATCTTATACATTTAGTTCGAAAAATGATTCCTTATGGTACAAAGGTCGCTTATATATTTGCAAGAATTCCCAACTAAAACAAAAGATTATTTTGGAATTGCACACTTCCCCTTTAGGAGGACACTCGGGATTTTTAAAAACTTACCACAGGGTGAAGAAAGAATTTTTTTGGGATGGCCTTAAATCTGATATTCAAAAGTTTGTGGCAGAATTTTTGATTTGCCAACATAATAAAGTTGAGGCAATTAAGACCCCGGGTCTTCTACAACCTTTATCCATTCCAAGTCAATGTTGGGAGGAGATTTCAATGGATTTTATCACAGGTTTACCTAAGTCCGAAGGTAGGAGTGTCATCATGGTGGTAGTTGATAGACTTACCAAGTATGCACACTTTTGTGCATTATCTCATCCATTTAAAGCAATTACAGTTGCTACTGCATTTATGGAAACAATTCACAACCTACTGGAAACCCGAAGATTATTGTAAGTGATAGAGATCCCATTTTTATAGGAAATTTTTGGACAGAATTATTTTCTTTTTTGGGTACTCAACTACCTCATAGCTTATCTTATCATCCTCAATCCGATGGTCAAACAGTGGTAGTGAATAAATGTTTGGAAGGCTATCTTCATTGTTTTGTATCTGATAAGCAAGGAAAATGGGTCAAGTGGTTACCTCTCGTTGAATGGTGGTATAACACTTCCTTCCATACTGTAGTAAAAATGACCCCATTTATGGCACTTTATGGATATCATCCACCATCCATTACATCTTCTTTAAGGGAAAATTATAGGGTTCAAGCAGTGGAGGATCACATCGAGCATCAACAAGAAGTTCTCCAAATCTTAAAGGATAACCTAAATTTGACACAATATCAAATGAAACAACAGGCAGATCAACATCGCAGTGAGAGATTTTTTGATGTGGGAGACTGGGTATTTTTACGACTATAACCATACAAGCAAATTTCCCTCAAGCAAGCTAAGAAGGATAATAAATTATCACCAAAGTACTATGGTCCTTACAGGATGTTGCAAAAGATTGGTACTATGGCATACAAATTGGATCTTCCTACTTCTTCGAGAGTGCATCCAGTTTTCCATGTTTCATGCTTAAAAAATGTTATAGGGGACAAACTTCCAGTTCAAACAATATTGCCAGAAATTGATGAGGAAGGAAAAACCATATTGGAACCTGAAGCAGTCACGGAAACAAGAACTTGACAACTACGAAATCGATCAATTTCAGAGTATCTCATCAAATGGAAGAACTTACCCACTGAAGATTCTACATGGGAGGATGAGAATTTTATGCAGAGGCCCCCGGAGCTACTCAAGCGTTGAGGACAACGCTTTTTTTAAGGAGAGGAGCATGTTAGGTCTTTATATTACTAGTATAGTCCCTTATTGTTGTTAGTGTAACCCCCTTATTGTCATTGTTGTACCCCTGTAACCCCCATATTGTTATTACTGTGCCCTTACATTATTATTGTTAGGTCGGCTAGGATTACATTGTGGCCCCATGGACTCCTATATATAGAGACGAGGTTTTTTCATTTGTATCATCCAAGAATTTTTCATTCATGTAATGTATTGGAGGTTTCCCCCTCGAAGTGGCTTATTTCTAAGGCGTTGATATCTCTTTTCTTCTATTTTGGAGCTGGTTTCACAACAGATTCTCCCACCAACATGGAAACAAAGGGATCTCAAACAACATAAAACAATCCATGATATAATTACATCTCACATCAAGAACAAAAAAAGATCCCTCATAAAACATCAACAGGGATCCATGCAGCACAATCTTGTGGCGTTGAATATCTTGAAAGTGCTTGCTCACACACTGAATGTTGACACCTACAACTCCACTTTGAAAAGTGGCCGAAAAATATAAGGCTCAGGATGGAAAATTTGACTGCACCGATGAAATTGTATCGCTAAGAGGTGTAGGATCGAATCTCAATTTGTTGAATTCTGACAATGTAAAAATATGGGCCTTAGGGAATCTTTTAGAGTCCCCTAGATTCCTCAAAGATGTCACTCCATAGGGAATCTTCAAATATGCAACTCAAAATAGGAATCTGATCTCACCATTGAGATCCTTACAAAATTATGAGAAGAATGAGTATAAAGTTGACCTCATTCTGACACCGACGAATTTTAGCCTACAAGGAATCAAAAAGGTTCCCTCAAGGTTCCTAAAGAATCTCCTCCACATGGAATCTGCAAAATCGTTGCTCAAAAAGTGAATCTGACCACGCCATTATGTTCCGTGTGAAATTACGGTTAAAATGCACATAAATTTCAATACATTCTCACAGAGGAAAATTTTACCTCCTTGGAATCAAAAAGGTTCTCCAAGCATCAAAAATGATTCTGTCTCGAAATCCTTGCACCATCATGCCTTGAAAATCGTGCTCGCACTTGGATGCTTGGCCTAACTTCTATTTTCTCACGGCTCCATTGGCCTCCCTATTCCCTCATCTCTCGTGTATTATCCATCATTCTCCATGGTTTCCTTGAACCATTTGAATGACATTTTATAATAAAGTGTGGGGATGAATAAGACAAAGTGTAATACCCCAAGTTCCTATTCTTTTAAATTGACAATTGAATAAGTCCAAAGGGGAAGTGGACCCAAATGGAGAACTAGTATGTGAATTTATTTTATTTTTAATTAATAAAAATAAAATGGAAAATTATGTGTGCAATGACTAGATTGAGAATTGAGATCTGAAACCTAAAGCCATGAGGATGTGGATAAGGTGATGAGACTTTCCCACACCTTCCAGAAATACTTGGAAGGAATATTACCAAAATTAGATTTGGAGATAAACATCTAATTTCCCCAATAAAGAGAAAAGTATAGGGAAGAGGTAGAAAAAGCTGGAAAAGTGGAAAAGACGGTTTAAAGTACCTCTGTGGAAGAAACATAGGGAAATCCTAGGCAAAACAAGAAGAAAACATCCTGAAATTACTGGATGTAGTAATTGGAAACAGGCTAGGGAAAGAAAAGCTTAAATAAGCTGCTCCAGGATAGACAAAGGGTTGTCTATCACTAGGAGCTAAGGTCTCTGCTTCGGGGTGAGTTACAGAGAGAGAACTCTACGGTTGGGTGGACACTAGTCAGAGAATTTGCTATGCACACCTAACTAGAATTTTACTATCTGATATTGATTTCACATATGTGTTAATTGATACCTGATAAGAAAATTGTTAAGATATATGTGTGTGTGTGTGTGTGTGTGTGTGTGTGTGTGTGTGACATTGTTGAAGTTAAGACTTGTAGATTTTACTTATTTTAATTATTAGTTAGTACAATGATCTATAAAAGGCCCATACATTTAACAGATTCTGTTACAGTAGTAACATTGGAAACTGCATGGTTGTATGGAAAAATTCTAGTTAGCTCCAACACCCAGAATGTCTAAATCTGGTGATAGATTTATATCTGGGGTTAGGAATTCTAACCGAGAATCATTCTAGTCCCTTTAAGTACTTAAATTGTTATTATTTTTTGAATAGAATCTCCAAAATAAAATATCATTAGATATATTTCAAGTTTCATATCTGAATAACATTCGAAATAGTGCTATCCAACTACATAAATGCATGTACCTGAGTTATTTATATTTCTAGAAACCTTAAGTTCTGATATGAAATAAACCAAATTTTATGGTAGTGTGATAGCCTAAGGTACTGTGATATACATATGTAATATATATATACATATGTAATATATATATATATATATATATATATATATGAATTACTTCTGTCCTAATCATTTACAAATTATTCAGAAGTGAATATAAGAAAAAAAAAAATGGATAAATGTTAAAAGTAATTTCAGGTAAGACTTCAGAATTATGTACTCTACACATAAATATTTAACATGCTAGTTGATACAGTATACTAAATTACATATTAGAAAATTTAAAGACATAAGATATGTGTGTAATATGAGACAAGAAAACATTACACATTTCTGTACTAGGGAATATAATCAAAATAAAGGAATTTACTGTTGTACTAGAGATGCATGCATGGTTATATTGTACCCAAATAACTATTAAACGAAAGTAAATGATATTAAATTATCAGGACTACCTACAATAAACATAAAATAGTTCTAATGAAAGGAAATATACATATAGCTATACTGAAATAATACATATACATTGTATACTATTGTCATCAGAAGATTAACTTCTTCACTGCAATGGTATGGTAAACTCATAAGAGAAAAAGATAGTTATAGTACTTATGAGTGGTGAGAAATCATGAAAAAGTGTAATACAGTCCAGTTTGTGGGTTGTAAACCCAACCATGTCAAAACATATTACAAAAGAAAATAAATATAGTTACAGTGACCTAGTACTATCTAAGGTCACTGAAAATAAAAAATATATGTCTCTGTTCACGCGGCAAGATGGCCAAGGTAGCAAAGAAACTTAAGTGTGTCAATACCAACTTGTACAAAAACGATATTAGTATCAAGGAAAGAGTATGTCTGAGTGACATGATTTCTATCAAAAACGAAAGAAACAGAGTGGGGACATACCTGCATACACCAAGAAATCGAATTAAAAAAAAATGTTAAATGAAAATAAGAACTGGGATGAAGATCAATTACACAAACATCCTAGTTGTTGGGATAAGTATGAATTATATAAATGATATAGTTAATAATGTAAACCATATCTCGTCAAAATGTGACGAAAAAAAAAAAATTAAGGTGAAGCGAGAGGTATTACACAAAGTGTGAGGTTGGCACATTGGTTGGCATAATCATATTAAGATAGTTGTTGTTTGGAGGTTTTGAGTTCAAATCCCATTGCGTCCAAATATTTTTTTTAAACTCGATTGTAGTTTTAATTTAGTTTTTTCAAACTATATAATATATGGAATTCGTATCTCCATATTGTAACGACCCCCAAAAACAAAAATGGAGGTTTTGTTTAATATGGAATTTAACCATATTTAATATCATTTTTGTTACATAACAATTTACCATATTTAAATTGATTTTGATTGTTTAATAA
The DNA here is from genome assembly GCA_034641835.2 of Pinus albicaulis. Taxonomy (NCBI): domain Eukaryota; kingdom Viridiplantae; phylum Streptophyta; class Pinopsida; order Pinales; family Pinaceae; genus Pinus; species Pinus albicaulis. Next base: position 1,088,007,809 of record CM076579.1, on the reverse strand, counting down.
CTATATTTAATATATATTTATTTTTTTAAATGATTTTTTTGTTTTTATATGGGAAATTAACTATCATTTTTTTTTGTCTTTTCTACAAGGGCAAGGGGCCAATGGAGAAGTGACATGTGTCAAATACTGAGGGGCTTTCCATGTGGTTCCCACGTGCTTACTGGGGTGCCATGTGGCATATTGTGGGCCCCACTTCACTTGCCTTAACAAAACTTCAAACTGTTGTAAATTTCTTATACGAGCTCAGATTGATGTGTCATTCACACCATTGTGATCAGGGCAACAAACTATTCAACTTGAACCTGGTTCGAGAGTAATCTGAACAATTTGATTTTTGAGCTTTCAACAACCCTCTTTGTCTTGTGTGTGTTTATGGAGCCACCTGGATCAATGCACCAAGCTTGGGAATGTGGAAATCACTAGTATAAATATTGTTGTGCATGTTGAGGAAGATAGACCAAATATTGGAGATCAATTTACTCCTTAGACTCATGATACTGACAATACTGTTGAGAATTATGGTGTAAATACACTGATCTATGACACCTTTTTTCCAATGGATGACAATTTTGATGATATTCATGATGTAACTATAATTGAGAAGTCACAACCACCCTTTTACGAAGGCTTGAGGTAAACATTCTCACTACTATATTGTTATTGGTGAACTTGAAGGTATTGAATGGTTTTTAAAACATGTGTATCACCGAGATCCTAAGGTAGAACTTGAAGGTATTGAACAGTTTTTAAAACATATGTATCACCCAGATCCTTAGGTATTTAATATAATTTTCCATATATACATAGCAATATTCTTTTTTGTCCTCTATTTTTAGTGATAATAAATGTATAAATTAAGGATGTAATATTTACAATTAATATTATTTACGTTAACTAGTCGTTCTTTAATGGTGTAGATTGTTAGGTGAATTTCTCTTACCATCACCAAATAATTTACCTTACACATACCAAGAATTATATACCATTATGAAAGATATTGGAATAGGGTATAAACTTATTGGTGTTGTTCTAATAATCATATTATATATTTTTCACAATATGCATAAAAAATGGAATGGCCACATTTTCAAATCAATAGATATTAAACTGATCAAGTTAAAAAAATGGTTCTTCATCATATTCCCATAATTCCACATTTGAAACGAGTTTTTTGGTGCCAAAAAATAACACAAATTATGGATTACCATGCACAAAAAAATGAATATGGTGTTCTTCGAATTCCTACAAATAATTCTTCATTTAGGAACATGAAAGAAAGATGGTGAAAGGTTAAATAAGAACCTCATATTGTTAAGATTTCAGTAGCAACTAATGGTGTCATTAGAGGAAATTTAAGCCTAAAAGTGCCCATGAAATTTTCATGTACATAATATGTAAACCAATAAAAATCTCTTAAATTTAAAAAGAGGTACATGTAAATATTTCGGATGGAAAATTTTTTTTTTTTTTTTTTAAAAACTACTTTTTTTAATTGTATTTTTGACTTATCTCCTTATATATTTACTCAAATTTCAAGTGTAGACACTTGTTGGATGAAAAATTAAATTTTGCATCCAACGAATACCAATTATGCATACTTTTGAGAAGACCCACATTGATAAAAATTGAATATAAATTAAAAAAATGTGTTGAACACACATTTTTAATGTATCTTCAATTTTTATCGATGTGGGTCCCCTCATAAGTATACACAATGGGTACTCGTTGGATGTAGAATTTAATTTCACATCAAACATGTATATACACTTGAAATTTGAGAAAACATATGAGGAAATAAGCCAAAAATACAATTAAAAAAAGTAGTTTCTTTCTTTTCCCTCCAAAATTCATAACTCTTATTTTATTATTTTCCCATTATTTTATTATTTTTCCTTAGGAGACCACTTTTAGGCTTAAATTTCCTTGTCAATTTGATTTACTCAATGTGGCCTATATTTTTTTTATAAAATATAATCTTTTTCTCTTGAGATGTCGCTAAAGAGAGAGAACGCAATGATGGAAATGATTGTTCCAGGAATTTGTTTTCAATGTATACATGGGTTAAATGTATACATTGACAATATTATCAAAAATATACTAAATTTATGGGTTGGCATCACTATTTATAGCATCTAAACTAGTGAGGAAAAAAGAAATTTCAATTCAATGGAATAATTATATTGACCATACATTATTCCCTACAACTAACGCATTTTTGTGATATGTAATGCACACATGCACTTTAATAATTTATAATTTAATGAAATTATAATGCATATTTAAATAATTCCTTGGTATATAATTAATGCTGAAGCTAATCCACAACTTGCAGTTCTTCAAACAAAACTTGAAATTGCATATCCAATTATGGCCCTAGGATTAAATCCCATTGTTCGAGTTTAGGAAAGGAGGTGTTTGATGAGCATAGACACCTCCTCCCTAGAAAAAATAGGTATCAAATTATAGGAAAATAAAAATCAATGGGAGAGGAGACAAGAATAAAACAATGAAGAACACATCTCACCTATGGAAGTTAAAATATAATGGAAATCATCAAGGTAAGCAAATATTCTATGTATCATACATAATGTTTTATGGTTTTATATATATTGATTTCTATTTAATCTATATAGTAATTATTGTTGTAATTTCATTTATGTTTCATAAAGTTCATGAAGGCATTAATGGGGTTCCACAAGGAATAAAAAATTACCCTACAATTCAATTGATTTCCCTACTATGAACACCTACAAATAGATCGTTTGTTTGATACAATCCATATTGGGAAGAATATAACAAAACCATAATGAAGAATTTTAGATGGAAGGAGTGATAAGGAAAAATTTGACAAATTTTTTTGTGACATTAAGGAAACCAATCATGCAATGTAAAAATGTGATTTATTTAAATAGTTGTGGACACTGAAATAATCTTCTATGGTTATGTATAGAGAAACAAAGAAATGTTGTAAAATATGTCATTGAGAAAATTATATTCCCATGATATTTTCTTCAAACATATATAAAATCTTAACTAGAAAGGTTAATTTGGTGGGGTAAAAGATCATGAATAGCATGCATTGATTAAGGTAATTATGTTGTTATATTTTAATATTGGTATACATAATTGTAGTATTTTTTTGTTTACTTTTTTGTTACAATATGTTTTACCTCTATCTTCTTCAAACAACTTTGAAAACAACATTAAACAAGTTATATATAATCTTGGAAAATACATGAGGTAAGTAATGATTTCTATGAAAAATGTTACTTGCACAAATTTGACATGTGCTTTACCTGTAATCTGTATATTTTTGTGTTGAAACTTGTAATTTTATTGCATCATGTGTAAATAGTTCTCATCTAAATAAATCCATAAAGAAGACATAAAGTATTAAAAGATAGAAATTATTTTACTAATACATGAAATGCAAAAGTACTTACCTCCAACACTTTTTAATGCACTTCAACACTACCTCATACACCAAGTTGACGAGATTGAAATGTGTGAACCTATGCACACAAGTTCAATGTGGATGGTGGAGAGGTATTTGAAAACATCGAAGGATTTTGTTAGAAAAAGAGAATTTCTTGAGAATTCTATGGTGGAGGGCCATTTCTTATATCAACCATGGTATATATTAGTTAGTACCCTATATTAGTGGAAAATATGAATGTGTGTTGCAGTTGGGATGTCAAATGCGTTAACAAATATGAAGGGGAGGTCCTATTAGGGAAAGGTATAATGAGGAAAGTGAAAGGTTATTATCTGGTACAGATATATAATACTTATTATTATTAATTTTTATGTATATCATATCTAATTAATTTTTATTATTCCATCAATTGTTAAGATTTATCATGGGTACCTAATTATTGATGAATTTATTTTAATATAGTTGGTTAAAAGTGGGATACACTACATTTATACTTTCAAACAATCTTAATTGGATGGAGGTATGAATAGAACAATGTATAGAAGTATTATGGAAGGTTATCATAGGAAGGTGTGGCTACATTGGTTAAATTGTCTAATTGTAATCAAGATACCAATATTCCTTAAAATATTTACTAACTCTAAATGTATTTAATAATTGACAAGGAAATTTGTATGTTTTGGGCATATTGCAGTTGAAATAACATAAGGCTATGTAGTGCAACGACAATAAATTTCACGTCAAAAAGTTGGATGACAAGAAGGAAATATTTTATTATGCGATAATTGTAGTCTTTCAAGTCATTAATGTTTCCACTAGAATTCCATGGATGGGGTTACAAATATGGAGAGGGGGACAGGTTTCCACTACCCCACCTTACTAATAGGCTAGGAGACGTGGAACCACATCCCTGATAGGTGTAAGTAAATTGATGCATGTTATAATGTCTCGCGAGTGTACTCCCATGCAAGGAAAATGAGGACCTACAGGAAGAGGCATATGCCATGTGAAGGAAAAGGTGGCATAATGAGTTACATGGAGAGTGTACTTCACATGCAAATCTCGGAAGCCCAAAGTGCCGGGGAGAATGCAGGTTTAAGGTTCGAGACATGTCAACAAACACTTTACATGAGAATATTAATGGAAGGGGTATTTTTTATGGATTGAAAATGTTTGAGGTTTAGCGCCAAATAGGGGGAAAATATTTGGGTTATTTTCGTTGTTAGGGAGGAGTCAGTAATTTTTGTACCTCTCAACATTAGTAGATGAGTGTGCATAGGATTGAAAATTAGGTTACCAAATCTACACCCAAAGAAGGTGGAATTCATTATAATTTTTATTGGAAATATAGGAGGAAAGGTTTGTCTATTCTTCCAAGTAATAGTTATCACTCCACCTAGTACCTTTCTTCCGGTTCTGCTTATTTTTTTCTAGTTAGAAAGAAATTTTAGTCAGTCTATTATATTTTGTGCAGATTTTGTTGGTGTTTTTGTATGTGCATTTATATATATTTATTATTTATCTGCTATCAAGTTGGAAGTGGATCAGGGTGTAGATTATGAAGGATAATTGGCCTAGAATTTATTTGGTGGGAAGTAGGTGCATTGGGATCAGTCTTGGTTTCTTCTTCTCTGTATTTTTTAAGGTATATGTTTTCCTTGAATACTAGTTTGGTCTATTTATTGTTGAAAACCTCACAAATAACATGAGTATTTAGGTTTGGTTGATGCAGAATTTGGATGGAAGGTGGCACATATTACTATGGGATTCCCTTTGGTGTGACTGGTATCTTAAAAACCATTCTATGGTGTGGGATGAGTGGAGAATATTTCCTTGTCCTCTTGTATCTGTGTAGGTTGGGTGGTGGTTTCATTGTCTCCTCCTGTGTTGTGATCTGAAATCAGGATGATGGAGTTGGTGGCTAAGAAAACCAATGGTTAATTATTATTTGGAATTTGGTAGAAACAGAAGCTATAAATCGATATCATATGGAATTTTCCCTACTAGATAGGGTGCCTTAGTGGATAAATAAGCTCTGCCTACATAGAAATATAGCTCATATATTTTAGTCCAAGTCTCAAGGTTTTTTTTTTAATAATTTTGAGGGAGAGAAGCCAAGTGAGGAGTGGTGCTGCCTACTATAAGGAGTGAGCTCACAAAGGAAACTTTACTTTAAAGAATAAAGTAGCACGTTTTGCAACAATGTATAGGGAACAAATTTTTATGCCCGTGTAGGAAGAATTGACTCAATCTGAAGGATAAGCCTCCTCTCAAAGAAATTACCTCTTAAATTATGATGTGATGGTAGATTGGATGGGATGAATCCCATACATGGGGCATACACGAGGAAAATATATGAAAATATATAGTTGTACTAGCAGATGAAGTTCCTCTTGACACACATAATATTGGATAGCTAGGAGCTAGGAGGGACCTACTACTAACCTTGGCTCTTATGCATGGATACTTGAAACACTATGATTGCAATTTAGAAATTATGGATCATATTTTTTCAAGTATTAAACAACATCTCGACATCCCTCCAGTAGCTACTAGATCCTCGATAGACCTAGGAACCCCTATCTAATCGAAAACTTGACTGGGGAAAAAATTTTCCAAAACATCAAAGTGCTCATAATCAAACCAAACTAGAATTACTGGATAGGGATCGTCTCCAAGGATCTGGTACACTTTGTTTCACTCAAAACAGAGACTGTATGAGGAAGTTAGAGCCTGATGTTCGTCGTGCCAAACAGGCAAATTTAAAAAAAAAAAGGGGGATCAAACAAGGTCAGAGGCCAAAAATTTGGGTTTTCAAAGGCTAATGAGGTGTTGAAAATTGTCTAATGGTGATTGGCCCGAAATTCTGGGAACCTGGAAATTTTTTTATTCGTTTGTGGAGAGCCAATGAGGAGTTGACAAGTGGCTAGCCTAGAGGCCGCCATGTACCCCTCCCATAGACCGAGTTTGAAGTAAGTTTAAGGTCAAATTTTAAACATGGCATGGTGCAAACCATGAGAAATACCATTAGACCACGGATTGGAACTTAATAGTCATAGTGTAATGTCTCTCAAAAAAATATATATATATTTTAACCATTAAAACATGGACTACATTCTACCTCAATTTCGTTTTCTTTCAACTTATAACAAATTTTCTAACCTTATTAGCTTACTCTTCTAATGTTTATAATGTTCTATATTCTAGTGTCTTAATGTGAAACCATACCACCTAACATATTTATAATTCCTCATTAACACTTTACCATTCAACATTTCTAGCTACCATATCCAACCACATAATTTATTTGTTGCCCTAATCAACCATATAGTAAATTTATAGTGGGGACCTATGCCTATATAATTGTATACTTACATGTATAATTATATAACCCTTCTAGAGATAAGCATATTTCAAATTTTCCCTTTATATTTCTTTCTTGATTTACCTCCATCCATTTTCCTAACTATAAATACTACCTTAAACCTATCATCCATGATATAGTTAAATTTGGATGTATTAATTGGGTTCTCCTCTATATAACTGAGTTTTCTATATCGTTAGATTTTTCATAACTAATGAATATTACCTTTAATCTAATTCGGTTGGATTTTAATGTTTGGGGGTCCCAACGTATTACGTGGGTCATATAACGTCCTTTACGTATCTACTTATTATCTCCCCATCACTAAGATCTTCTCCCATTGATCTTGAACAATGAGATGCCACGTTATGTCAGAGTATTTATGAATAAGGGGGTAGCTATTATTGAGGCCAGCTACTGAGCAATGTCTTCGAATCGAATGTAATATCTCTCCGATATGAAGGTACTCTTCAACATATACGCCATTTAAATTAATAGTACCTCTCATAATTTCTCTGGTGTACACATCACTCAGACCTCGGTTTATTCCCCGTTTCTTCTCGATCCACATCATGTAAATTTATCTGGTGCCACTTGTAGGGCTGTCATGCAATAGGGTTTCTCCTATGTTAAGGTTTTAAAGTTCGATTTTCATTTGGGGATTCATTCTTCCGCTGTCTGGACTTGGGATTTTTTCTCGGCTTTCATTCAACCTTCGGCAGGTTGGAGAGCTGTCACCCTTCCACATCTGGTTTCAACATCAACGTATTTAGGTATGTCTTAATTCTGGAACAATGCACTTGATTTGCCATCGTTAATTTCTTTTTTCATTGACTGGTGTATATCTGGATCAATTTCCTATTCTAATTTATTTTCAATGACGTTGCCCAGTGGTGACCCACTGGTACAACCTTCTTATTTTCGTTGAAAACCAAAAAAATTGATAAAATCATACTTTTGTTTATGGGAAAATCGATCCTTCGGGTTTACACAACCATTTTATTTACCTTACAAATATTTTCATTTTTTATTTACTCTTGCCCTCTGTGGCAGATTTGGCTTTCGGATAACCATTGGGTGAAATGAAGTCCAAGCCTAGTTTTATAAATTTGGATGGCTCAGATAAGGTTTTAGTGTCGATTCCTACAACTCTCATAGAGCTCTTCTATGTGTTTGGTAAAAATCTCGATTTCTAGTATTATGAAATCGATATTTGTATTCTTCTGTTGATATTTTCGAAATGGGTTCTTTGGATTTACTCTAACTTTCATTCTATTGGTAATAATATTAACGTAGGCCCACAAATAAGGTTAATATGGGAGATCAAACCTTTTAGATTCTTATCCCAGTTTGCCCAGCTTCGTTTTACACAGGTAATTTCCTTGTTTTTCTTATATACTTATAATGACGTGTTTTTTTGTTTTCTTCTATAACCAGTTCTGAATTTAAAATGGTACTAACACTTTAAATTCTTAAATGTACAGGTAATGAATTCGCCCTATTTTCTTACTTCATAATTTACTTCCGGCATTTTAACTCCTTACTTCTATTCGACCTTAATTCACTACTATTCTATCAGGTTGGTCCTCAACGTCTTTGGCACGAAGGCAGTGCTTCCATTGTTCCAATCCGATTTCTAAATCTATATTAAATTACTTCTAGATAGATTTCGTGAGGATATGTGGGCCTCGTTGGAGATTGGAACATTGACTTTAAATTGAACATAGTCTTAGTGAATTGATAATCTATTTTTGTAGTTATACATGGACTGTAACTTTGTTGGAATCGTTCCACACCTTACAGAGGTTCCGTTGTTTCTATTTTTACAGCTGCATACTGCATATCTGTGTTTTAAAATCATGAGTCCCCCAACATTGTCTTTCACCGTATGATATTTATTCCAAAATTAGTCATGAAACTTTATAGTAGTTACGAAATACATGTATTCTTTGAATATCAGTAAATGACTTTTTGACTTTCTATATAGATATATCAGTTTTATTTTCCTTAAGTTGTACAGAGTGTGGTTACTATCATTGTTTGAAAATTATCAGTCTATAAAATTTATTTCCTAAGTAGATGTACTCAGCAGATTTAAAGGAAATATTTCTCTTGTATAAATTCAATATAGATATACATATCCTTATTTGTATATTTGTACCGAATTAGAATTTCATTTCTATACATCATCATATAGATAGTTACATTTCTCTGTTCTTACTTCTATTAATGGAAATTTACATATAGTTACATTCATGGAAAAATTGGATATTCCCATGTAAAAACTTTGGTGTTAACCAGACATGCTAACTCATTTATACACCAGTTCTGTATCAACTGATATCTATGTGATTTCAATATCATTAAAGAAACACAGTATGATCCTTACTATATTTTTTATACTTTAACATGGTACTTTTATTCGTTTAAATTTCCTGAAATTTCTATTAAACACACATGGGAATCTCTACAATTTCTTTACGGTAACTAGTTTCCTTTCCCACGTAGATCCGACAACACGGATCTATTCTGATGTTTTTAAATTAAATTATCTAGGTTTAGTTTTATTGTCACTATTTGTTTTTTTGTTAATTGACTTTAACAGTAATATAATACTCACAATATATGCATATATATCAGTATTCACTGGAATATAGATTAATTTTCATTTTGTCTAATTATTTATATTTCTAATGCATGCATATGATTATCCCATCCAAGAAAGAAGTAATAATAGTATATTTTACTACAGAGACTTAAATACTCCTTTTCTGAGAGTGACCTGTCGTTAGATCTAAACCTTTCTCAGGTCTTATATACTCTGGCAGATGGCTGTCATCAAACAAATCCCATACAATAACGTAGAAATGGAAGTAATTCTGCTTCAATAAATCTGCTAAATGTATGGGAAATAATTAACTCAACATATCAAATTATAACTCATTAACTTTATCAAATTTCTATCTACATGTAAAAAATTTCACATAAGTTTAAAATAGAATAGTAAGTTATGCATACCAATTTACTAGACTAGTCTTTCCAACCTTAGAGTTTTATCTCCTTAACTCTCCCCCGAGCTAAGATCTTTGCTTCCCTGGATAGAAAACCCCTTGTCTATCCTTGAGTAGCTTATTTAAGCAGTGCTTTCCCAAGCCTGTTTCTAATTTCTTCGTCCAAAAATTCCAGGAGGCTTTCTTCCTATTTTTTCCTAGGCTTCCCTCAGTGAGGTACTTTAAAGCTGTCTTTTCCGCTTTTCTAGCTTTTCTTCATCTTCCCAATTACTTTCCTCTTCATTGGGGAAATTAGATTTTTCTCTCCCAATATAATTTAGTAAGTTTCCTTTCAAGTTTTTCTGAAAGGTTTTGGGAAAGTATAACCTTATCCATATCCTCATGGATCAAGGTTTAGGATCTCCAATCTCAATGTAGTCATAGTGCACAAATAATTATTCCATTTATTTTTATTAATAGTTATTTAAATAAATCCACACATTTTTTCTCCATTGGGGTCCACTTCCCCTTTGTATTTGTTCAAATGTCAAATTGAAAAGCATTGCAACTTGGGGTGTTAAACATTCCCCCTCTAAAAACAAACACCGTCCTCGGTGTTGACAAAATAAACTGAAGCAGTTCACTGTGAAAACAGTGATGGATATTTTTCCATCATCTCAGTTTCTCTTTCCCAGGTAGCTTCTTCATCAGTAAATTTCTTCCATTGCACTTTTACTCTGGCTACTGTTCGATTCCGCAGTTCAATTTCTTCCCGCTCCAAGATTTGAAGCGGCTCTGGAAGGAATTCCCCTTTTGGTTCCACCTAAATCACATTCCAATCAATAACGTGAGCAGAATCATGTACATACTTTTTTAACAAAGAAAGATGAAACACATCATGAACTTTAATATGAATGGGTAAGGCCAGTTTATAAGCCACTGGTCCCACACTTTCCAGTACTTCAAACAGTCCACAATATCTAGGAGCTAATTTCACACAACTACCAGTGTGCAAAGTGCTCTTCTTGGGCTTAATCCGCAGATATACATGATCACCCACACTGAACTCTCGGTGAACTCTCTTCTTGTCTGCATAAATTTTCTGTCAATCGTGAGCTGTCTTGATGTTTTTTCTGAATTTGTTTTACAATTCTTTCCCTTTCCTACAAAGCGTCTGGCCCAAGCACTAATTTATCCTCAGGTTGGCTCCAACTTAAAGGAATGTGGCACTTTCTTTCATAAATTGCTTCAAACAGACTCATCTTTATGGAATTTTGATAGCTGTTGTTATAGGAAAATTATACTAAATGTAAATAGTCTTCCCATTTAGTTGGCCTGTCCATCACATACATCCTTAACATATCTATATAGATACATATCTATGTACCGAATTATAATTTCATTTCTATACATCATCATATAGATAGTTACATTTCTCTGTTCTTACTTCTATTAATGGAAATTTACATACAGTTACATTCATGGAAAAATTGGATATTCCCATGTAAAAACTCTGGTGTTAACCAGACATGCTAACTCATTTATACACCAGTTCTATATCAGCTGATATCTATGTGATTTCCAGATCATTAAAGAAACACAGTATGATGCTTACTGTATTTTTTATACTTTAACATGGTACTTTTATTCATTTAAATTTCCTGAAATTTCTATTAAACACACATGGGAATCTCTACAATTTCTTTACGGTAACTAGTGTCCTTTCCCACGTAGATCCGACAACACGGATCTGTTCTGATGTTTTTAAATTAAATTATCTAGGTTTAGTTTTACTGTCACTATTTGTTTTTTTGTTAATTTACTTTAACAGTAATGTAATACTCACAATATATGCGTATATATCAGTATTCACTGGAATATAAATTAATTTTCATTCTATATAATTATTTATATTTCTAATGCATGCATATGATTTTCCCATCCAAGCAAGAAGTAATAACAGTATATTTTACTACAAAGACTTAAATACTCCTTTTCTGAGAGAGACCTATCGTTAGATCTAAACCTTTCTCAGGTCTTAGACACTCTGGCAGATGGCTCTCATCAGACAACTCCCATACAACAACGCAGAAATGGAAGTAATTTTGCTTCAGTAAATCTGCTAAATGTATGGGAAATAATTAACTCAACATATCAGATTCTAACTCATTAACTTATCAAAGTTCTATCTACATATAAAAATTTTCACATAAGTTTGAAACATATTACTAAGTCGTGCATATCGATTTACTAGACTAGCCCTCCCAACCTTAGAGTTTTATCTCCTTAACTCTCCCCTGAGCTGAGATATTTTCTTCCCTGGATAGACAACCCTTTTTCTATCCTGGAGCAGCTTATTTAAGCAGTGCTTTCCCAAGTCTGTTTCTAATTTCTTCGTCCAAAAATTCCAAGAGGCTTTCTTCCTATTTTTTCCTAGGCTTCCCTCAGTGAGGTACTTTAAAGTTGTATTTTCCGCTTTTCTAGCTTTTCTTCCTCTTCCCAATTACTTTCCTCTTCATTGGGGAAATTAGATTTTTCTCTCCCAATCTAATTTAGTAAGGTTCCTTTCAAGGTTTTCTAAAAGGTTTTGGGAAAGTCTAACCTTATCCATATCCTCATGGATTAAGGTTTAGGATCTCCAATCTCAATGTAGTCATAGTGCACAAATAACTATTCCATTTATTTTTATTAATAGTTATTTAATAAATCCACACATTGTTTCTCCATTGGGGTCCACTTCCCCTTTGGATTTTTTCAAATGTCAAATTAAAAATCATTGCAACTTGGGGTGTTACACATTCCCCCTCTAAAAACAAACACTGTCCTTGGTGTTGACAAAATAAACTGAAGTAGTTCACTGTGAAAAAAGTGATGGATATTTTTCCATCATCTCAGTTTCTCTTTCCCAGGTAGCTTCTTCAGCAGTAAAGTGCTTCCATTGCACTTTTACTCTAGCTACTGTTCGATTCCACAGTTCAATTTATTCCCACTCCAAGATTTGAAGTGGCTCTGGAAGGAATTCCCATATTGGTTCCACCTAAATCACATTCCAATCAATAACATGAGCAGAATCATGTATATACTTTTTTAACAAAGAAAGATGAAACACATCATGAACCTTAATATGAATGGGTAAGGCCAGTTTATAAACCACTGGTCCCACCCTTTCTAGTACTTCAAACAATCCACAATCTCTAGGAGCTAATTTCACACAACTACCAGTGTGCAAAGTGCTCTTCTTGGGCTTAATCCGTAGATATACATGATTACCCACACTGAACTCTCGGTGAACTCTCTTCTTGTCTGCATAACTTTTCTGTCGATCCTGAGCTGTCTTGATGTTTTTCTTAATTTGTTTTACAATTATTCCCCTTTCCTGCAAATCATCTGGCCCACGCACTAATTTATCCTCAGGTTGGCTCCAGCTTAAAGGAGTGTGGTACTTTCTTCCATAGAGTGCTTCAAACGAACTCATCTTTATGGAAGTTTGATAGCTGTTGTTATAGGAAAATTATACTAAATGTAAATAGTCTTCCCATTTATTTGGCCTATCCATCATATACATCCTTAATATATCCTTCAGAATTTCATTTGTTCTCTCAATTTGACCATCTGTTTGAGGGTGATAGGCAATACTAAATTTCAATTTAGTACCCATGCCTCCAAACAGACTCTTCCAAAAGGTAGCAGTGAACTTGGCATCTCTGTCTGAAATAATCATTTTAGGAACCCCATTTAGCCTTACAATATCTTTCATGAACACATTTGCTACTTGGGTTGTTCCAAAGGTAGATTGAACAGGTATGAAATGTGCAGCCTTCATCAAAGTATCCACTACCACCATCACAGAGTCATGCTGATATTTGGTTCTTGGTAACACCATTATAAAATCCATAGAAACAGTATCCAATTTCCATTCTGAAATCGGTAAAGGATTTAGCAGTCCAGCTGTATGTTGATGTTCAACATTTACTAGTTGACATTCTATGCATCTTGCTAGGTAAGCTTGCTACATCCTTTTTCATTCTAGGCCAGAATAATTTCTTTTTCAAAGCTGTAAGTAGCTTCTGATATCCAAGGTGTCCAGAATAAGGTTGTTTATGATATTCATCCCAAATTTCCTTTTTCAAAGAGTCTACATTGGGGATGTACAGTTTCTCTCTATAACAAATCAGTTCTTTCTGATTTTGTGTGTATCCTTTCATTTCCTTTTTCAGCAATTGAGTCTAAAGTTTTTCATAACTTGGATCTTGATCTGCTAATTTTTGAACCAATCCCTCGAAGTCAAAGTTAACACTACTCCCAATGTTACTTATGTTTTTCCAAGAATTTCTGCTTAAGGCATCGCAATTTTGTTTTATTTCCCTTTGATATGTTTTACTTCCATGTCAAATTCACTCAGAAAAGACAGCCATCTAGCTTGTCTATCATTCAAATCTGGTTGAGTGAAGAAATACTTGAGGCTGATGTGATCTGTCATCAGTATAAATTTCTTTCCTCGAAGGTAGTGTCGCCACATTTTGAGAGCGTGGATTACAGCAGCTAGTTCAAGATCATACACACTATAATTTTGTTCATGTTTCTTAAGTTTTCTAGATTCATAGGCAATAATAGAATTTTTTTTGCAACAGTACTCCCCCTAATCCCTTTCCACACGCATTTGTACATACTAAAAACTCCTGATTAGGATCTACAATCTTCATAATAAGTGCTATCGTAAGTTTCAGTTTTATTTTTCCAAAGCTATTCTGGCATTTTTTATTCCATTCAAATTTTGTACCTTTGCTTTGCAATGAAGTTATGGGATATGCTAAAGCGGAAAATATTTCTTCAAACCTTATGTAGTACCCTGCAATTCCCATAAAGGACCTTACCGATGATACATCAATAGGTACAGGCCATTCTTTAATGGATTTTATCTTCTCAAGGTCTACAACCAATCCTTGTTCTGATTATATGCCCCAAATATTGAATTTTATCCTTATAAAACTCACATTTACTAAATTTGGCATACAACTGATTTTCCTTAAGAGTCTGCAACAGGATTCTAAGGTCTTCTTTATGCTCTGCCTCACTTTTTGAGTAGATTAAAATGTCGTCAATAAATACTAGTACAAATTTGTCTAGGTATTTATTCAAGACGCTATTCATTAAACACATAAAAGTGGCAAGGGAATTGGTCAACCCGAATGGTAGAAATACAAATTTATAGTGTCCATACCGGGTTCGTAATGTTGTTTTGCTGATATCCTCCTCTTTAATTCTTAACTGGTGATAACCAGTCCTTAAATCAATCTTGTAAAACACTGAGGCTCCCCTAACTTGATCAAAGAGGTCATCTATCTGGGGTAATGGATACCTGTTTTTGATAGTCAACTTATTTAGTTGACGATAATCAATACACATTCGAAAGGTACCATCCTTCTTTTTCACAAACAGCATAGGTGCTCCCCAAGGAGATACACTCGGTCTGATGTAAACTTTGTCCAGCAATTCTTGTAATTGCATTTTTAACTCCATTAGTTCTGGAGTGCTCATTCTGTAAGGGGCTCTAGAAACTGGAGTTTCCCCAGGTACTAAATCAATTGTAAAATCGATTTCTCTCTTAGGGGGAAGATGAGGAATTTCTTTTGGGAATACTTCTTTAAATTCTCTTATCACTGGTAATGTTTCCAACAATTTTTTCTATGGTTGTTGTTCTAATTCTTCAACATGTACCGCATACACTTGATACCCTTTTCTAGCAGTTCTTTTTAATTGAAGGGCTGAGATCTGCCTCACAGAGATGGGGTTCGGTTTCCCTTTGAGTATGACTGGTTTTCCCTCTATATCAATGCAGTGTAATGTTTTGTCCCAACAATTCATCATGGCTTTGTGCTTTTCTAACCAGTCCATTCCTATCAATATATCATAAGAACCTAATGGTAGAATATTTAAATTTACTTCTATTTGGTAATCATTCAATTTCATGATTATTTGAGGTAACTTATGAGTTACCTTACGTTTGGTACCAGTTGCTAGCTAGACCAACCAAGACTGTTGAAACTTCTCTGTTCTGAGTTTACATTTTTCTACTACTTGCTGACTAATATAACTCAAAGATGCACCTGGATCTATTAAAACTGCAACAGATTGGTCAGCAATCATACCTTCCATCTCGACCATAGTAGATTGATGTTTTGCTTGCCAGTTTTCTAAGGTTGCACTGATGGTGGGGATGTTCCTTGCTACGTCATTAACTGTAGTAGCCTCTCACAATACTTGCACTGTCTAAATATTTCGATGTGGACAGTATCTCAACAAATGAGGTTCTCCACAACCCCAGCATTTCAAAGGCTCCTGCATTTTAACAGTTCCCTCCTTCTTATTATTACCATTCATTGGTTCTGAACCAATTTGATATTGAGCAGTTTGATTTTCACTCATTTTACTAAATTTCTTTCGATGATGGTTCCTACCAATTTTTTTCAAATAGGCTGGTTTCTGTTTCTTTCCACTGAAATCACCTGTGTTTGACCAACTCTTTCCGCGTTCTAGCTTTCCTCTAAATTTCTGGTAGCATAGTCTTGCCTTCCTCACTACTTCATCCATTGTTTTTGGATTATCAAACTCTATCTTCTCCTTGTAAACAATAGGCAAACAGTTCAGAAATATTTGTACCTTTGCCTTATCCTCTTGGATATAAGGTACATATCATAACAGATTTGTGAACTTGGTGACCAACTCATCTATGGTGAGCTGTCCCAATCTGAGTTCATGAATTTCTTTTGCCTTGTCATCATAGTAGTGTTCGTTCAAATATCGGTTTTTGAACTTGACATGAAAATCTTCCCAATTCACTGTTTTTTCATCAATAGCGTGGACCATTTTTGTTTCCTCCCACCACAAGGTAGCCTTACCTTGCCGTTGATGAATAGCCAGCCTAGATCTTAAATTAATTTCATACTCATAAACCTGAAAGTACTTTATCATATTTAGAATCCATTAATCATCATCTTCTTCCTTCTCTCCATCATAGGAGGGAGGTTTTATTTTCCTGAATTCACCTTTTAATTCCTTCTTCTGTCTAGACTGTTATCTAGTGGCGTCATCTTCCTCAGACTCATCTGAGAAATTGACTCTACCTTTTCTCTTCCTTCTGGAACCTTCACCTTCTTGGCTGTTCCGTGAAGTCAGTTCCTTTATGAGTCTTTCTTTCTCCTCACTAGCTAAATATAGCCTTTAATAGTGGCTTTTAAGTTGTGCCATATCTCGTTGCATTCTATGCAACATAGCTATCAATGGAGCATTTGGATCTGGCGTGTTTTCTTCGCCACCCAGATCTACATACAGCTTGTCCTCCTCAGTCATAGTTCGTAGGTGTACTTTTTAATACTTGTCTCTGTACAGTAAAGCAACATCAGTAAAATTTAAAATTTAAAAAATTTTACAGCAGCATTTAGTTTTCTGTGTGAGAACATAAGTTTTTCCTAGTGTTTTAACTTAGGGTTTTGATACCATTTGTAATGTCTCTCAATGTTTATTTTTATTTCTATTTTAACCATTAAAACATGGACTACATTCTCCCTCAATTTCATTTTCTTTCGACTTATTACACTAGATGGTTTTTAAATTTTCTAACCTTATTAGCTTACTCTTCTAATGGTTAGAATGTTCCATATTCTGGTGAATTAATGTGAAACCATACCACCTAACATATTTATAATTCCTCATTAACCATTTACCATTCAACATTTCTCACTAGCATATCCAACCATATAATTTATTTGCTGCCCTAATCAACCATATAGTAAATTTATAGTGGGGACCTATGACTATATAATTTTATACTTACATGTATAATTATATAACCCTTCTAGAGATAAGCATATTTCAAATTTTCCCTTTATATTTCTTTATTGATTTACCTCCATCCATTTTCCTAACTATAAATACTACCTTAAACCTATCATCCATGATATAGTTAAATTTAGACGTATTAATTGGGTTCTCCTCTATATAACTGAGTTTTTCCATATCATTATATTTTTCCTAACTAATGAATATTACCTTTAATCTAATTCGGTTGGATTTTAATGTTTGGGGGTCCCAACGTATTACGTGGGTCACATAACGTCCTTTACGTATCTACTTATTATCTCCCCATCACTAAGATCTTATCCCATCGATCTTGAACAATGAGATGTCACGTTATGTCAGAGTATTTATGACTAAGGGGGTAGCTATTACTAAGGCCAGCTACTAACCAATGTCTTCGAATCCAATGTAATATCTCTCCGATATGAAGGTACTCTTCAACGTATACGTCGTTTAAATTAATAGTACCTCTCATAATTTCTATGGTGTACACATCGCTCAGACCTCGGTTTATTCCTTGTTGCTTCTCGATCCACATGATGTAAATTTATCTGGCACCACTTGTAGGGTTGTGATGCATTAGGGTTTCTCCTCTGCTAAGGTTTTAAAGTTCAATTTTCATTTGGGGATTCATTCTTCCGTTATCTGGACTTGGGATTTTTTTTGGCTTTCATTCAACCTTCCACAGGTTGGAGAGCTGTCACCATTCCACATTTGGTTTGAACATCAACGTATTCAGGTATGACTTATTTCCGGAATAATGCGCTTGATTTTCCATCGTTAATTTCTTTTTTTCATTGACTGTTTTATATCTGGTTCGATTTCCTATTCTAAGTTATTTTCAATGTCGTTGCCCAGTGGTGAACCACTGGTACAACCTTCTTATTTTCATTTAAAACCCAACAGTTTGATAAATCATACTTTTTTTTATGGGAAAATCGATCCTTCTGGTTTACACAAACATTTTATTTACCTTAGAAATATTTTCGTTTTTTATTTACTCTTGCCCTCTATGGTAGATTTGGCTTCCGGATAACCATTGGGTGAAATGCTGTCCAGGCATGATTTTATAAAACTGGATGGATCGGATAAGGTTTTAGTGTCGATTCCTACAACTCTCATAGAGCTCTTCTATGTGTTTGGTAAAAATCTTGATTTCTAGGACTATGAAATCGATATTCGAGTTATTCTGTTGATATTTTCGAAATGGGTTCTTTGGCTTTACTCTAAATTTCATTCTGTTGGTAATAATATTAACATAGGCCTCCAAACAAGTTTAATATGGGAGATCAAACCTTTTAGATTCTTATCGCAGTTTACCCAGCTTCGTTTTACACAGGTAATTTCCTTGTTTTTCTTATATACTTATAATGATGTGTTTTTTTGTTTTCTTCTATAACCAGTTCTGAATTTAAAATGGTACTAATACTTTAAACTCTTAAATGTACAGGTAATGAATTCACCCTATTTTTTTGCTTTAGAATTTACTTCCGGCATTTTAACTCCTTACTTTTATTCGACCTTAATTCACTACTATTCTATCAGGTTGGTCCTCAACGTCTTTGGCATGAAGGCAGTGCTTCCATTGTTCCAATCCGATTTCTAAATCTATATGAAATTACTTCTAGTTAGATTTCGTGAGGATATGTGGGCCTCATCGGAGATTGGAACGTTGACTTTAAACTGAACATAGTTTCAGTGAATTGATAATCTATTTTTGTAGTTATACATGGACTGTAACTTTGTTGGAATCGTTCCACACCTTACAGAGGTTATGTTATTTCTATTTTTATAGTTGCATACTGCATATCTGTGTTCTAAAATTGTGAATCCCCCAACATTGTATTTCACCGTATGATATTTATTCCAAAATTAGTCATGAAACTTTATAGTAGTTAGGAAATATATGTATTCTTTAAATATCAGTAAATGACTCTTTAACTTTCTATATAGATATATCAGTCTTATTTTCCTTAAGTTGTGCAGAGTGTGGTTATGGTCATTGTTTGAAAATTATCAGTCCATAAAATTTATTTCCTAAGTAGATGTACTCAGTAGATTTAAAGGAAAAGATTTTTCTTGTATAAATTCAGTATAGATATACATATCCTTATTTGTATATTTGTACCCAATTAGACTTTCATTTCTATACATCATCCTATAGATAGTTACATTTCTCTATTCTTACTTCTATTAATGGAAATTTACATACAATTACATTCATGGAAAAATTGGATATTCCCATGTAAAAACTTTGGTGTTAACCAGACATGCTAACTCATTTATACACCAGTTCTGTATCAGCTGATATCTATGTGATTTCCATATCATTAAAGAAACATAGTATGATGCTTATAGTATTGTTTATACTTTAACATGGTAATTTTATTCGTTTAAATTTCCTGTAATTTCTATTCAGCACACATGGGAATCTCTACAATTTCTTTAAGGTAACTAGTTTCCTTTCCCACGTAGATCCGACAACACGGATCTGTTCTGATGTTTTTAAATTAAATTGGCTAGGTTTAATTTTACTGTCACTATTTTTTTTTCTGTCAATTGACTCTAACAGTAATATAATACTCACTATATATGCGTATATATCAGTATTGACTGGAATATAAATTAATTTTCATTCGGTATAATTATTCATATTTCTAATGCATTCATATGATTATCCCATCCAAGAAAGAAGTAATAACAGTATATTTTACTATAGAGAATTAAATACTCCTTTTCTGAGAGAGACCTATCGTCAGATCTAAACCTTTCTCAGGTCTTAGACACTTTGGAAGATGGCTCTCATCAGACAACTCCCATACAACAATGCGGAAATGGAAGTAATTCTGCTTCATTAAATCTTCTAAATGTATGGTAAATAATTAACTCAAAAAATTAGATTCTAACTCATTAGCTTTATCAAATTTCTATCTACATATAAAAAAATTTACATAAGTTTAAAACAGATTAGTAAGTTGTGCATACCGATTTACTAGACTAGTCCTCCCAACCTGAGAGTTTTAACTCCTTAACTCTCCCCCAAGCTGAGATCTTTGCTTCCCTGGATAGAAAACCCTTTGTCTATCCTGGAGCAGCTTATTTAAGCAGTGATTTCCCAAGCCTGTTTCTAATTTTTGCGTCCAGAAATTCCAGGGGGATTTCTTCCTGTTTTTGCCTAGAATTCCCTCATTGAGGTACTTTAAAGCTGTCTTTTCTGCTTTGGCAGCTTTTCTTCCTCTTCCCAATTACTTTCCTCTTCATTGGGGAAATTAGATTTTTCTCTCCCAATATAATTTAGCAAGATTCCTTTCAAGGTTTTATGAAAGGTTTTGGGAAAGTCTAACCGTATCCATATCCTCATGGATCAATGTTTAGGATCTCCAATCTCAATCTAGTCACAGTGCACACATAACTATTCCATTTATTTTTATTAATAATTATTTAAATAAATCCACACATTGTTTCTCCACTGGGGTCCACTTCCCCTTTGGATTTGTTCAAATGTCAAATTAAAAATCATTGCAACTTGGGGTGTTACACATAGCACAAATTATATATTTGAAGTTTGTATTGATTTATGGCGAAGGCAAAAAGGGGCCAACCCCTTACCATGGGACCACGCCCCAGGACCGTGGTAGAGTGATTAAGATAAATGGCGGGATTAATATTTTAAGTGTGGTTTAATTACCATAAACCCCATATTATGTGTGCTTATAAAAAATTAAACCGGATTATGCATAAATTTTCTTTTAGCACGAGCTCCACAACACGAGCTCTTTGTCTCCATGGCGCTCCATAGAACGATCTCTCTGGCTCCTCCGACACGAGCTCACTGTCTCTTCTCTCACCTTCACAGCCAGGTCAATGACGCTTGATATCCTTTCTGATGTTGTGCCAGGAAAAATTCTGAGAATTTTTTTAAGGGTCTCATGGATGAATGCAATCCTCCCATGCAATTTTTCATTAATTTTGGTGATCAACACTTTTCTTTCCCACGAGTCGGCACTTTTGTGCCTCCAACAAACGTGTTGCTCTCGGTGTTTCCCTCAAATAAAAAAAAACCTCACTCAGGCTGCCAGGGGCTTCTCTTCTACCACCTAAACACTCATAGGGATCAAAGCACTCTGGCTTTAATTCAGCCCTGGAGCTCTGATACCATGATAAAATGGAAAGATAAAATTTATTAAGAAATATTGGCTAGCTCTACAATGACTAAAGCAGGAGGGACTGCGTCTGCAGGTCACTCTACATTCTCATTACAGTGCAAATGATATATAGCTTACATGCATATTAGGAAGTTAGAACCAATACCTAATAAATAGGAAGAAAATCCTAATCTAAGGTTCTCATGAACCGACTCTCTCTAATTAAGTTTCTCCATTATCTTCAACACTTGGTTACTTGTAGGTACCCTTGATAATTGTTCAATCCTTTTACTGCATTAAACCCTATCATTTTTAAAATTTTCGATTCAATGTCTCTACCTCTGAGAGAGTCTCTTCATGATCAATCGATAATATATTTTCATTTTTTATTGATTGAATGATGGATTGAACAACTGAATTGGAAAGTCTCTCAACATCATTTACCAATCTCTTAACAAAGCCTATCTGATCTTTCCACATACGAACCATTGTAGACTTTTGCATCGTTTGAATTTTTATTTGAGGATTTTATGATCGATGTTTTGTGTTTGTTAAGTTTTCTTATAAATAAAATTATGATTTTTTTAAAATAAAATTTTCAGTTTCAAATTTTTTAATTTTTTATTATTATGTTTTAATATTTTTTAAAACTTTTTATTATTTTTTAATTTCAATTTTAATTTATTTTTTTCCTTTTATTTGGCATGTTGTGTATATGAGCCCTACTATGTCTTAATGTCATAGTTGATTTTTAAATTTTTGTTACATTGAATCAAATTTGACCCCACTACGTGTCAATTTCATGGTTAATTTTGAAGTTGTTGATGGTTGATTTTTAAATTTTCGTTGCAATGTGTACCTTGTATTAGTCATGATATTTGGATTTAATTTTATAATTAAAAAGTGTCAAAAAATAAATTTCATGCCATGATCTAATCTCTCATCTCTCATCTTGTCGTGGGTTGGTCTCAAAAATGTCAAAAATTGTTTATCAAAGTCATGATATTTTATGTTTAATGTCATGGTTCAAAAATATTAAAATCATGATATTTTATCTTTAATGTCATGGTTCAAAAATATTAAAATTGTGAGGCTTTTCGTATACATGATATTTATATATACCCCATGGTTGAAAATTGTTGGAATTTTTAGATTTTTTGGAGCTGAGATATGTTATCTTTAACACTATTGTCCAAATTTATTAGAATTTTAAGGTCATGATATTTTAATTTTAATGTCCACCCACCACGACTTATCCGTCTGACATTTTTGATATACCTTGGGAAAGAAACATGCAGCAATGCACCTTAGAAAGGTGTCAACATCTTCATGCAAAATTGCAGAGAGATCTCGTGGCTTTGACTCTACCTGCTGAGAGTTGACAAAGCTTGGAAATAGTTACAAACTCTTTAGGCCAACTAGTAGATGTGTACCGAAAGCTTGGGATAGCCACTAATAATTTTGTGGAAGTCATGAGAAAAATAAAGGAAACAGTGATGGGTCCCGATAAATGGGAGGTTGTTAAAGAAAGAGTTACAACAACAATGGCAAAGTCTATGTTTAATTTCAAAGAAGGGCTGAAAAGAAAGATGCTGAAGGTGCAATATTTCAGGCACCCTGATATAGCTCACTATTTGTATGACAAACACCTTGTAGCATATGTAAGACTCCCATGGAACGATGAGGTTCCACTTTATTTTGCAAAATTATTTTATGCAGAATTCTTTTTGGAAATCAAACCCAATTACAATGACCGTCCCTCTGAATTTTCTATTCATGGGAAAGGTCGATTCTATGACCGTAGGGGCACTAGGAGTGATGCTAAGTTGCCTCGTCCTAAACCACCATTGGTTAGTCGACCTATTTGTGTAGAAAATTTGCGTTCAAGGATGGAATCCACTTCTCAAATTAGTCGAGAAGCAAGGGATGCCATCATCGACAATGTTCACAGTGGGTTGGGTGGAGTCAATGTTTGTATGAATCGACAAAGACCACGTGAGAATGCACGTGCTAATTTTGTGTATTATACAGATGAAGATATTGACAACATGAGTGTTTAAGATCTCAAAACATATGCAAGGAATTTTCTCAATGGTTGGCATGACCTAATTGTTCATGAGGAAGAGGGCATGGGAACGATATGTGTTAATGGTTAGGGTTGAATTATTTTAACACATACATACAATTTGTAATAAATACATATATACATACATTTATTTGTATACATTAATCTAACAAAAATGTATCACTATATGTTAACACTATTTGCAATTTTCATGCTTGATGAATGACGAAAATGTTAATATCGCGTTTGGAGCCTCTGGTTCAAACAATCAAGATGGGTCTCACCATCAAGATATGTTGGCAAATGTTAGTGTTTTTTAAACTTGATATTTTTAAAATAAATAATTTTTCACACATGTACATGTACACATGTATATATAATAAAATGTTTTAACAGATTCTGATTCCCTACAATGTTTTTGGGATGGCGGTACCTTCTTCTTCCTTGGGAGATGTACCTTCTACTTCCTTAGGAGATGTGCCAGATTCACAACAACAAGTATGGACAATTTTTTACTTTTAAATTTATGTTTTTAAGTTATATATTCCACCTCAAAAAGTTCCATTAAAAAATGAGATATATATTTATATCTTGAGTTATTTTAAATTTTTTGAATTTTAGGTTTTTGGAGATTTTCCTTCTGAACCACTCTTAGGAGATGTTCCAAATCCGACAGCACAAGTATTCAATTTTTCACTTATATATATATATATATATATCTGTGTGTGTGTGTGTGTGCGCGCGTTTTTAAGTTATAAGTTATAAATTGAAGCTTAAAAGTTTTATTATAAATTGAGATACAGAGATTTTGAGTTATTTTAAATTTTTTGAATTTTAGGATTTTGGAGATTTTCTTTTGGAGCCTATCTTAGGATATGTGCCAAATCCACATGCAGAAGTATTCAATTTTTCACTTAAATATATATGTTTTTAAGTTATAATTTATAAATTGAAGTTTAAAAGTTTTATTATAAATTGAGATCTTGACCTTCAGTTATTTTATACTTTTAAATTTTTTCAATTTTAGGTTTCTATAGAGGATTTATTTTCTCCACGGACTCTAGCAATGGAGATAGGAACATCCACACCATTTCAACCATTTGAACAAGTTGTCTAACTTTTTTTTTAATATTATTGAAAATAATTTTATATATATATATATATATATTAAATTGTACATGTATATTGTACAGTTTACTATTGGAGATGTTCCCATGGGGGAAGTTGTAGCAGATGAGCAACAAATGGAGAGGGAACCTCATGAGATATTGCATGATTTTTTTTATATATATTTTTTTACATGAAGTTCTATATATTCTCACTCAATTTTAAAACATCAAATTTTAATGTTTGTACACATTGTGTACAGGTTCCCTATGCTTCGCAGGATAGCTCACGGATTTAGACTTTGCTGGGAAAGACACTACATCCATGTGTATTTGATGGATGATGCACATGCATTATTTGATGGATGATTTACATGCACATGTGCAACATAATATTTTCAATAGATTTCTAGTCTTAAATTTACTTTTTTTATATATTATATAGATGCAGTCATATATAACTTGATACTTGATACTTGTGAGATCTACAAATTTTTGACATATTTTATGTGAACTATATTTGGTACATGTGAATGTGATATATAATGTTTTTAAAACTTAATTTTTGGATGGTTGAACAATATTTGGCATGTGAAGTAATGTTGTGTTATAATTTGTTTTGTTTTTAAAACTTAAGTTTTGGATGGTCAAGAACTACATTTGGCATGTGAAGTAATGTTGTGATCTATATTAATGTTTTTCTTTTGAAAAACTCAAGTTTTGGATGGTTGAACTACATTTGGCATGTGAAGTAATGTTGTGATCTATATTAATGTTTTGCTTTTTAACTACATTTGGCATGTGAAGTATTATTTTGTTATAATTTTTTTGTGTTTTTAAAACTTAAGTTTTGGATGGTTGATCTACATTTGGCATGTGATATAATGTTAAATTTTTATATTGGATAGTTGAAATACAATTGGCATGGCATGTGAAGTAATGTTGTGATATAATAAAAACGTTTTTAAAACTCAAGTTTTGGATGGTTGAACTACATTTGGCACATGTGATTATGATATTATGTTTTGTTTTTAAAATTCAAGTTTTTGTTTTCCAAACAAAAAAAATTCACATGAATATATGTAAATGTAGAACTGATTTTACACATGTTTGAATATATATGTTAAAACGATTGAAGTACAATATATATATATATATAAGAACAATCATAAGATTCTAGGTCTTGTTAGATGTGTTGAAAACAATCATAAAATTTTTAAAATGAAATCTATAACATGTATATCTATCCAGTACGTGCAACATTTTTCATCAATGCATGTATAGAAAAGCTACTTTCAGTTAATTCCATTCTAGAACATATATATATATATATATATATATATATATATATATATATATATATCCAATACCTGTAACATTTTTCATCAATGCACATAGAAAAGCTACTTTCAGTTAATTTCCTAGAACATATCTGACCATTGGACATAAAAATTTTGTACTATTTTCTATCAGGAATAGAGATGTGGGTCAAATCCCACCAAAAGTCGTAGAAGTGCTCTAAGTCTCTTGTCTAAAAGGAATCTTCGTACAAAACTATACTGTGGATGATTTATTTACATTGTGGATAATTTTTACTGGAAAATCCCACGATAAAACTGGTCATATTCAGTCTGCGTATATATCTAGTACGTGCAACATTTTTCATCAATGCACATAGTAAAACTACTTGAACAGTTAATTGCATTCTATAAAATATATATATATATATATATATATATATATATATCCAATACATGCAACATTTTTCATCAATGCATGTATAGAAAAGCTACTTTCAGTTGATACTAGTGTGCATGTACCAAAAAAAATTGTACATGTGCAAACACTTGCACAAATAACATAACAAGGTAGCTCAATTTTTAGTTGAGTTCTAGAAGTTATAAAACATGAATCCAAAGAGAAAAAATGGGAAGTTCAATCAAAAAAATTCCAATGGAATGCCATCTTCAATGATCCGTCCATGATCGGATTTTGACATTTTCCATTTCTTAATTTTCGTTCATTCTTTGATTGAACCTCTATCAACTTTATGCATATTGCACACACCAAGTGACTATATTGATAACTTATGACATCAGGTTCATAGTCTTCAAAGTAAAAAAAATCCCCACTTTTATTAGTTTGTCTGAAAAATAACCTTTCAGTATAATATATCCTCTTTGGTATGGAAACTCGTGATCATTATAGTTTTCTAATAATTTCATTTTTCGTTCAGTGCAACGCATCAAATAATACTTTACATTTTCATCATTTTCAGTAGGTTCAATTACAACAAAAACATCTCCTGCAAAATAAAACAAACTTTTAACAAACTTATGTATTTAAATTTATTTCTAGATCTTTACATTTGAAAGAAATTCAAACGTTACCTTCTCTAACAAGATCAGAAAATCGATCACCATCGGATGATATTGTAGTTTCCTCTGATTGCATTTCTTCAAACATTGCAATGGACATTTTTCCCTTTGTATTTAGCTCTGTATGTTTCCAATATTTTACATACATTTTGTTTTCACAAACATCATTAGATTTTGTGTTGTCTATGCAAACATGACAAAACACAAGAATATTTTCTTTTATCCAATGAAAACACATTTTTGGACAGCTTTGTTTAATTGAATGCGATTTTCGAGCCCCTTTTATTGTTTCAACGCCATTTCCAATTGATCTATTTACATATTCAATCCCAATATGCCAAAAAAACCTTTATATGGAAAATTCAAACAAGAATGTAAATATGATATCAAAATACCATCAAAGGTAATCATTGTGATAAATGTACATTGTTTAAAGTTATATATCCAATAAAAATTAAATTGAATGTACCTTTGCACTTCCCTTGATCGGTTAGTCTCATGGCTTAGAGAAGCGATGCACCATTGAACAAATTCTTTAGCTTCCACAAGTTGGCTTGTAGAGGGGTTCATTTGATATCTTCGAAGTGCTCATTTTATGCATGCCCTTGCACCTTCATGTTCTCCTTTTCCATGGCTAGTCTCAAAGAAATTCTAACAATGTTTAATGCAGGTTTTCTTATGAAGACAACAAAACCAAAAGAATGGTCGTGAATATTTGAATTGACCTGTGCATCCATCTGACCATGTCCAATGTTCATTGAATTTTATTCCACAACTTTTCAAGGAGTCATAAATCTTTCCAAAACAATGTTGTACAAAATATGTATCATGTGTACGATCATCACTGATATAAAAGTGATATTCTTTAATAACATGTCGATTTTCACTGGTTCTTTCTATATGATCGACATTTTGTTCAGCATGTCTATAGAATATGGACGAGCATGGAGACTTGGTCAAAATGATAGTATTCACTCTGAATTTCTTTTTGTGGAACAAATATGTAGTTTTCTGCAAAACCAATTACTGACAAAATGGCCCCTGGTGGAAAAAATTCATGGGATTTTTTGAGTTGCAAGTTTTTCCATCAAGCTCTATGGGAATTCTTGGTGTATTTATAAATTTCTGCCTCAAAATTTCTCAAAAATTCTATCACAAAAATTTCTTCTTCTCGTAATTCAATTTTTTTAGCACTCACCTTGAATCGATGTATGGATATATTAATATCTCTTCCATTTCACTTTCATGTTGGAAAATGATAGATCATTTATATCGGTAAGATATTTTTTTGAAATTTAGTCAAATTTCCACAATCATCACATTTTTTACCACCAACACATTTCTTTTCGTAAAATAGTTCATCGCTTTGTCTTTCACATAGAATTTGAGCTATGAAATCACGAATAGTGGAAGGAGGAGGTGAATCGTTCCAAAATTTTCTACCAAAATTAAGGAATGTGTCATAATATAACTCAAATTCCACATGATAACGACAAAAACAAGTGTCGCGTACGGTGATAGGTTTTACATACCATGGTTTTTGTTGAACAAAAACACTGATTTAGACATGAATTTCATGATTCTCTTCTTTGAACTTGTTGAACAACTCTATCTAAATGGTTTCCAAGAAATTTCATTCATGTTATTTGTACTGATTTCGTGCTATTATTCTTCGCATCACATCCCTTGCATTTGGCGAAACACGTGAATTTTTCTTCGAATATTCATATATTATTTTTTTAACATTTTCTCTAAGTATATCTTTGTATGGTTACCTACGAATAGCTCTCCAACAAGCGAGCTCATCATTTACATCTATTTAAAACCGAAATTTCTGATGTTTGTGCAAATTTTTTCATGAGGTTCCTAATGCTCGTGCCATAGATTTTACCAAGCGATTCTCTTTAGTACTTGATGAAACCACTACCATATGTATTTCTCTACATACAACTGAAAAAATTTTCTGTCTAGATCTTCTAATTGAATTTATAGCACTATTTATATTTTGTATCACATTTTCCTTCATTTTTTTATCTTTGGTTGATTTTATAATACCCAATAAAGTGATAGATTCTTTTAATTTCCTTAATGATAGGAGACCTTTCAACATTTGGGCTTGAACTGTCACATTTTCCTTTATGAAGTACGTATAAAAAATTTGGTTAACACAATATCGTATAATATGGTCAGCTCTTTTATCTCCATATGTGTGAGTGTCAACATTTTCTAACATCTCATCATCGACATTGATTTCATCTGTACATATTCGAATGAATAGTACATAATAAGTTTACATATGCAATAAATAATTAAATTAATAAATATGTATAATTTCAATAATACGTGCATGTGTTAAACGTGTATATATATATATATATACCTTGTGATTCAATTTCTTCAGTTGAATTTCTTTTAATATTTTCACCATCTTCAATCATTGGCTCAATATCTCTTTCACTTTCTCTTTCAAAATTTTGTATCTCATAATGAATGTTTTTAGGAGTATCTCTCTCTGTTTACATTGCAAAATATTTTACAAATTATTTCATCAAATACAAATTAAGCTTCACATTTTACACTAGGAAACTTTTAATAATATCAAATTCATAATATTTACATTTACATACCTCCTTCAACTTCTAGTTGAGGTTGATTTTCCCCTTCAATATTTGAGGATGCTTCTCTCTTTCTTTTGTTATATTCTCTCGTCTCTTCTCTATGTTCCTCAGGGTCTCTTTTTTTATCATATTTTCTCGTACAATTCCTTTGATTTCCCACGATAATAGAGTATGAAGTTCAAAAAATTTCCTTCAAAAATTTAGACAAAAACTCAATTAAAGAAAAGATCACAAAAGATCTAATTTAAAAAAATGTCCTTTGAATGTACCTCCAAGAAAAGTCCTTAAACCCAAAAAAATCCTTTGCAAAAATGTCCTTTGAATGTACCTCCAAGAAAAGTCCTTAAACCCAGACCAAGACCTTTATAAAATCAGACCAAATGTGCGAAAATATGCGAAAATAATGAATGCTTTCGCGGAAATTTATATTGTTGCGAAATGATTTTTGGAGGGGCTTCGTGGTATTTTTCAGCTGACGGAAATTCAGGTAAAATTTCAACCGAACTTTTATGTCATTAGACTTGACAGGTCGTTGGCGCAAAAAAAAAATTGGCCGAAATTTTTTTAAGAGTTCGACCGAACTAACACGTCAACAATTACGCAAAGCCAAGCTCTGAATACATATCTTCAACTTTGGACTGATTAAACTCCATGAACCATTATGAATTAACTGTCAAAACCAAGACAAGCATTTTCAGAATTCAATCTACTTTCAGGAAATATAGCTTTTATGGAATTTCATAAATATTTACTATTTTTAATTAATTTTGTAATAAAACGGGTGCAAAAAATTTCTGAAGGTCATTATGATTCAATGAAATCAGAATTCTGCATGTTCCAAAATACACTGCAAAAAAAATTGAAAAAATTATGGTGCATTATATTGGTTCGTCATCTGTAATGGGTAGTTTTTAGATTTTTATTTTATAACTTATATGTTAAGAAATTTCTTGTGCCGCGAAACATATTCAAAATATGCAGTTTTTTCAGACTGGACCAATTCAAAAAATTATAGTAATTATGATATGCATCCGTTGGCTTTGTAAATATGACGAAACCAAAGTAGACCCTGTCTAGATTGTTGTAACACATTTTGTTTCTCAAAAACACAAAGTTTCAAAGAATACAACAATGTGTATTAACATGACTTCTTATGAATCCTTTGATTGTTAAAAAACACATTGAAAGAAACACTAAGTTGACATATCAAATGTGTATAAAAAAATTCCAAAAAATAAGTAATAGAAAGATATAAAATTTCTGACAACTTTTATTTTTATTGAAAAATGAAATTCTAAATAGAAAAATTGTTCTGGCAAAAAGTGTAACCCAACTTCACATTTTCACAAAAATTCAAGTGGACAAAAAATAAAAGGTATCAACAATTTTCCCTTTTGAAGTTTTTTTTTATGTTTTGTGTGAAAAGAAAAAAAAAGTACTCTAAAATCACCCTTTTCATTTTTGCGTTGGTTTTTTGCACAGAAGTAAAGGTTTTTTTTGCTAGAGTTTTGTTTTTTGAGGTCATGATTCTCATTAAGCCGGTAACTTTGTTATGAGTAAACTATGTAATATAGAGAATGAAATGTCTTAAGATGGTAACTTTGTTATGAGAAAGCTATGTAATATAGATAATGCAATGTCTTTGTGTGAGTCTTGTAATATGGACAATGCACTGCTTCTTTTTGTCAGCCTTGTAATATGTATGTTTCAAAATACATTGAAGCAGTTGAGGGAGAAGAAGTTATAGGAGACAAAGAATTGAAGCAATAGAGGGAGAAGAAGTTACAAGACATAATAACTTGAAAGTAAAGGGAGATTGTAGAGGATTTTTCATTTTCTATAGTTAGGGTTACAATGGTATTGCTTCTGTGGACATAAACATACTCTGAAAATGCTAAAAAATAATTTGATTAATATAATATTAGATTTATTAGGTTTAATAACCTAATATTATATCAACAAAAAAATTATCATTTTATAAGTATGTTTATGTCCATGGAAACATAATTGGATTAATATATTATTAAGTTTGATAACCTAATATTATATCAATAAAAAAAAATGATCATTTTCTAAGTACGTTTATGTCCACGGAAGGAGTAACATTGTAATCCTAACTATAGGAAATGTGGAATCTCATATTTTCCTAAAAAACATTTTTTCTTGGCTATTGATTTTTCTTGGCTAAGAGTTTGTCTTCCTCTGACTTGTAAATGAAATCTTGGCCCCTTACACACCATCACTGGAGTAGTTCTACATGAAATCACAAGGGCGTCACTCAATTAACCTATGGCATAGCACGTGTGTTCGTGGCATACTAAACAATACCCTTAATTTGACTACATATTGGGAAATACCTATAAAAATCACTTTATTTAACCCCCTAGCAATACTAACCCGTTGCATTTTCCCAATTTAAAAAACCACTACTTTCACTAGATATTGTAGGTATCTGTTTTTTCATTAACATTTTTTACACCCCTTTATATTTATATCCTTAACATAATGACATGATGCCTCTCATATGACCCTACATGCATTATACAATTCACCTTTCTTCTTGTGATATACATAAGAGATGCATATTAGTATTCCGACAATGTGATTACTCAATCCACACTCAAGCACATCTCACTATGGTTTGTGGCATTTAATGGTCTAAGGCATACAAAGATCAACCATGTTTTAGGAAGATCAATTGATTATGTGCATGTCTATAAAAGTACATATAAACTGATCTATATGATGATGAAAAATCAATTGATCAATATTTATGAATATGTTTGCACCAAATAAGGTGTTCAATCAAGAGTCTAGACCCTCTTCCCTTTGAAAGATTCTTATTCAAAAATCCAACTACAACCTCATGTACTCAAACTAGTGTCTTATTAAGGTGGAACAACAAAAGTTACAATTTCTAAGAGTTATATAGAGAAGAAAAAGCAAGGTGAGGATGAGAGTTATGAGACCCTCCCTTTTCTTTAATGAAAAATAAAAAAACATTGGTCTATGTTGTTTTTAATTTAAGTGTTTTAATGAGAGCCCCATGGTATATTTTATTAAGACATCATTTGGAAACGACCCATGTGGATGGCATTAATGGTTTTTTAACCTTGGTAATGTGATTTAAAGAGCTCTTACCACTAGATTTCTTGTTTTCAGGATTATCGAAATTATTTTGTAAGCATTGTAAACAGTTTTCCCCAAGTTCAAACGAATGGTATTATGTGGCTATGTTTTATGAACCTTCCCAACATCAACATCCTAGGTAGGTATACCCCCAATTTTTTCAGTAAGCATCTTTCAAAGATGGGATTTCACATTTGGAGAGATCTATGGGGTGAAAACACTATCTTGTTTGGATTGGAGAAGAATTAATAACCCCAATATTCACTAGCGTAAGACAAGAATGTTTTTTCAAAGTGATACCAGAAATTTCAAGGCACATTTGGAAGCACTGGAGATGTAGTCATAATTACTATAACAACTATACTCAACAACCTCAAGCTGAATCTTCAGTGATAATTAATGTAACAACTATACTCAACAACCTCAAGATGAATCTTCAACAGTGTTCACAAAAGGGGATCATTGTCACCATGTCACAGAGATGATTGCTCATATACAAATGCCAAGGTTATTGTGACAAAAGAAAGATCTGTCATGTTGTCATTAAAAATTAGTATACAAATGTGAAACAAGGTCACCCACTGACACATAGGTCATAGTCTATAGATTACTTCCCTTGACAGTCTCATTATTATCTATCCACAAGATTACTATAAATGTCATTTTTAAATCAAGGTTCTCTTATGTCACCAAAGGTGTCGAGACATCGTGACGATATTAAATGATCAATTGCCATGCTCAACCATATTGCCTCAAGAATCAAATCTTGTAGCAACCAACTGAAATTAAATTTTTTAATAAGCTTTAGAACAATCTATCTATGATACACAGATAGACTCAAAACTTATTTACATGTAGCTAGACATCTCAATACATCAAAATCCTAGAAAATTGTATACTTTAAGGCTTGGTCATTAACGTGGAGTAAGTCCTTCAAGTTAGATCGAAGTCTTTCTCATATATAGGTCTTTCTATAGGTTGAATTGCTAGCTTTAGGCTGACTTATCCTCTCATAGAGGCTGACTCGTTCTTTGCACTATGACAAGGCCTTTGAGGGTCTTTGACTCTAGATTTGACTCAAATAAATTTTCTTTACAATATTTAACATGCCCAAAATATTCTTCCATACATGAAAATGACTCAACTGACTTGTAGACCAAATGACACGTCCTAGAAGCACTCAACGGGTGCTTGACCTAAAAATAAATTTCCCTTGAGCATGAAACCCATGCCTCAAGAATTTAATAATAATAAATTTATGTTTCTCTTTACATCAAATACATAAAATCATGATTACATGTGTCATTATGAAGAACGAACCTAGTTACATATTTCAACATGGATTAACCCCCTCCCTTGCGTCACCATGCATCGCATATATATGTGAGAATTTAAACATCTTTATTACATTACCCATCATTATAACCATGCAATTTCATAATCATATACTCTAACAAAACATGATTAGGTATCCCCACATCAAATGTTGTTGAGCCCCAACAAAATAATAAACAAATACAAAAATTGGCATACATCTGAATATAGGTCTACCCATCTAAGGGCCTCAATGTGGAGCATTAAAATGAGTTGCACATTGTAAGTTTTATCCTACGATGTTTTCGTTGACATTTTGGGATATTGCCTCTATAAACATGTTGAAATCTCCACACCTTGTCTACATCAACCCTTATAGGCAAAGGGAAATGCTTAACTTTTATTCCTCTTTATGAGTGTCGTGCACTTTAAAGGCTAATTTGATCATTCTCATCCATGTATGCATTCCAACATCACCTTCAAAATCATAGGGATTGAATTTTGTCTTTCTATCATTTTCTCGACCTGCCTTAGTCTTGCAAGTTGTCATGTGAAAAAATGTCATTTACAATCACCAAGTGATTATATTTCGTGATTCTTTGTATTTATCAACATTCGAAGTTTGATTAATTTTTTCCAAAATCTCATCCTTGTAGCTCGTAAACCAATTTTTATGCATACAAAGTTGCACTACTATTGCAACTACAAAAATACAAGAAGAAATAAAATAACAATAAACCCCAAATAAGTAGAAAATGACAACAGAAAAAACAATGTTTAGCGGCATCCAAATAATATCGAAGAAGAGATTTGCAATGTAGGTTGTTAATTGTATTGATCAAGTAATGAGTTACAAAAGAAGGGGAAACCCTTGGTTATACAAATAGGAAGAAACCATAACTTCAAGCTCAAGTAACTATTAAGTGTCATGATACTCTTATTACATGAAAGTGGCATGTTATAATTATTTAAATTAGAAACCATGAGACCTAATACTAAAATATTAATAAATGTACAAGTCTACATACAAGATAGCTCATATTCATACATTTTAATACATAATAAAGATGGAATGGTTAGATGCACAACCTTTTACCCATACATACATATATGGTGAAGTGGAGTTATGTATAAGCTATCTTAGATTAGCTACAAGATGGTGATGATGAGATGTTATGGTAGCTTTAAACTACAAAAAACATCCCAGACTTAATCATGGAATTTTTATAGTAGATTGAGCATGAAATTCAAGATAACTAACATAAATAACCAGCCTCCCCTTCATGCTCGTGTTTCATGTGCAAGAATAACAATAGAAAGGCCTACTCTGGCAAGAAGAAATCATCACTACTTATTTCTAGGCCATCTTGTATGAAGAGTAGAACAATGTGATTAGATATTACAATTAGAATTTTCTACTTTACTGATTTGTGCCCTTGGCCATTGCTATCCCTTTCCCTCTTTAAACCATTCATATTGAATTTTTTTCCCACCCACTCACTAAAATATTCATTAAGTAATGAATTCTCACTTTTCATATCTCAAAATCCAGACCAAATATATTTAATGATTTTGCTATATTAAATTACATTATTGTTGATCGTTCCTCAATGCTTGCCCACTTGAAGTTGCACCTGAAAAAAAACACGTGGAATTGAATTACAAAGTAGTCTTGTAAAAATTTCACGTAGAAGTAGACCTATTATGGAAATTCTCAGAAAACTATGGAGTAGATTCAAATTAACAATTAAATCAACTAGTTAATAAGACCAATAAAAACTACACTGTACGAATATGAATAATTATGTTCTAACTTCTAAATTTATGAAATTTATTGCAGTATATAATTGGATCTACTTACAACATTAGACAGTTGGCCTATTATGTTGTACATAGATCTCAACATGGCCTCCAAAGTGTCTTTCGTTATCTGAAATTTGACATCAGTTTCTCCAGATGAAGTTTGTGTAGTTTCCTGAAGCTGCATGTGTGGAGAAAATATAAATTAATATTAGAAAGCATGCTAGTGTAGAACATTTCTCTTAAACATAACCAATAATAAATCACATTCGAGCATTTTTTCATATGAACCTCTCCTCTATCATGAATGTTAAGCCATTCTTTGATGAGCATCAAAGATCTAAGTGTCTTTGACATCCACACAATTGACCCAAAACAAAAGGCATTTTATCTTATGTTCCAAAGACATTGAAAAAAAATAGATGATGTTCTGCTTTGCTTGCATACGATGGCATACAATACATATATTAGTATGGAAAAAGAAGGAATTATACAAAGTTGTAAAAACAAAATTGCATGAAGAAAAAATACATATAAAATGTAATTTTTCACTATTTTTTTCCAATGCCAGCTTTGTACATATATATGTGAGTTAATTCATAGCCACTGCCTCACCAAGTTACAAAATCTGAAATTTCCAGTTCTCTCACAGATAGACAGATAGTATGTAACTGTCAGTTATATAGTAAATTTTTGAAGTGTCTAATAATCAATCTCACTGTCTACAATAAAATCACAGATCTTGCCCCAAGTGGCCTCTTATTATTCATAAATTCTAGAGAATATTATCCATCATTCTTGTGTAAAAACACTAGTCTTATAGTGAGTCCAGAGCACTTTCTCATGTCCAAAACCTTTAGGTTTGATATTTGATCAAATTCTGCGTGAAGGTCCTTCAAAGAGCTGCACAGTGAAATATCAAGAAATTCTAGTTGTTGAGTTCTGCAAATGGAAGGAGGAAGCATTGACAAGCTTGGACTTGCAGACAATCTCAGAAACCTAAGTGACCTTAAATTTCCCAAGTCATTAGGTAGCTTTTGGATAAGATGACAATCTGTGACAAACAACCTTTCCACGGAAATTAAGTTGCATATTTTTTCTGGAAATTCCTCCAAATCGCTACAGTGATCAAAGATAATTTATACAAACTTAGGAAACTCTAGGACTTGCCCCTTTGTCAAATATAGCCATATTTCCCAAGTCCTCACAGATGCATATAGAGAATTTTTCCAAGTTCAACTAGGATCTACAGTACTCGTAAAGAGGAGGTAGTATCAACTTCTCAAGGAATACAGACTTAAGCTGGGTAACTGGAAAAAGTACTGATAGGCCTTTAAGTATTGCACGCTTTGAATTGTAATTGTACATGATGAGAACCTGATGTTTTGGCATGGTATGTAAAAATTTTGGAAGACAGTATTAACTTGCATCAAAGAACAAAGCCAGAGCTTTCACCTCAGAAAAATATATTTGAGACCAATCTTGTTCTTCCATTGAACCTATAGTAATGTCCCAAAAATGCAAAAGTCAGAAAGCTGAGGTGCTATGATGATAAAAATGCGTCCTTATTAAATTTGAAAAATTAGTAGATTGAACAAATAATTATTCAATGCTTATGTAGGGAAAAGAAAATAAGTTTCAGGGATGACCTGTATGAATTGAAACAAATTAACCTGAGATGTATGCTCTAGTGCCAACCAGTTTGTTGGAATACCATCCTCTTTAGCAGGCATGAAAAGCCTCTTATGAACGACACTATCCTGGCTAGCGAGACACAAGGCTAAATCATACATCACATCATGTTGAGTAAATAAAAGCTCAATAGCACAATCAAATGAGATGCCTAGAGTCCCGATACATCAAAACTTGTATTAACCAAAGGTAGTGATCTGAAAAACACCTTTAACTTTACCAGCTAACACATTGATTTATCTTACCTTCTTGATTTCTGATTTTTTTTTGCCTCAACTTTTTTGCAAAGCTGGTTCTCATAATAGACTTTAAAATTAAGTTGAGATACAAATATCAAGAATGAGAAGAACAGAACAATCAGCAAATTTATTGAAGGCAGCAAATCTAAGCAAGTTCCTCACCTTGAATCGCTTGTGAGATTTAGGAGATTTCGACTTGCAAGTTCTAACAAGACCACAAAATCATCTTTCCTATCCATTCCACGAGCATATACCCAAATATCCAGTAATGAATATACATAGATATTTCTACCCTTGGGAAATTCCCCCAAGTCCATAAAGCGGTCCTTCAATGACATCAATACTTGTTTCCAAGCAATGGAGCAGATCCTCTGTGTAATGTTTCGATATAGATTCTGCTCTTGAAAGATTTTTCTTAGC
Organism: Pinus albicaulis; assembly: GCA_034641835.2. NCBI lineage: Eukaryota > Viridiplantae > Streptophyta > Pinopsida > Pinales > Pinaceae > Pinus > Pinus albicaulis. The sequence continues at coordinate 1,087,969,256 of CM076579.1, read as the reverse complement.
CTTTTCCAAAATTGGTTGTGGCTCATTAGGCAAAGAGCTTCCAATCACCTTAAGGGAAAGTGGTAAACCCATACAGACTGCTTCAACTGACAAATATTTTAGCAGTTAAACATGTTAATCTTCTGCAGAAATATAGAGCATTAAAAAATTTTCTGGAGTTGTTAACTCTTTGATTTTAGACCTATAAAACCATTATTTGTCAAAGGGACATAAAATCAATCTGAGTTTGAACACTATATGATAGGATGCAAAGCATTCGAGCAGGATAAAGAAACAAGCAGTTAGGGTATGAGATTTTGAATAGTATGTCATATTCATACCTTTTTAACAACAACTTCATCATTTCTTGTTGGAATTAAAGGCTGTCCAAAGGCCCAGAAATGTAAATGAGATAGGGCATTAGCCTTTTGCAACATGGGCATGTTATACACGTGATTGTTGTCTGTATGTGGAATAGTGAGATCCTGCCTCGTTGTGATAACCGTTTTTCAACCCTCTGCTTCAAACAAAAATTGTTCCACATCTAATTTTGACCAAACATCATCCAAAATCACCAACGTTTGTGGATTTCCTTTTAAACTGAGTTTCTTCTGCAGTTGGTTGTACGCATCCTCGATGCTCTGAAAAATAGGCCTTCGACCTCTGATTATTTTATCCCACGTAATCTCCAAAAGGCCCATTACATTTGGAGACCGTGCAACAGTTATGAAAACTATATTGTTTTGGAAGAAATCTGATAATCACAACGAGAATAGGCACTGAAAAAATAAAAGGGGTAGCAATAAAATGGAGGCTTTGTGTGACGATTAAAACAGGGGAATTGTTCTTACCTTTGACTTCGGGATCGTTACAAGGGGCTAATGAAATGGTAGTTTTTCTGCTTTCACCCATTCCTTCAACCCCAACGATACTAACTCCCTTCTTGAATAGGATATGTTTGACATCAATGACAATATTATTCAAACCCACTACAAATATTGACATACTCGCGATTTAGGAGCTTTCACTGCCAGTGAACTGCTAAAATTGTTCATACATTATGGTATCATGTGACCCATCAATGGCGCTCTGAAATAGTTCAATTGTACTCATTTGATGAAGCATGAATGAATTGGAGTTTTCATCATTAGTCATCTTAACATTAACTGTTTCTATTATAATCCAACCCATTTCTTCAATAATTTTAGATTGTTCGCTAAAATCCTTGAAATCCACATCTAGGTTGTGGACATCAAGGGTACGCAAGAAATTGTTGACATTATTTTCTATCTTTTGGAGCTTCTTTCCATAGAAATACCTTATGTATAAATTAAAGCTAGTCATATGCTCTAATTTTTTTACTATGTGAAGGCCATCCTGCAGCTGCGCTTGAAAGTCATTGAATGGGTGGCCTCTCTCAGGCGTGGGGCCTGACTGAGAAGATAGCTTGGAAATTTCATCAATGCTAGGCTGGAGGAGGAAAAAGTGTTGTCTGAGTTCCTCGCAGGATGATTTGTTAGAGACCATACTATTCAGGATGGTTCTGGTTACTATGAAGAACTTTTCGATGCTTGAATGAGAAACAGAATCCATAACTATACTGCAAAAATTGATACCAATCACTTAAATGAGAATGTCAAAGAATGCTTATATTTCAAGTAGATAGACAAAAGAAATGGCACAATTCAAGAATATATTGTCACCAAATAGTTATCTACGAGAATCAATACCGTTGAAAAGCTATGCCTATCAAATTTTCAGCAGTAGTCCCAATATCTTGCAGCAATTCAATGCTTCTAGTTCTCCTCACCCCTTCCTCGCAGAATATTAATTTAGTTTCATCTGGATCCTACCCGAGCAATGCCATCCATAAATAAAGGTCGTTCACCTGCCCCAGGTCTGTCAATGGAGGGGTCTGCCTCTCCTTTCTCTTGGTGATCCCTCCTCTCGTATCTCGCATCTGGCCACTCAGAACCAGGCAGGTTCAAATGCTCATATCCAAACAAGAAATGTTCAGTCAGCCAAACCTAACCCAGCTTGGTCCAATGGTTCTCGAATGCCAATGATGCCTCACACAATATCGGTCGGCGCTCTTTTTCTTTTGCCCAAAAAACAAGCTTATTTGGCCTAAAAAATAATAAATAATACCTTAAAATATTTATATTCCATATGTAATAAAAAAAAACCCCACTAACCCTTTGTTATATATCCAATATAATTTTTAGGTTTTTCTAAAAAAAATTACCCCATTTTGAACACACGTGATATAATATTGCTTTGTTAGTGACGCCCTTGAGCATGAAATATAGTTAGGTTTACTAGGTTTAATAACCTAATATTATATCAATAAAAAAATGATCATTTTATGAGTATTTTTATGTTCATGGAAGCAAAATTGGATTAATATAATATTAAGTTTAATAACCTTATATTATATCAAAAAAAAAACATTTTATAAGTATGTTTATGTCCATGGAAGAAGTAACATTGTAATCCTAACTATAGGAAATGTGGATTCATCTCATATTTCCCTAAAGACAGTTTTTTCTTGGCTGTTGATTTTTCTTGGCTAAGAGCTCGCCTTCCTTTGACTTATGAGTGAAATCTTGGCCCCTTACACACCATAAGTGGAGTAATTCTACATGAAATATAGTCTCAAGATAGGAAAACTATCTTGGAAGCACAATAAGGTGGTTGAGAGAATATCTCAACCACACACCAAAATAGGAATATTTAGATTTGCCTACCTTCTATGATATAGGAACAAAATTCTTACATAGAGAGTCAACACGACAGATAAGTAGGAATTACATATTCCAAAAAAAACTCCTTAAATTTAAATGAGAATACAAGTACAGATTCTCCTGTGGTTTAATGGAATAGCAAATAACTATAAAAAATCTTGATTTAATTTGAAAGTGGTAATTAAAAACCCTAGGGAAAAACCCTAGTCTCCAACTACCCATTAACACCTAGTAAAAAAACATAAGGTAATACATTCAAAAGTAACCTAGCTTAAAAAAGAATAATAAACTCATGAAGTGAGTGCTACAAAAAACTCATGAAGTGACTTCTGAAGGTCGGAACATAGCTTAAAAAGGAACAACAAACTCATGAAGTGACTGCTGGAGGCCAGAACCTAGCTTAAAAAAGAACAACAAACTAATGAAGTGACTGCTTGAGGCTAGAACCTAGCTTAAAAATAAACAACAAACCCATGAAGTGTTGGAATATGTAATTCCTATTTGTCTACGGTTGTGACTCTCTATGTAAGGAGTTTTTTCCTACATCATAGGAGTTAGCTAAATCTATATTTTCCTAGTTTGGTGTGTGGTTGAGATATTCTCTCAACCACCTTATTGTGCGTCGAGGATAGTTTTCTTATATTGAGACTATACTTCATTTATATATATGTGTAATATCTTTGATTAATATATATAGTGTTTATAGCAAGTTTTTATCTTGGTATCAAAGCCCATACAGGCCTGGACCTCGGCCCCTCGTGGGCTGAGGGAAACGAGAGAAATAAAAGAGTATATCGATATTGTTTTAAGTTTTGTTTTAGTTTTCCCATAGGAGTTGAACGTTGCAGAAAGTCATTGTTCGTTGTGTGTGCAGAGGCCAAAGAGACCTGCATGGATCGACTGGCGGTCGTAGCACAGTGAGCGTGGATTGGTGTTGTAACCACATTGGTGCTCTCCTATGTGAGCTTCACGAACATCCTCTCTGCCTCCAATTTCTTGTACAGTTGCGAGATGTTGCTGGAGTTTGCCTCGTTTTGTGGTTGGTGAAAGGGGAGGAATTACACAGTATTTTCCATGAGCTATGATATCCACAGCTTTAGTGGTTTCCAAGGACGCGAAGTGCCACTAGATCTATTGGAGAAGCCGATTGAGGTTTATTTGATAAGATTTATGAGCTCTCGAAGAAGGTCTCAGAGTTTGAACCGAAGGCCGCCACGTTCTGGAAGGACGATGAGCACATTCCCTTCCTGTTTCTTGCCCGAGCCCTAGACTTGATATCCAACGAATCTGGAAGAATCGCCATCACAGAGATTTTGTGTAATATGTTTTGAACCGTGATCACCACGAATCCGTGATTCCATTTTCATGGGAGATACAGATGAATTTTCAGCATGGTATGTCATCCAGCTTCTGCCTCGCTCTAAAGGAATGTTTATTACACTGAAAATTCAGTGGCTTGGCTTCTCTGGCATGTCTATATGTGAGATCAAATTTTCTTGATAACGTGAAAAATAGCAACAGAGGCTTCGTTCGATGCAAGAATTTTTGTTTGTGACTATGATCTTGTAACATACGAACAATGATAGGAGGAATTTTTTTAGCGGCGATGATGTCGTTGTTATTGCTCTGGGCGACTATATGGGCCATGATGCTGGCATATATGTGGCTCATATGGCACGTTTCTTCTCACCACATGCCACGACAGTTGCCATTGGTGGACAATGCCAACAGTAAGCTTTCCAAGCACCATGGGCTCTCGGAGGCTGACCTTCACCAGCTACCCACCATCGAATGTTCTAAAGAAAAAGAAGGGACTCTGGGAGTCGAAAATTCCGAGTGCGCAGTGTGCATCGAGGCTTTCAAGGGCAGAGACCAGTGCCGCATGATCCCGGATCTGACGGTGGATTCCTAGAGTGCCCATGTCTAGATGTGAGTACCTACGTCGAAATATTCTGTGCTAGAATGCACTGCATTAAGACGAGTTGAAAATATGTTAATCGGTTGCTTGATCAGTAGACACTTCTGAGGAATCGTTGGAAAAGAATGGTTGCCGTTATGTTAGGGAAATAGTCATCTTGGGAAGAGATAAAGAAATTTGATGTTGTGTTTATTTTATTTCGTGGAATCATGTTAAAATTATTGAGCCTTATTGAGCCTAGCTAACTCAATGTAGGTAAAGTTACTTTGTTATAATTCGAGACTCTAACAAATGACAAGTTAAGTATGGAGTTCCAAGATTTAATTTACAAAGACAAAGATGCCCAAGATGTGAACAACGAAAAGTTTAGGTAAAGAATTGGAAACACTTAGTAATGATGGAGCATGTGGATTTGTCGGGAGGTTTCGAGCTTCCTGTGTTTTGGATCGACCTGGTTGAAGGTTGAATGCATTTCTAGACTGGTCTCGTGGAGAAACTGTGAAGTGTGGTACAAAATATGTGCTGCAGTAGCTAAGGGCAGTGTAGTGAGTTGCCTGGACATGATTATGTTTGTATACCAGAAAAACCTCTCGTGAGCTACGCAACATGAGTGTGGTGAGTTGCAGTTGATGGAAATGTTTTTGCAGCATTTGTGGAGACAGGGTGAAGATGAAACTACAAGTTCTAACATATTTACTTTGATGAAACAAATTGTCTTCGTGAATTATTTTGTTCTCATGTTGAGACTAGTCAACTTAACATGTAAATGCATTCATGTAAATCTGGTTAAAATAATTAGATGTTGTATTGTTGTGACATTTAGGTTGGAAAACTATTGTCACGAGTGTGAATCTATGTTGGAATTTTCCATTCCAACAATAGACAAATTTATTTGCAGGAATGATTTACTACTAGATATGATGAAGACATTGACGGTGAAAATGGCATCAAAGGATAGTGGTTGGATCTACATCAGAGATTGGAGGAGGATGGAAAATCAAGTTTGTGAGTGTTTTTGACGCAGTGAAGTGATGGAACCAATCCAATATCACAATGGATCTACAATAAGCAATAAACACCCCTTTATACTTAACAAAACCGGAATTCTTTGCGTCGGCAAAAAAAAAATATGCTTTTCTTATTTTGACTTCCGATATAGCTCTTTTATACCACTCAAAACAATGTTAAACACCTTTTAATGACAGAAATCTATGGTACTTCCACATCACAGATCTGGTTGATAGAACGGCTTAAAATAGTTTCGCTAATCGGCAATTACAAATTCTTTCCAAACTTCGACATTCTCCATGATTCTGACGCGATACCAATCAGCAATCGCAGTTTGCAGAGAATAGGTATCACTTTTGCAACCGTTCCGATGCGATATTAGTCGGAAATCGGAATCGTTGTGTCACAAGGGTTGGACAATGCTCCTCCCTGTAGTGTTGCGATAATTTCCGGACCCGATCTCATATCAAACCAATTCATAACATTTCGCATCTGGGTCTATTTTTATATGTCACGATATGAACCATCTCTCCCTGCTCCGATGCCATAAGTTATGTAGACCCGACGAGTTTCAAAACCAATATATATATTAATCAAATCTACTCAAAATTTCTGTGAAGTCGTTTTACACCAATTTTTTGTGTTAAGGTTGTTCTAGCTCGCAATCCAATTATTCCAAGTTTTCCTTAATCATGGGAAATTTTACAGTTTAAAACAAAATACGCAGATTGCCACCATTTCAAGCAATTACACAAATAAAATCAAACGCTTCAGTCTTCGCGAACCCATCATACATTGAGGCACAAAACATTAAATTTATTCAATAACAACAGTAGAACATAGTCTCGGCCTTTGCCCGGTCACACAAGGAATGATCTCTGTTTTTTTCACAAACACAGTCCTCACTACAAATCTGAGCTCTCGCTCTACACCAAGTCTTGCTTAATCTCTAAAAGAACCTCTAATATCAACATTTTACTCCTTTTTTTTTATTAACTTGAGATATTTTCCTAAAATATCTAACAGCAATTTCCTATTTTTTATAGATCAAACAGAAATCTGCTACTTCATAGCTTCTCAACACATCTATACAAACAAATCTTATCTCTAATCTAAAATAAGACAATCTCTTATTTATTACAATAACTAACTATTTGAGAAGTCCATCCTTCTCAGTAAAACTGATTTTTACCAAACAGTCAATGAATTTCACTCTGTTTAGCCACAACATGTGAACAGATCTTCACATTGCTGGCTAATTCCGATGCTCCTGCATCAGACTCCTGGGGAAGAAAAAATTTGTTCTTCAAACTTTCAGGACTTATTCCATATTTTTGTAGTTCAGCTGCATTTAACCAACTGGAATCTTCCATTGGCTGCTCTTTCCACTTAACTAGATATTGGAAATATGTCTGCCCTCGATTTTTCTTGGATATTCTTTGATCCAAGATAGCCTCAACTTCTTTCTTGGATGCTTTTGGTACCTGTTCCTCCCAATATACAGTTTTAACTTCATCACCTGTAATTTCATTCTGCAATTCGGTCTCTGCCTCTTTGAATGGATATAAGTCTGCAATATTAAAAATGGGGGATATTCTGATTCCTTCCGGCAACTCAATCTCATATGCATTGGCTGAAAATTTCCTTCTGATTTTACAAGGTACTATTTTCTTCATTTTCAGTTTATTATAATTTTTTGTAGGAAATCTTTCTTTCCTCAAATATGCCATGACTAAATCTCCCACTTGAAACTCTTTTTCTCTTCTTTTCAGATCTGCTCTTTGCTTGTATCTTCTGCTGCTTTCCTACAATTTACCTTTGATTTCTTCTTGTAGCTTCTGCATTTGTTCAAAAAAATCTTCAGCACTTGCACTCCTGGATTCCTGTTTTCCCAAGTCCCTAAGCTCGTATACTCCTCTCAGATGCATTCCAAAGACAATCTGAAATGGACTCATTCCAGTGCTTCGGTTTGGTGTATCATTGTAAGCGAATTCAGCTTGAGCTAATGCTAAATCCCACTGTTTGGGATTCTGATGTACCAAACTTCTTAGTATATTTCCCAAGCTTCTATTCACTACTTCAGTTTTTCCATCTGTCTGAGGATGGTACGCTGAACTAAAACTGAGTTTAGTTCCCAGCTTCTTCCAAAGTGTCCTCCAGAAATTCCCTACAAATTTAGTGTCTCGATCTGATACAATACTTATAGGTAAACCATGCAATCTTACAATCTCTGAAAAGAATAAATTTGCTATGTGTGTTGCATCATTAGTCTTCTTACAAGCAATAAAATGGGCCATTTTAGAAAATCTATCTACAACAACATAAATAGAATCATTTCCTCTCTGAGTTTTTGGTAAACCCAGAACAAATTCCATGCTAACTGCATCCCATGGTCGATCTGGTATGGGCAATGGCTGATATAGACCTGTAATCTGACTCCTTCCTTTGGCATATTGACATACCCTGCATTTCTCAACAAACTTTTTAACATCAATTTGCATTTTAGGCCAATAATAAAAAGCATTCACCTGAGTGAAAGTTTTATCTTGTCCAAAATGACCAGACAACCCTCCACTATGCTTCTCTTTAATTATGTTCTCTCTCATGGAACATTTAGGAATACATAATTTGTTTCTTTTACATAACAGGCCTCCTTGAATAAGGTAGTCCATCCATTGACTTCTATTATGGCTCACCGGATTCTGAACTGTTGTGTAGATGTCTTTAAAATCCTCATCATCCTTGTACATTTCTATCATTTCATCAAAACCTACAACACCCACTTTAAACTCTTGCAAAAGAAAACTTACCCTGCTCAATGCATCTGCTACTTTATTAGACTTACCACTTTTATGCTTTATTACAAAAGTGAAACTTTGCAGAAATTCCACCCATTTGGCATGCTTCTGATTTAGCTTTGGTTGATTATTAATAAACTGCAAATCGTGGTTGTCTGAATATAAGATGAATTCCTTTGGCAGTAAGTAATGCCTCCACTTTTTCAATGCCTGCACAATAGCGTAAAAATCCTTGTCATAGGAAGAATATTTCTTTTTCACATCATTTAACTTCTCGCTGAAATATGCTATCGGTCTTTGCTCTTGGCTTAGTACCGCACCAACTGCTTCTCCACTTGCATCGATTTCCACTTGAAAGACTTTCTCGAAATTTGGCAATGCTAGAATTAGCTCTTGTGTTATCTTCTTTTTCAGCAAATTAAAGTTCCTATCCGCTGCTTTTGTCCATCGAAATGGTTGATTGACCTCCTTAATTGTCTCAAGGATTGGTGCACAAACTTGACTAAACCCCTTTATAAATTTTCGGTAAAAACTAGCAAGTCCATGAAAACTTCTTATCTCAAATACACTCTTGGGAGTAGGCCAGTTCCTGATTGCTTGTACCTTCTTCGGATCCATTTTCAAACCTTCTTTGGAAATCACAAATCCCAAGTATACCAACTCCTCTTTCATGAAACTACATTTCTTCAAATTGATTAGTAGTTTTTCTTTCTGTAGAGTTTTCAGGACTAACTTCAGGTGTTCCAAATTCTCCTCTTTACTTTTGCTAAAAACCAGAATATCATCAAGGTAAACAACAAAAAATTTACCTGTATATTCTTTCAAGACCTCGTTCATTAGTCTCATGAATGTACTGGATGCATTAGTGATCCCAAAAAGCATCACTAACCACTCATACATTCCACTATTGGTTTTGAAAGTCGTTTTCCATTCATCGCCTTCCCGAATTCTGATCTAATGATACCCGCTTTTTAAATCTATCTTAGTGAAATACCTGGATCCACTTAAACAGTGCATTAAATCATCCATCCTGGGCAAAGGAAATCTGTACCTGACTGTTATCTTGTTGATAGCTCTGGAATCGGTGCACATGCGCCATTCTCCTCCCTTCTTCGGACTAAGTACCGTTGGCACAGCACACGGGCTCAGACTTTCTCGAATTAGCCCCTTGTTCATCAGCTCCTATACTTGCCTTGCAATCTCTGCATTTTCCTGGGGAGTTAGTCTATACGCAGCTTTATTAGGTAGACTTGCTCCTGGTATTAAATCGATATGGTGGCTCACAATTCTCATTGGTGGTAATTCATCCACAATGATATCTATGAAATTATTTAACACGGCTTGAATTTCTTCAGGAAAATCATTTAAATTCGTGGAGGTTAAGATTACCTTGGGCCTCCCTACGATAGCGAAATGCACCTCCTCGCTTTTATCGACCTCCTGTAGCAGTTCTTTGCCACTTATCAGCATAATATTATTTTCAGGCAGTTCTTTATCAACATCATTCTTCACTGGCAGCAACATGTGTTTAATTCCATCCTTCTCTATGGTATATGTGTTCCTTCTCCCATCGTGAATCGCTTTCTGGTCAAATTTCCATGGTCTCCCCAATAACACATGACATACATCCATGGGCATGATGTCACATAGGATCACGTCTTTGTATGTGCCGATCTGCATTTCCACATTACACTGCTTTGTCACGATAACTTGATGACCCTTCTGAAGCCAAGATACTTTGTAAGGTGCAGGATGTGCCGTCCTTGCTAACCCAAGTTTTTCCACCATCTCTGTGGACACAAGATTGTCAGTACTCCCACTGTCAATTATAACCTTACATCACTTACCTTTTTATTTACATGTGGTTCTGAACAAATTATTCCTTTGCGTAGGTTCTCCAGTCTCCTTTTTTGATCTAAGCAAAGTTCTTCTAAGCAGCAGTGATTCACCTTCTTCAGGTGGTTCCTCTTTCTCCACAAGTCGAGGTGGTTTTGGCTCTGCCTCAGCCACATTTGCACCCCTCTGGCTTGCTGATTTTTTATGAGGACAGTCCCTCGACATGTGTCCCCATTCTCCACAAGTATAACATCTAACATCTCTTCCTCGCCCTATTCCTCTAGGCGCGAATATTCCTCTACTAGATTCACCCGTCTGTGGTGATATGCCACTTGAACTTCCTGTTTCATGCTGATGTTGTGTTCCTCTGGATCTGAAAGCTCCTCTACCTCTCGCTGAGCTCTTCCCTCTATTCCTTTGACTCTGTCTCCTCACTATTTTCTCCTCTGCTCTCAGACTTGCTTGATAGGCATCCTCAACAGTTTTCAGACTTAACAGGCTAATCTCATCTTGTATTCCATACCTTAGCCCATTAACATATCTAGCTATTTTCTCCAAATCATCTTCTACATGCCCTATTCTGATACTTAATCTATAAAATTCTTCTGTGTACTCCTTAACAGAAATTCCTTTCTGCTTCAGATTTATCCCACTGCTTGATCTTAGATTTCCCTTTTCTCGTTCTTGATGTCTGTACCTCGTCCCACCAGATGGCTGCATGACCTTTCAATCTAGTGACTGCAAAATTTACCCTCTTATTCTCTTCAACCTCTTCATAGTCAAAGTACTGATCTATGGATCTGATCCAATCCATAAGCTCCTCCGCATTCAGACTCCCTTCATACATAGGAATCTCCATCTTGGGTTTGCTTCCAAATTTTGCCAGCATCTTGATGAATTTGACATTTTCATTGTCTTCTTCTACTTCCACATCTGCATCAGATTCTTCTGAAGAACTTTCAGCTCCATTATCAGGCGCTCTTCTTTGGGCTGTCTCCATTGTCTCCATTCGTGCACGCAAATTCCGCACTTCTTCCAACAGAACTGCATTTGGTTCTGGTCTCCCTCGACCAATTCCTCTTCTTGGTGGCATTTTCGCTGCAAATACCCCTTTCTTTGGCTCCGATACCAAAAATTTGACGCAACGAAGTGATGGAACCAATCCAATATCACAATGGATCTACAATAAGCAATAAACACCCCTTTATACTTAACAAAACCGGAATTCTTTGCGTCGGCAAAAAAAAAATATGCTTTTCTTCTTTCGACTTCCGATATAGCTCTTTTATACCACTCAAAACAATGTTAAACACCTTTTAATGACAGAAATCTATGGTACTTCCACACCATAGATCTGGTTGATCGAACGGCTTAAAATAGTTTCGCTAATCGGCAATTACAAAGTCTTTCCAAACTTCAACATTCTCGATGATTCCGACGCGATACCAATCGGCAATCGTAGTTTGCAGAGAATAGATATCACTTTTGCGACCGTTCTGATGCGATATTAGTCGGAAATGAGAATCGTTGTGTCACAAGGGTTGGACAATGCTCCTCCCTGTAGTGTTGCGATAATTTCCGGACCCGATCTCATATCAAACCAATTCATAACATTTTGCATCTGAGTCTATTGTTATATGTCACGATATGAACCATCTCTCCCCGCTCCAATGTGATAAGTTATGCGGACCCGACGAGTTTCAAAACCAATATATATATTAATCAAATCTACTCAAAATTTCTGTGAAGTCGTTTTACACCAATTTTCTGTGTTAAGGCTGTTCCAGCTCGCAATCCAATTATTCCAAGTTTGCCTTAATCATGGGAAATTTTATAGTTTAAAACAAAATACGCAGATTGCCACCATTTCAAGCAATTACACAAAGAAAAGCAAACGCTTCAGTCTTCGCGAACCCATCATACATTGAGGCACAAAACATTAAATTTATTCAATAACAACAGTAGAACAAAGTCTCGGCCTTTGCCCGATCACACAAGGAATGATCTCTATTTTTTTCACAAACACAGTCCTCACTACAAATCTGAGCTCTCGCTCTACACCAAGTCTTGCTTAATCTCTAAAAGAACCTCTACTATCAACATTTTACTCCTTTTTTTTTATTAACTCGAGATATTTTCCTAAAATATCTAACAGCAATTTCCTATTTTTTATAGATCAAACAGAAATCTGCTACTTCGTAGCTTCTCAACACATCTATACAAACAAATCTTATCTCTAATCTAAAATAAGACAATCTCTTATTTATTACAATAACTAACTATTTGAGAAGTCCATCCTTCTCAGTAAAACTGATTTTTACCAAACAGTCAATGAATTTCACTCTGTTTAGCCACAACATGTGAACAGATCTTCACATTGCTGGCTAATTCCGAAGCTCCTGCATCAGTTTTTTGTGAGTTTCTGGGAATAGACTCTTGATGATGAGTCACACAGTTGAATGGTAAGCAAGTCTAGGATGGTTGTGTAGTGGTCATTGTATGTACCTGGTAACTCCAAAAGTTGGAGTATGTAATGTAAGCCTTGTAAAGGAATATGTATCCCGTGAAGTTCGTGGTTATCTAAAAACCACTTTGTAATTACAGGCTTATGGTCAGCCGGAAACCATCTTTTGTCACTTTAAAGTGATGGTTTGTGGTGAACCAGAAACCACATACAAAGCCTTCACGGCTATAGAGCCTTCGTGGCTACGGTGCCCCGGGTGCACACAAGAGCTTCAATGCTCACAGGAGTAGGTGGACTGCAGTAAACACCTCACTTAGAGGTCTCAGATATTTTTTTTTTAGCAGAGGAGGGTCGTCACATTTTTCTGCCTGACAATCACGTCAAAAGGTGCAATCAGTGCAACTGTTAGGGTCATACCCGTGTCGATTTCGAGACTCGCACGGATTTTATTTGGGTGCATATATCTAGCTTAGAAAGGCGTTGATATCTCTTTTGGCAGTTCTGCTCATGGGATTTGCTTGTTTGTGGTGGATCTGAGTTGCAGACATTGTTGTCGGTTCTGCACATGGGATTTGCCCATTTGTGGTGGATCTGAGTTGCAAACACAACTTTTGTTGGTTCTGGACATAGGATTTGCCCGTTTGTGGTGGATCTGAGTCGCAGACACATATTTTGTTATGATTGACCACAACTAGATTTTGTGAATCGATATCGAGACAAGTAGTCATTAAGGGGGGTTGTTGGAATATGTAATTCCTACTTGTCTACGGTTGTGACTCTCTATGTAAGGAGTTTGTTCCTATATCATAGGAGGTAGCTAAATCTATATTTTCCTAGTTTGGTGTGTGGTTGAGATATTCTCTCAACCACCTTATTGTGCGTCCAATATAGTTTTCCTATCTTGAGACTATACTTCATGTATATATATGTGTAATCTCTTTGATTAATATATATAGTGTTTATAGCGAGATTTTATCTTGATGTGACTGCAGAAAGCCGCATTCCGAAAGCATTACTAGTAAGAAGCAGATGCCAAAAGAGGGAAGGACATTAGGGCCGATACATATCAGTCGAATTTGAAAAGAAAAGAACCTGTAAACAAAAACTGGGAAAGGGTATACCTGAAACAGTAAACTCTTCCCTTGACAGCTCCCAACAATGTCCCTAAAAACCCCAATTCGTTAGATTTACTACAGGAGATATAACAGAGAACCATGTAGAAGAATGAAAAAAAAAAATCAAATTACAAAATTTACCTGTTGTAGAATTAATCCTCTGACGGGTTCACCAACCAATCAATTCTTGTGTAAAAAGGATATTCATTAGGTTACCTCTCTATGCGAAGGATTGGTATCAGAAGGAGCGACCCATGAATAAACAGAACTTGAATTTTTTTTGCCCGAGGTTATAGAGCCATTTTGGGAAAGAAGAACGATGAAATGAATTGCTTGTGGGCCCACGATGGGAGGGTGGTTTCTCTAACCACCTCCTCCAGATCGCATTGTCATGTAAACCCTAGTGATTGAGAACCGTAGATCCAAACCAAGACCATAAAAACACTAGGTGGCGCACAGTGTAACGACTTCGTGATAGTTTGAAAGTCCTCTAAACATGAAGGTTATGATATGTGTTAAATCCAAAACTATGGAACACTATGCGGTAACATTCGAATAAACAATATTGCCATGTTTAATGAATCAAGTGATTTTATGCAGAGTATTAAACATAGGTTGGAAAACCATAGTAATTAGCCCACTCACCTTATTACAAGAAATATAATTCAGAAAATCCATATCAAGTGCAAATAACTCGTAAATGTAAAATGTAAAAACCAAAAAGAAAAAAAAATGTCAAGGTATGTTACAATATATCTATAGAAACCAAAAAGAAATGTTAAGGTATGTTACAATATATCTATAAAAACCAAAAAAACATTAAAAATGTTGAGGTATCTTATAATATATCCATCACCAGTTTATGTATTGATTCCGCACATTATTGATATTTGCACAATGCTCTGACTCCAAGATTTTAATTTTTTTTATTAAAATAACAAAATCTTTAGTTTCACCGTTTCAGAAGTCGGTAAACCAAACAATACAGAGACGGTAGAAAATCACGTTTATTACATATGGATTGGAACAACATGGCATCGCACGTCATGTGACGGCGAAACACGTGATGCTTATTGCTGTTAACGGACAAGACAACATGGCGGAGAAGGAACGCGACACACTGAAGTTGAAAGAATAGATGGCGGAGAATGATGAGATGTTAACAGGGCTTGCTGCACAAACATTTCTTCTTCGGCACATGGGTGCGGTGGCACCTGCCATCCTCAAATCCTTCACTTTTGCAAATGGTTTTGCAGTTGGCGTCCTTCCCGCAGTGTCCCTTAAACTTGTGGCTAGCAGCCTTACATACTCGCTCTCCTGCAATGCTGTCCACCTGCTGCATCTCTGTAAATGTTGGGCCACAAAACACAACATGGCCACCAGACTAGTTAATCTATTGAATACACAACATGGTCACCAGACTGTGACATGTTGCATAAAAATAAAATTATTAAAATTATTAATTAAAATATTTTGACTCGTATAAATTACATAAAATTAAAATTAAATTAGATAATAAAATTAATAATAATTTATAACGAAATCAACCTAGATCCATCTTAACTCAAGATCTATCAAGTGCCAAAAATGATCAAATCTCTATGAGGTGAAAATATTTCCTCAATTTGAGCACTCAAAAAAAGAGGTTTCCACCTGGATAGATTTGATCTATCACTGTGCTTGAAAGATAGGAACTTAAGATGTATCTAGGTTGGCATGATCCTAATTAATAAGCAAAATAGTTAGTTACGGTAGCACAATTGGCTAAAAGCATGTTCGCAAACCCAAATTCAATCAAGTAGAGAATTAATTTTTACTTTTATATAATATAATTAAAATATATAATAATAAAAAATTATTTTTTAATGTTGATTAAGTCAACATAACATTATATTACATAACAATTTACATAATTAAAGTTTTCCAACCTAGGTGAAATACTAAATAGTAAAGTACCTAGTAAACATTTTGACTCTCAGATGTTGCATAAAAATAAAAATAAAATAAAATAAATAATTATAATTATTAATTAAAATATTTTGACTCTTTCAAATTACATAAAATTAAAATTAAATTAAATAATAAAATAATTAATAATTAATAAATAAATCAACCTAGATCCATCTTAACTATAGATCTATCAAGTGTCAAAAAGGATCAAATCTCTAAGAGGTGCAAACATTTCCTCAAGTTTTGCACTAATAAAAGAGGTTTTCACCTAGATAGATTTGATCTATCTTTGTGCTTGATAGATAGGAACTTAAGATGGATTAGGTTGGCATGGTCCTAATTAATAAGAAAAATAGTGAGTGATGGTAGCACAATTGGAAAAAAACATCTTGGCAAGCCCAAGTTCAATCAAGTAGAGAGTTAATTTTTAATTTTAATTAATATAATTAAAATATATAATTATTATTATTAATATTATTTTAATTTTAATGTTGATTAATTCAACATAACATTATATTACATAAGACTTTACATAATTAAATTTTTCCAACATGGTTGTACTAAATAGTAAAGTGCCTAGAAAACATTTTGACTCATGTTGCATAAAAATAAAAATAAAATAAAATAAATAATTGTATTTAAGTATTCAGTGGTTTTCACAGTTCATTATATTAGATATCATTTTTTTGGGATTCAAATATGTTAAGTAAGTCGTTCATCTATGACCATTTCCATGAGAGGTAGTCGTAAAAGACTAATTTCTCATGATTTTTGAATAGTTCACTTAGCACTCATTGCACCTGTTTTTCCAATGTTGTAAACTCAACACATGTAAAGAAAAATGATCATCCAACTAGTCAGTGATGCACTTATGATCATTACAATCATGGTATTAAAATATTAAAATCATGATATTTTATCTTTAATGTCATGGTTCAAAAATATTAAAATTGTAAGGCTTTTTGTATACATGATATTTTTATATACCCCATGGTTGAAAATTGTTGGAATTTTTAGATTTTTTGGAGCTGAGATATGTTATCTTTAACACTATTGTCCAAATTTATTAGAATTTTAAGGTCATGATATTTTAATTTTAATGTCATTTGCTAAAAAAAATGTTGGAATTCCAACCAAAAACATGATGAAAAAACATCAACACTATTGAAATTAGGGGTGTTTTTTCATGTTTATTGAACAAAAATATTATTTGTTAATGTCATTGGGTGAAAATTTGAAGTTTGGTTACACTTTTGTGAGAATCGGGGGCGGAAAAAAAATTTTCTCAATAGTTCGGGCGAAGTTTTGAAATTAGTTCAGCCGAACTCATTCTACTGTTTACATTAACGGCATACTGACAGCGTGGCCAAACGGATTTTTGGCTGGAGATGGGAAAAATGGAAACAAAAGTTCGGTCGAACTCGTATTTTATAAATATATCAGCCCGCAAATGGTTATAGGTTTCTTGTTCACATCTGTCTCGCGCGTCCGATTCATGTTCGTTTCTTGTTGTTGATGTTCTGTTGTGATCTATGGTTTTTGTTGTTGCTCTTGCGCTCTATTGCACACTATGGTTTTGTTGTTGCTCTATTGCGCTCTGTGATTTAGAGTTGCATCGTGACGAATTTCTGCGAATTTCCAGGTATGTATTTGAACTTTAAATGAAACAGTAGCAATGAAAATTAAGAGATTTTTTATATGAAACAGTAGTAGTGAAAATTAATGGCTTATTTTATTAAGCTTTTTGATATGAAACAGTAGCAGTGAAAATTAAGGGGTTAGTTTATTAAGTTTTTTGACATGATATAGTAGCAATGAAAATTAAGGGCTTAGTTTATTAAACTTTTTGATATGAAACAGTAACAGTGAAAATTAAGCCTAGCTTAGTTTATTAAGCTCGGCTTAGTTTATTAAGCCCAGCTTAGTTTTATGAAAGAGTAGCACTGGTGTCTATTTGTTTAGATATCTATCATTGAAGCCTTCTCTAATTATCCCTGGAAATATTTTATACATAATTAGGACACACGACACATGAGGTCATAGCATCGTTGGCTTCCATGACGATCAATCTTCGGCAAAAACCAAGTTTTCAGATTCTCTTCACTCACCAATCAATCCACGAAGACATTAAAGAAATTTGTCCATTCATTTAATAATAGTGCGCATGTTGAGTATAAAAAATTTCAATCTACAGCATTAGAAAATCTCTCAAGATCTATCATTTCCATCTAAATGGCATGTTATTCCCTGTTGATGGATTATAACAGTTTATCCAACAGTAAAGTATAACTGACAATAAAAATAGAAGCGAGTAACATATTCTCTCAAACTAAAGAGTTGGAAAGTTGAAAATATCCACGGAAAAGGAAATTTAAAAATATGACTCTCTATCTCCCTCTTTGTCGAAGCTGGATTATAATAGTTTATGCAACAGTAAAGTATCAGTCACTCCAAGAGTCTAAGTCTTGAGTCTGTAAGAAAGTTCTTATATAATTAAAGTGTTGAAGTTTGATGTATAATTGTGAGCCTGTGAGTTTGAGTTGATATGAAAAAGTAGCAGTGAAAATTAAGTGCTTAGTTTATTAAGCTTTTTGATATGAAATAGTAGCAGTGAAAATTAAGCCCGACTTAGTTTATTAAACCTTTTAATATGAAACAGTAGCATTGGTGTCTGTTTGTTTAGATACCAATTTTCATTCCTTAGAATTAGAATCTAATGTTGAATTTTGATGTATAATTGTGAGCCTGTGAGCTTGAGTTGATATGAAACAGTAGCAGTGAAAATTAAGTGCTTTGATATGAAATAGTAGCAGTGAAAATTAAGCTCAGATTAGTTTATTAAGCCTTTTAATATGAAACAGTAGCACTGGTGTCTGTTTGTTTACATACCATACTTTCATTCCTTAGAATCAGAATCCAATGTTGAAGTTTGATATATAATTGTGAGCCTGTGAGCTTGAGTTGATATGAAACATCAGCAGTGAAAATTAAGTGCTTAGTTTATTAAGCTTTTTGATATGAAACAGTAGCAGTGAAAATTAAGCGCAACTTAGTTTATTAAGCCTTTTAATATGAAATAGTAACACTGGTGTTCGTTTGTTTAGATACCATAATTTCATTCCTTAGAATCAGAATCTAATGTTGAAGTTTGACATATAATTGTGAGCCTGTGAGCTTGAGTTGATATGAAATAGTAGCAGTGAAAATTAAGTGCTTAGTTTATTAAGCTTTTTGATATGAAACAGTAGCAGTGAAAATTAAGCCCGGCTTAGTTTATTAAGCCTTTTAATATGAAACAGTAGAACTGGTGTCTATTTGTTTAGATACCATACTTTCATTCTTTAGAATCAGAATCTAATGTTTAAGTTTGATGTATAATTGTGAGCCCGTGAGCTTGAGTTGATATGAAACAGTAGCAGTAAAAATTAAGTGCTTAGTTTATTAATATTTTTGATATGAAACAGTAGCAGTGAAAATTAAGCCCTGGCTAAGTTTATTAAGCCTTTTAATATGAAACTATAGCACTGGTGTCTGTTAGTTTAGATACCATACTTTCATTCCTTAGAATCAGAATCTAATGTTCTTTCCCTTCTGGATGGGCTAGGAGAATTTATGCATCTATATCTTTAAACTACTCAACTATTTTATTACACCATAAGAATCATTTCTATTTATCTCCCATTTTTCTTAGTTTATTAAGATTTTTGATATGAAACAATATCAGTGAAAATTAAGCCCCGGCTAAGTTTATTAAGCCTTTTAATATGAAACTATAGCACTGGTGTCTGTTAGTTTAGATACCATACTTTCATTCCTTAGAATCAGAATCTAATGCTCTTTCCCTTCTGGCTGGGCTAGGAGAATTTATGCATCTATATCTTTAAACTACTCAACTATTTTATTACACCATAAGAATCATTTCTATATATCTCCCATTTTTCTTAGTTTATTAAGATTTTTGATATGAAACAATATCAGTAAAAATTAAGCCCCGGCTTAGTTTATTAAGCCTTTTAGTATGAAGTAGTAGCACTGGTGTCTGTTTTTTTAGATACCTACTTTCATTGCTTAGAATCAGAATCTAATGCTCTTTCCCTTCTAGCTGGGCTAGGACAATTTATGCATCTATATCTTTAAACTACTCAACTATTTTATTACACCATAAGAATTATTTCTATATATCTTCCATTTTAATGGGGTCTATCACATTTCTAGAAAGACACATTAGCCATAAAATTTTCCCATTGAAACAAAATTGATTTGATACAAAACATAGGTTTTAACCTTATATAGTTAATTGTTTCAAATAGATTCTTCACAAAATGAAAAATATTCAATGTAAAACACATGTATTAACATATAATTGTGATATTTTCCCTTCTTTCCAACTTAGTGGACATCCTTTGAGAAAAATCCATTTTAATGAAACAAATATATCCATAGTGATCCACTCATATTTGTTCACCAACAACTATTTCATTTTGGACTTGTATATCTCAAAACTATGCTCATTGAATTTATGCATTTGTATCTTTAAACTACTCAACTATTTTATTAAACCATAGGAATCATTTCGATATATCTCTCATTTCAATGGGAAGCGGATATATCCATAGTGATCCACTGATATTTGTTCACCAACAACTATTGCATTTTGGACTTGTATATCTCAAAACTATGCTCATTGAATTTATGCATTTATATCTTTAAACTACTCAACTGTTTTATTAAACCATAGGAATCATTTCGATATATCTCCCATTTTAATGGGGTCTATCAAATTTCGATAAAAACACATTAGCCATAAAAGATTCCCATTGAAACAAAACGTGATTTGATATAAAACATCTAGGTTTTAACCTTATATAGTTAATTGTTTCAGATAGATTCTTAATAAAATGAAAAATATTCAATGTAAAACACATGCAAATTAATATATAATTATGATATTTTTCCTTCTTTCCAACTTATTCCATCCTTCTAGAAAATCCCCTTTTAATGAAGCAAATATATCCATAGTGATCCACTAATATTTGTTCACCAAAAACTAATCCATTTTCGACTTATATATCTGAAAACTATGCTCATTGAATTTATGCATCTATATCTTTAAACTATTCAACTGTTTTATTACACCATAGAAAACATTTCAATATATCTCCGATTTTAATGGGGTCTATCACATTTCGAGAAAAAACAAATTAGCCATAAAAGTTTCCCATTGAAACCAAAAGTGATTTGATACAAAACATAGGTTTTAACCTTATATAGGTAATTATTTCAAATAGATTCTTAACAAAATGAAAAATATTCAATGTAAAACACATTCATTAACATATAATTGTGATATTTTCCCTTCTTTCCAACTTAGTGGACATCCTTCTAGAAAAATCCCTTTTAATGAAGAATATATATACATAGTGATCCACTGATATTTGTTCACCAACAACAATTTCATTTTGGACTTATATATCTCAAAACTATGCTCATTGAATTTATGAATCTATATCTTTAAACTTCTCAACTATTTTGTTTCACCATAGGAATCATTTCTATATATCTCCCATTTTAATGGGGTCTATCACATTTCGAGAAAAGCACATAAGCCATAAAAGTTTCCCATAGAAACCAAAAGTTATTTGATACAAAATATAGGTTTTAACCTTATATAGTTAATTGTTTCATATAGATTCTTAATTAAAATGAAAAAATTTCAATCTAAAACACATGCATTAATGTATATAATTGTGATATTTTCCCTTCTTTCCAACTTTGTGGACATCTTTTAGAAAAATCCCTTTTAATGAAGCAAATATATCCATAGTGATGAATTGATATTTGTTCACCAACAACTATTTCATTTTGGACTTGTATATCTCAAACTATGCTCATTGAATTTATGTATCTATATCTTTAAACTACTTGAAACTATTTTATTACACCATAGGAATCATTCCGATATATCTCCCATTTAGTGGGGTGTATCACATTTCGAGAAAAATACATTAGCCATAAAATTTTCCCATTGAAATCAAAAGTGATTTGATACAAAACATGGGTTTTAACCAAGTATATAGTTAATTGTTTGAAATAGATTCTTAATAAAATGAAAAATATTCAATGTAAAACACATGCACATTAACATATAATTGTGATATTTTCCCTTTTTTCCAACTTAGTGGACATCCTTCTAAAAAAATCCCTTTTAATGAAGTAGATATATCCATAGTGATCCACTGATATTTTTTCACCAACAAATATTCCATTATGGACTTATATATCTCAAAACTATGCTCATTTTTCCCAAAAACGTTTTTTTGGGGCACTACCCCTAAACACCTGTATGTAGGGAATTTTTCGTCTCTATGAAACCCTAAAGTGGGGGTCCTTTCTGCCCATTTTATTCCCACCACTATGCTTAGAAAAATATATAGTGCATGGAGGTATTCACATAAAGAATATAACACATACCAAACATCCAATAATTCTCTTTAATGTGACCATCAATGTTGCAATGGTTAGAATTATTTCTACTACCCTTGCATGGATGTGTAGTGGCTATTATATTTTTATCCTCCTATTTCCAGTTCCTATTCCCCTCCTTCAAAGCTTCTTGGTGCTATTTTTTCTTGAAACCACTGAAGTACCATTTATTTTGGCCTACATGGTTTCTAGATAATGTGTATATACACATGGAATACATTATCCTTAGCTTGGAAAGAATCACTTTTTTTTGTAGATGGTTATATAGACCCCACATATACTTAAGGAGTACATTTGGGCTCTTGGGAAAGATATCCAATAATATGACCATATTTTTAAACTTAGTACACTCTTATACACCCTTATATCTGTACATAAAGTAGTGTGAGTGATTCCACGGGTCCTCTACACACTTCATATGGTATAATTGGGATAGGTAGTGTTAACTTCTACAAGTTCTATAGGTAGAGTTTGTAAAGGGCTAGGTAGCCTCTGGATCTTATCTTTTATGAAAGGTGACATATCTAGTAAATTCCCCTACAATCAATCTCTGGAATAGATCTAAATAGAAGTTCTTCATTTTAATATCCATAAAACACAACCACTTTAAGGAAAACTGTGTACATGTGTCATTTCTCCCATAAATTCTTAGGAAAAGTTTTTAAAGCCTACATGTCATGTTGGCTTTCTCCCATTAACTTTAAAGCATGTTTTTTGTAAGTGCATAAAATAATTTTACAAACCATGTAAATGCCATTTATCTCAAGCTTTAAGGCCTAAAAATTGAACCTAAAGTGGTTGAACTCTCATAGAATTTTGAACTTCCATAGGATTTTAG
The DNA here is from genome assembly GCA_034641835.2 of Pinus albicaulis. Lineage (NCBI taxonomy): Eukaryota > Viridiplantae > Streptophyta > Pinopsida > Pinales > Pinaceae > Pinus > Pinus albicaulis. The sequence goes on along the minus strand of CM076579.1, from coordinate 1,087,946,123 downwards.
GTTGTCTGTTGAGTGTTAACTTCTACAAGTTCTAAAGGAAGAGTTTATAAAGGGAGAGGTAGCCTCTGGATCTCATCTTTTCTCAAAGGTGACATATCCATTAAATGCCCCTACAGTCAATCTCTGGAATAGATCTAAATATATTTTCTTCATTTTAATATCCATAAAACACAACCACTTTAAGGAAAACTGTGTACATGTGTCATTTCTCCCATAAATTCTTAGGCAAATTTTTTCAAGCCTACATGTCATGTTGGCTTTCTCCCATTAACTTTAAAGCATGTTTTTTGTAAGTGCACAAAATAATTTTAAAAACCATGTAAATGTCATTTCTCTCAAGCTTTAAGGCCTAAAAATTGAACCTAAAGTGGTTGAACTCTCATAGAATTTTGAACTTCCATAGGATTTTAGTCTGTCTATTGAGTGTTAACTTCTACAAGTTCTAAAGGCAGAGTTTGTAAAGGGCCAGGTAGCCTCTGGATCTCATCTTTTCCTAGAGGTGACATATCCAGTAAATGCCCCTACAGTCAATCCCTATAACAGATGTAAATAGAATTTCTTCATTTTAATATCCATTAACCTCAACCACTTTAAGGCAAACTGTGTACATGTGTCATTTCTCCCATAAATTCTTAGGAAAATTTTTTAAAGAATACATGTCATGTTGGCTTTCTCCCATTAACTTTAAAACATGTTTTTTGCAAATGCATAAAATAATTTTGCAAACCATGTAAACGTCATTTCTCTCAAACTTTAAGGCCTAAAAATTGAACCTAATGTGGCTGAACTCTCATAGGATTTTAAACTTCCATAGGATTTTAGTCTGTCTGTTGAGTGTTAACTTCTACAAGTTCTAAAGGTAGAGTCTGTAAAGAGCCAGGTAGTCTCTGGATCTTATCTTTTCTCAAAGGTGACATATCCAGTAAATGCCCCTATAGTCAATCTTTGTAACAGATCTAAATATAAGTTCTTCATTTTCATATCCATAAACCACTACCACTCTAAGGAAAACCTTTTACATTTGTTATTTCTCCTTTCTCCCATAAACGTTTAGGAAAAATTTAAGGCATGTGTCATTTCTATTTAATTTGTCCCACAAACTCATAAAGGTGTGACTTATGACATAACTAGTTGTTTTAGTAAGTGCATAAAATTTATTTCTCCCACAAAATAAAGGCTTCCTCCCTTTAATTCTAGATCTGAATTCTACCATAAAATTTTTAATTCAAACTTTAAGATAAACCATGCACATGTCATTTATCTCATGCACACGTGTCATTTCTCCCATGCATTTGCAATAAATTTCAATTTACTATCTATTTTTATTGAATTTTTTTCAGGGAAAAAAACCATTAAATTTGGTTGAAAAATGGAAACTATGCATAGATGTTTCTTTCTATCCCAATCCAGGGAAAGCAGTGATTACATATGTACTTTCCAATATTGCGACTAGCAAAGTCATCCAAAGGAAAATGAATATACCGAGAAGAACAAAAAACAATGAGCCATATTATATTGGATTGATAGAAGGCTTGGGAACAACTATGGAGTATGGTGGAATTGTAGTTTGCACCAACTCTAAACTTGTGTGCAACTAGATGAATGTCGTGTACGAAGTTAAGAAGGATATGCTAAAAGAACTACATGGAATAGCAAACAATATTGTTAGCCAATTTCAATTTTTTAGTATAAGACATTGTACAAATGTGAATAAGATGTCTAATGATCTATTGTGTGGGGCAATTCCAATTCAAGATTTATCTATCAAAGATGAATTATAATTATACGGGGAAATGCCAATGCAAGATTCATCTCTCAAAGATGAATTAGTTTTGAGACGCTCTTCTTCAAAAATTGAAGATTCATCTCTCAAAGATGAATTAGTGCTAAGACACTCTCCTTCAAAATTTATTGATGGACATTGTTACATATCTTGGATATGTGTGCGTTTTGTACTTATAAATGCGTATTTTTTAATGACCATGTGCTTTTTCAATTATATACCAAGTTTTCTCCCACAACACCATGTAAAGTGCAACTTGTTGAACTTCACATTTGCAACAAGTGGTGAACTTCACATTTTTATAAAATTAAAATGCGGGGACTTCAACAATTTTTTGTTTAAATGGAGTTTCACTTCTTTTTTAATGAAAATGTGTTTTTTTCAATTTTATACCAAGTGTGCTCCCACCATGTAAAGCGCAATTTGGTGAAATTAACATTTTTATAAATTCTTTTGCTTAAATTGAGTTTCACACATGTTCAATTAGTGCTTTGAAAGTTATGTTTTACATAATTTGTGTACACTAAATTACATTAATTTTTTGAAATTTATTTTGAATTTATTTTAAATTAAGCATTTAAAAAAATAATTGTAAATTTCTGCCATAGATATATATATCATGGAGGATGAATGACGAAGATCAACAGAATCCCATATCTCTATGAGAGAGGGGGATCAGGGATCAAGGGATGTTCATGGTATTTAAATATAATCTTAAATCTCCATACATATACATACATGTGTGTAGATATGGAATTGATTTTTTATCAACTTTGTGAGTTAAATTAGTTGTTAATAAGTTTCATTTTTTATTTTTTAGGAGCTAAGAGGAGAAGGGTCTTTATTCCATCAATGGAGCAAGACCATGGTTCACCCAGTCATGGTATGGTTCATGCAATTTAATCAATGAATATGTACATGTAGTTATATGTGTAAATGTATTTTTCAATTGATTATAAATTCATATTTGTTTATGAAGCTTCTCTCTCGTCTCGATAGGTTGGTGGTGGTTCAAATCCCCTTAGAGGGCCATCAATAAGTGCTAGAAGGTTGCATGAAGGTGGTGATATTTATTCCTCGGGTCAATCAACGAATGGTCATGTTGGTTCTTAGCAGGATCGTTCTGGTTCTCAACAGTCTCAGGGTGGGCAAGATGCTAGCCAACCACATTAAGGTGGCCATCAATTTGAATAATTTTTTCATTCAGTTTGTATAAATTTGAACCTACATGTGTTTTTTCTAATATACAAAATTTTATGTATTGATGCAGAGGTTGAAAATGCTCCAAATGTTGGTCAAAAAATACGTAGGGCAGAACGCGTAATTCAAGAAGAAGGTTTTCCACCCACCACGACTTATCCATCTGAAATTTCTGATATAACTTGGGAAAGAAACATGCAACAATGAACCTTAGAAAGGTGTCAACATCTTCATGCAAAATTGCAGAGAGCTCTCGTGGATTTGACTCTACCTGCTAAGAGTCAACAAAGCTTGGAAATAGTTACACACTCTTTAGGCCAACTAGTAGATGTGTACCGAAAGCTTGGGCCAACCACAGATACTTTTGTGGAAGTCATGAGAAAAATAAAGGAAACAGTGATGGGTCCTGATAAATGGGAGGTTGTTAAAGAAAAAGTTACAAAAACAATGGAAAATTCTATGTTTAATTTCAAAGAAGGGTCGAAAAGAAATATGTTAAAGGTGCAATATTTCAAGCACCCTAATATAGCTCACTATTTGTATGATAGACACCTTGCGGCCTATGGAAGACTCCCATGGAACGATGAGGTTTCGCTTGATTTTGAAAAATTATTTTATGCATAATTCTTTTTGGAAATGAAACCCAATTACAATGACCTTCCCTGTGAATTTTTTGGTCTTGGGAAAGTTTGATTGTGTGACCGTAGGGGCGCTAGGCGTGATGCTGAGTTGCCTCGTCCTGAGCCACCATTGGTTAGTTGACCTATTTTTGTCAAAATTTTGCAGTCAGAGATGGAATCCACTTCTCAAATTAGTCGAGAATCAAGGGATGCCATCATCGACAATGTTCACAGTGGATTGGGTGGAGTCAATGTTTGTTTGAATCGAAAAAGAGCATGTGAGAATGCACGTGCTAATTTTGTGTACTATACAGATGAATACATTGACAACATGAGTGTCGAAGATCTCAAAACATATGCAAAGAATTGTCGCAATGGTTGCATGACCTAATTGTTCATGAGGAAGAGGGCATGGGAACGATATGTGTTAATGGTTAGGATTCAATTATTTTAACACATGCATGCAATTTGTAATAAATGCATATATACATACATTTATCTGTATACATTAACCTAACAAAAATGTATCATTATATGTTAACACCATTTTCAGTTGTCACGTTTGATGAATGAAGAAAATGTTAATAACACGTTCGGAGCCTCTGGTTCAAACAATCAAGATGGGTCTCAACATCAAGATATGTTGGAAAATTTTAGTGTTTTTTAAACTTGATATTTTTAAAATAAATAATTGTGCACACATGTACATGTACACATGTATATATAATAAAAGATTTTAACAGATTATGATTCCGTCCGATGTTTTTGGGATGGTGGTACCTTCTTCTTCCTTGGGAGATGTACCTTCTACTTCCTTAGGATATGTGCCAGATTCACAACAACAAGTATGGACAATTTTTCACTTTTAAAATTTATGTTTTTAAGTTATATATTCCACCTCAAAAATTTCCATTAAAAAATGAGATATATATCTATATCTTGAGTTATTTTAAATTTTTTGAATTTTAGTTTTTTGGAGATTTTCTTTCTAAACCACTCTTAGGAGATGTTCCAAATCTGAAACCACAAGTATTCAATTTTTCACTTATATATATATATATATAAGTTATAAATTTAAGCTTAAAATTTTTATTATAAATTGAGATATAGAGATTTTGAGTTATTTTAAATTTTTTGAATTTTAGGTTTTTGGAGATTTTCTTTTGGAGCCTCTCTTAGGAGATGTGCCAAATCCAACTACAAAAGTATTCAATCTTTCACTTAAATATATATTTTTTTAAGTTATATTTTATAAATTGAAGTTTAAAAGTTTTATTATAAATTGAGATCTTGACCTTGAGTTATTTTATACTTTTAAATTTTTTGAATTTTAGGTTTCTATAGAGGATTTCCTTTCTCCACGGACTCTAGCGATGGAGATAGGAATATCCACACCATTTCAACCATTTGAACAAGTTGTCTAACTTTTTTTTTAATATTACTGAAAATAAGTTTATATATATATGCATTTTCATTTGAAATTTTTTAATATATATATATATATATATTGTACAGTTTACTATTGGAGATGTTCCCATGGGGGAAGTTGTAGCAGACAAGCAACAAATGGAGAGGGAACCTCATGAGGTATTGCATGATTTTTTTTTTTATATTTTGTTTTTTACATGAAGTTCTATATATTCTCACCCAATTTTAAAACATCAAATTTTAATGTTTGTACACATTGTGTAGAGGTTCCCTATGCTTCGCAGGATAGCTCGCGGATTGAAACATTGCTGGGAAAGACACTACATCCATCTGTATTTGATGGATGATGCACCTGCAATATTTGATGGATGATGCACATGCACACGTGCAACATTATATTTTCAATAAATCTCTAGTCTTAAATTTACATTTTTATATATTATCTAGATGCAGTCATATATAACTTGATACTTGATACTGATCTACAAATTTTAGACATATTTTATGTGAACTATATTTGGTACATGTGAATGTGATATATAATTTTTTTTAAACTTAAGTTTTGGATGGTTAAACTACATTTGGCATGTGAAGTAATGTTGTGTTATAATTTGTTTTGTTTTTAAAACTTAAGTTTTGGATGGTCAAGAACTACATTTGGCATGTGAAGTAATGTTGTGATCTATATTAATGTTTTTCTTTTGAAAAACTCAACTTTTGGATGGTTGAACTACATTTGGCATGTGAAGTAATGTTGTGATCTATATGAATGTTTTACTTTTGAACTACATTTGGCATGTGAAGTAATGTTGTGTTATAAATTGTTTTGATTTTAAATCTTAATTTTTGGATGGTTGAACTACATTTGGCATATGAAGTAATTTTTTGTGATCTATATTAATGTTTTGCTTTTGAAATACATTTTCTATGTGAAGTAATGTTGTGTTATATAATTTGTTTTGTTTTTAATGGTTGAACTACATTTTGCATGTGAAGTAATGTTTTGATATATAACTTTTTGTTAAATTAAAACTTAAGTTTTGGATGGCTGATCTACATTTGGCATGTGATATAATGTTAAATGTTTATATTGGATAGTTGAACTACAATTGGCATCGCAAGTGAAGTAATGTTGTGATATAATAAAAAAGTTTTTAAAACTCGAGTTTTGGATGGTTGAACTACATTTGGCACATGTGATTATGATATTGTGTTTTGTTTTTAAAATTCAAGTTGTCGTTTTCCAAACAAACAAAAAAATCGCATGAATATATGTACATGTAGAAATGATTTTACACTTGTTTGAATATATACGATTGAAATACAATACATATATATATATATATATATATATATATATATATATATATATATGTATGTATGTATGTATGTATGTATGTATGTATGTATGTATGTATGTATGTATGTATGTATGTACAATCATAAGATTCTAGGTCTTGTTAGATGTGTTGAAAACAATCATAAAATTTTAAAAATGCAATCTATAACATGTATATATATCCAGTACGTGCAACATTTTTCATCAATGCATGTATAGAAAAGGTACTTTCAATTTATTCCATTCTAGAACATATATTTCCAGTATGTGAAAACATTTTCATCAATACACATAGAAAAAGTATTTGAATAGTTAATTGCTTTCTAGAACATATATGTCTAGTACTTCAACATTTTTCATCAATGCCAATAGAATTTAGCTACTTTTCATCAATGCCTATAGAATTTAGCTACTTTCAGTTAATTGCATTCTAGACATATAAATTCGTTACGTGAAACATTTTTCATCAATGCACATGCTAAAACTAATTGAACAATTAATTTCATTCTAGAACATATATATATATATATATATCCAATACATGCAACATTTTTCATTAATGCACATAGAAAGCTACTTTCAGTTAATTGCCTAGAACATATCCGACCATTGGACAAACAAATTTTGTACTACTTTCTATCAGGAATAGAGATGTGGATCAAATCCCACCAAAATTCGGAGAAGTGCTCTGAGTCTCTTGTCTGAAAGGAATATTTGTACAAAACTATACTATAGATGATTTATTTACATTGTGGATACTTTTTACCAGAAAATCCCACGAGAAAAACTGGTCACATTTAGTCCGTGTATATATCTAGTATGTGCAACATTTTTCATCAATGCACATAGAAAAACTACTTTCAGTTAATTGCATTCTAGAACATATATGTTCAGTACGTGAAACATTTTTCATCAATGCACATAGTAAAACTACTTGAATAGTTAATTTCATTCTAGAACATATATATATATCTCCAATACATGCAACATTTTTCATCAATGCATGTATAGAAATTAGTTGATACTAGTGTGCATGTACCAAAACAATTTGTACATGTGAAAACACTTGCACAGATAACATAACAAGGCAACTCAATTTTTAGTTGAGTTCTGGAAGTTCTAAAACATGAATCCAAAGAGAATAAATTGTTGGGCAGTTTAATCAAAAAAATTCCAATGGAATTCCATCTTCAATGATCCTTTCATGATCGGATTTTGACATTTTCCATTTCTTAATTTTCATTTTTTTCTTTGATTGAACCTCTATAAACTTTATGTGTGGTGCACACACCAAGTGACTATATTGACAACTTATGACATTAGGTTCATAGTCTTCAAAGTAAAAAAAATCCCCACTTTGATTAGTTTGTCTGAAAAAATAACCTTTCAGTATAATAGATCCTCTTTCATATGGAAACCCATGATCATTATAGTTTTCTAATAATTTCACTTTTCGTTCAGTGTAACGCATCAAATAATACTTCACATTTTCATCCTTTTCAGTAGGCGAAATTACAGCAAAAACATCTCCTGCACAATAAAACGAACTTTTAACAAACTTATATATTTAAATTTATTTCTAGATCTTTATCATTTGAAAGCAATCCAAATGTTACCTTCTCTAACAATATCAGAAACTCGATCACCATCGGATGATATTGTAGTCTCCTCTGATTACATTTCTTCACACATTGAAATGGACATTTTTCCCTTTCTATTTAGCTCTGTATGTTTCCAATCTTTTACATACATTTTGTTTTCACAAACGTCATTGGATTCTGCGTTGTCTATGCAAACATGACAAAAACAAGAATATTTTCTTTTATCCAATGCAAACACATTTTTGGATGACTTTGTTTTAATTGAATGCAATTTTCAAATCCCTTTTATTGTTTCAACATCATTTCTAACTGATCTATCTATATCTTCGATCCCAATATGCCAAAAAAATCTTTATATGGAAAATTCAAAGAAGAATGTAAATATGATATCAAAATACCATCAAATATAAACATTTTGATAAATGTACATTGTTTAAAATTATATATCCAATAAAAATTAAATTGAATGTACCTTCGCACTTCCCTTGATCAGTTAGTCTCAAGGCTTAGAGCAGCGATGCACCATTGAACAACTTTATTAGCGTCCACAATTTGGCTTGAAGAGGGGTTCATTTGATATCTTTGAAGTTCTCATTTTATGCATGCCCATGCACTGTCATGTTCTCTTTTTCCATGGCTAGTCTCAAAGAAATTCCAACAATGTTTAATGCAAGTTTTCTTATGAATACAACACAACCGAAAGAATGGTCGTGCAGATTTGAATTGATCTGCACATCCATCTGACCATGTCCAATGTTCATTGAATGTTATTCCATGACTTTTCAAGGAGTCATCAATATTTCCAAAACAATGTTGTACAAAATATGTATCATGTGTACGATCGTCACTGATATAAAAGTGATATTCTTTAATAACATGTCGATTTTCACTGGTGCCTTCTATATGATCGACATTTTGTTCAGCATGTCCATATATAATATGGACGAGCATGGAGACATGGTAGAAATGATATTGTTTACTCTAAATTTCTTATTATGGAACAAATGTGTAGTTTTCTGCAAAATTAATTACTGACAAAATGGTCCCTATTGGAAAAAATTCACGGGATTTTTTGAATTGCAAATCTTGCCATCAAGCTCTATGGGAATGCTTGGTGTATTTATAAATTTTTGCCTCAAACTTTCTCAAAAAGCCTATCACAAAAATTTCTTCTTCTCGTAATTCAATTCCTTTAGCGCTATTTACACCTTTGGATATATTCATATCTCTTCCATTTCACTTTCATGTTCGAAAATGATAGATCATTTATATCAGTACGATATTTTTTTTGAAATTTAGTCAAATTCTCACAATCATAGCATTTTTACCACCAACACATTTCTTTTCATAAAATATTTCATCGCTTTGTCTTTCACATAGAATTTGAGCTATGAAATCACGGATAGTGGAAGGAGGAGGCGAATCTTTCCAAAATTTTCTACCAAAATTAATGAATGTGTCATAATATAACTCAAATTTCACATGATAACGACAACAACAAGTGTCGCGTACGGTGATAGCTTTACATAGCATGGTTTTTGTTGAACAAAAGCATTGATTGACACATGAATTTCAGGATTCTCTTCTTTAAACTTACTGAACAACTCTATCTAAGTGGTTTCCAAGAAATTTCTTTCATGTTCTTCGTACTGATTTCATGATATTCTTCTTCGCATCACATCCCTTGCATTTGGCGAAACACGTGAATTTTTCTTTGAATATTCATATATTATTTTTTTAACATTTTCTCCAAATCTATCTTTGTATGGTTGCCTACAAATAGCTCTCCAACAAGCGAGTTCATCATTTACATCTATTTTAAACTGAAATTTCTGATGTTTCTGCAAAGTTTTTCGTGAGGTTCCTAATGCTCGTGCGATAGATTTTACCAAACGATTCTCTTTAGTACTTGATGAAACCACTACCATATGTATTGCTCTACATACAACTGAAACATTTTCCTGTCTAGATCTTCTAATTGAATTTATAGCACTATTTATATTTTGTATCACATTTTCCCTCATTTTTTATCTTTGGTTGATTTTCAAATACCCAATAAAGTCATAGATTCTTTTAATTTCCTTAATGATAGGAGAGCTTTCAACATTTGTTCTTGAACTGTCACATTTTCCTTTATGAAGTATGTATCAAAAATGTGGTTAACACGATAACGTATAATATGGTCAGCTCTTTTATCTCCATATGTGTGAGTGTCAACATTTTCTAACATCTCATCATCGACATTTATTTGATCTGTACATATTCGAATGAATAGTACATAATAAGTTTACATATTCAGTAAATAACTAAATTAAAAAATATGTATAATTTCAATAATACGTGCATGCATTCAACGTGTGTATATATATATATATATATACCTTGTGATTCAATTTCTTCACTTGAATTTCTTTCAACATTTTCACCATCTTCAATCATTGGTTCAATATCTCTTTCACTTTCTCTTTCAAAATTTTGTATCTCATCATCAATGTTTTGAGGAATATCTCTCTCTGTTTACATTGAAAAATATTTTCAAATTAGTTCATCGAATAAAAATTAAGCTTCAAATTTTACACTAGGAAAATTTTAAATATATCAAAATCATAATATTTACATTTACATACCTGTTTCAACTTCTAGTTGAGGTTGATTTTCCCCTTCAATATTTGAGAGTGCTTCTATCTTTCTTTTGCGAGATTGTCTCGTCTCTTCTCTACGTTCCTCATGGTCTCTTTTTCGATCATATTTTCTCGTATAATTCCTTCGTTTTCCCATGATAATAGAGTATGAAGTTCAAAAAATTTCCTTCAAAAATTTAGACAAAAAATCAATTAAAAAAAACATCACAAAATATTTAATTTAAAAAAAATGTCCTTTGAATGTACCTCCAAGAAAAGTCCTTAAACTTAAAACAATCCTTTGCAAAAATGTCCTTTGAATGTACCTCCAAGAAAAGTCCTTAAACTCAGACCAAGACCTTTGTAAAATCAAACCAAATGTGCGAAAATAATGAATGCTTTTGCGGCAATTTATATTGCCACGAAATGTTTTTTTGGAGGGGCTTCGTGGTATTTTCTACCAACAGAAAATCAAGTAAAAATTCGGCCAAAATTTTATAAAAAATTCGGCCGAACTTTTATGTCATTAGACTTGACGGGCCGTCGGCGCGAAAAATAATTCAACCGAACTTTTTTTAAGAGTTCGGTCGAACTAACACGTTTGCAATTACATAGAGCCAAGCTTTGAATACATATCTTCAACTTTGGATTGATTAAACTCCTTGAAACATTAAGGTGTTCATAGAATAAAAAAGGAATTTTCATAATTCAACCTACTTTCGGGGAAATATAACTTTTACGAATTTCATAAATATTTACTAATTTTAATTAATTTTGTAATAAAACAGATGCAAACAATTTCTAAAGGTCATTGTGATTCAGTGACATCAAAATTCTGTATCTTCCAAAATACATTGTAAAAAAAAATTGAAAAAACTATCTTACATTACATTGGTCAGTGGTCTCTAATGGGTAGCTTTTAGATTTTTAGTTTATAACTTATATGTTAAGAAATTTCTTGCGTCACAAAACATATTCAAAATATGCAGTTTTTCATATTAGACCAGTCCAAAAAATTATAGTAATTATGATATGCATCCATTGGCTTTGTAAATATGACGAAACCGAAGTAGACTCTGTCTAGATTGTTGTAACACATTTTGTTTCTCAAAAACACAAATTTTCAAAGAATACAACATTGTGTATTAACATGACTTCTTATGAATCCATTGATTGTTAAAAAACACACACTCAAAGAAACACTAAGTTGACATATCAAATGTGTATAAAAAATTCCAAAAAATAAGTAATAGAAAACTAATAAAATTTTTGACAACTTTTATTTTTATTGCAAAATGAAATTCTAAACAGAAAATTTGTTTTGGCTTGCGGAAAGTTGAAGAACAGAAAAAAAAAAAAAAAAAAAATGAAAGTTTTTTCTCAGAAAAGGGAAAAAAGTATAACCCAACTTCACATTTTCACAGAAATTCAAGTGAACAAAAAATAAAATGTATCAACAATTTTCCCTTTTGAAGTGTTTTTCTATGTTTTGTGTGAAAAGAAAAAAAAAATACTCTAAAATCACACTTTTCATTTTTGGGTTTGTTTTTTGCACAAAAGCAAAGTTTTTTTTGGCTAGAGTTCTCTTTTTTGAGGTCACGATTCTCATTAAGCCAGTAAATTTGTTATGAGTAAACTATGTAATATAGAGAATGCAATGTCTTAAGCTGGTAACTTTGTTATGAGGAAACTATGTAATATAGATAATGCAATGTCTTTATGTGAGTCTTGAAATATGGACAATGCACTACTTCTTTTTGTGAGTATTGTAATATGTATGCTTCAAAAGACATTGAAGCAGTTGAGGGAGAAGAATTTATAGGAGACAAGTAATTGAAGCAATAGAGGGAGAAGAAGTTACAAGACATAATAACTTGAAAGTAAAGGGAGATGGTAGAGGATTTTTCATTTTCTATAGTTAGGGTTACAATGGTATTGCTTCCATGGACATAAACATACTCTAAAAATGCTAAAAAATAATTGGATTAATATAGTATTAGGTTTATTAGGTTTAATAACCTAATATTATATCAACAAAAAAATTATCATTTTATAAGTATGTTTATGTCCATGGAAACATAATTGGATTAATATAATATTAAGTTAAATAACCTAATATTATATCAATAAAAAAATTTATCATTTTCTTAGTATGATTATGTCCATGGAAAGAGTAACATTGTAATCCTAACTATAGGAAATGTGGGATCTCTATTTCCTTAAAAATCGTTTTTTCTTGGCTAAGAGTTTGTCTTCCTCTGACTTATAAATGAAATCTTGGCCCCTTACACACCATCAGTGGAGTAATTCTACATTAAATCATAAGGGCGTCACTCAATTAACCTATGGCATAGCACGTGCTTTCGTGGCATACTAAACAATACCCTTAATTTGACTACATATTAGAAAATACCTATAAAAATCACTTTATTTAACCCCTTACCAATACTAACCCATTGCATTTTCCCAATTTAAAAAACCCCTACTTTCACTAGATATTGTAGGTATTTATTTTTTCATTAAGATTTTTTACACCTCTTTATATTTATATCCTTAACATAATGACATGATGCCTCTCTTATGACCCCACATGCATTCTAAAATTCACCTTTCTTCTTGTGATATACATAAGAGATGCATATTAGTATTCCCACAATGTGATTACTCAATCAACACTCAAGCACATCTCACTATGATTTGTGGCATTTAATGGTCTAAGGCATACAAAGATCAACCATGTTTTAGGAACATTGATTATGTGCATGTCTATAAAATGACATATAAGTTGATCTATATGATGATGAAAAAATAATTGATCAATCTTTATGAATATGTTTGCACCAAATAAGGTGTTCAATCATAAGTCTAGACCCTCTTCCCTTTGAAAGCTTCTTATTCAAAAATCCAACTACAACCTCATGTACTCAAACTAGTGCCTTATTAAGGTGGAACAACAAAAGTTACAATTTGGAAGAGTTATATAGAGAAGAAAATACAAGGTGAGGATGAGAGTTATGAGACCCTCCCTTTGCTTTAATGAAAAAAAAACATTGGTCTCTATTGTTTTTAATTTAAGTGTTTTAATGAGAGCCCCATGGTATATTTTATTAAGACATCATTTCGAAACGACCCATGTGGATGGCATTAATGGTTTTTTAACCTTGGTAATGTGAGTTAAAGAGCTCTTACCACTAGATTTCTTGTTTTCAGGATTATCAAAAAGATTTTGTAAGCATTGTAAACATTTTCCCCCAAGTTCAAACAGATGGTATTATGTGGCTATGTTTTATGAACCTTCCCAACATCAACATGTTAGGTAGGTATACCCCCAATTTTTTCAGTAAGCATCTTTCAAAGATGGGATTTCACATTTGGAGAGATCTATGGGGTGAAAACACTATCTTGTTTGGATTGGAGAAGAATTAATAACCCCAATATTCACTAGCTTAAGAGAAGAATGTGTTTTCAAAATGATACCAGAAATTTCAAGGCCCATTTGGAAGCATTGGAGATGTAGTCATAATTACTGTAACAACTATACTCAACAACCTCAAGCTGAATCTTTAGTCATAATTAATGTAACAACTATACTGAACAACCTCAAGATGAATCTTCAATAGTGTTCACAAAAGGGGATCATTGTCACCATCTCACAGAGAAGATTGCTGCTATACAGATGCCAAGGTTATTGTGACAAAAGAAAGATCTGTCATGTTGTCATTAAAAATTAGTATACAAATGTGAAACAGGGTCACTCAATGACACATAGGTCACAATATATAGATTACTTCCCTTGAAAATCTCATTATTATCTATCCAAAATATTACTATAAATGTCATTTTCAAATCAAGGTTCTCTTATGTCACCAAAGGTGTCGAGACATCGTGAAGATATTAAGTGATCAATTTCCATGCTCAACCATACTGCCTCAAGAATCAAATCTTGTAGAAACCAACTAAAATTAAATTTTTTAATAAGCTTCAGAACAATCTATCTATGGTACACAAATAGAGTCAAAACTTATTTGCATCTAGCTAGACATCTCAATACATCAAAATCCTAGAAAATTGTATACTTTAAAGCTTGGCCATTAACGTGGAGTAAGTCTTTCAAGTGAGATCGAAGTCTTTCTTATATATAGGTCTTCCTCTAGGTTGAATTGCTAGCTTTAGGCCGTCTTATCCTCTCATAGAGGTCGACTTGTTATTTGCACTATGACGAGGCCTTGGAGGGTCTTTGACTCTAGATTTGACTCAAATAACTTTTATTTACAATATGTAACATGCCCAGAAGATTCTTCCATACATGACAATGACTCAACTGACTTGTAGAGAAAATGACGTGTCCTAGTAGCACTCAACGGGTGCTTAACCTAAAAATAAATTTCCCGTGAGCATGAAACCCATGCCTCAATAATTTAATAATAATAAATTTATGTTTCTCTTTACATCAAATACATAAAATCATGATTAAATATGTCATTATGAAGACCAAACCTAGTTACATATTTCAACATGGATTACGCCCCTCCCCTGCGTCATCATGCATCGCATATATATGTGAGAATTTAAACATATTTATTACATTACCCATCATTACAACCATGCAATTGCATAATCATATACTCTAACAAAACATGATTAGGTATCCCCACATCAAATTTTGTTGAGCCCCAACAAGATAATAAACAAATACAAACATTGGCATACATCATAATATAGGTCTACCCATCTAAGGGCCTCAATGTGGAGCATTAAAATGAGTTGCACATTGTAAGGTTTATCCTAGGATGTTTTCGTTGACATTTTGGGATATTGCCTCTATAAACATGTTGAAATCTCCACACCTTGTCTACATCAACCCTTATAGGCAAAAGGAAATGCTTAAATTATATTCCTCTTTATGAGTGTCGTGCACATTAAAAGCTAATTTGATCTTTCTCATCCATGTATGCATTCCAACATCACCTTCAAAATCATATGGATTGCATTTTGACTTTCTATCATTTTCTTGACTTGCCTTAGTCTTGCAAGTTGTCATGTGAAACAATGTCATTTACAATCACCAAGTGATTATTTTTTGTGATTCTTTGTATTTATCAGCATTCAAAGTTTGATTAATTTTTTCCAAAATCTCAGCCTTGTAGCTTGTAAACCAATTTGTATGCATACAAAGTTGCACTACTATTACAACTACAATAGTACAAGAAGAAATAAAATTTTAAAAAAACCCCAAATAAGTAGAAAATTACAACAGGAAAAACAATGTTTAGAGCATCCAAATAATATCGAGGAAGAGCTTTGCAATGTAGGTTGTTAATTGTATTGATTAAGTAATGAGTTACAAAAAAAGGGGAAACCCTTGGTTATACAAACAAGAAGAAACCATAACTTCAAGCTCAAGTAACTATTAAGTTTCATGAGACTCTTATTACATGAAAGTGGCCTTTTACAATTATTGAAATAAGACACCATGAAACCTAATACTAGAACATTAATACAGACTATGATCTTATGAAAGTGGCCTGTTATAATTATTGAAATTAGAAACCATGAGACCTAATACTAAAATATTAATAAATGTACAATTCTACATACAAGATAGCTCATATTCATACATTTTAATACATAATAAAGATGGAATGGTTAGATGCACAACCTTTTACCCATACATACATATATGGTGAAGTGGAGTTATGTATAAGCTATCTTAGATTAGCTACAAGATGGCATGGCAGCTATAAACTACACAAAACAACCCAGAATTAATCATGGAATTTTTATAATAGATTGAGCATGAAATTCAGGCTAACTACCATAAATAACCAACCTCTCCTTCATGCTCGTGTTTCATGGGTAAGAATAACAATAGAAAGGCCTACTCTGGCAAGAAGAAATCATCACTACTTATTTCTTAGCCATTTTGTATGAAGAGTAGAACAATTTGATTAGATATTACAATTAGCATTTTCTACTTTACTGATTTGTGCCCTTGGCCATTGCTATCCCTTTCCCTCTTTAAACCATTCATATTGAATTTTTTTCCCACCCACTCAGTGAAATATTCATTAAGTAATGAATTCTCACTTTTCATGTCTCAAAATCAAGACCAAATACATTTAATGATTTTTCTATATTCAAATACATTATTGTTGGCCCTTCCTCAATGCCTGCCCACTTGAATTTGCACCTGAAAACAAACACGTGAAATTGCATTATATAGTAGTCTTGTAAAAAGTTCACGTAGAAGTAGACCTATTATGGAAAGTCTTAGAAAACTATGGATTAGATTCAAATTAACAATTCAATCAACTAGATAATAAGACCAATAAAAACTACACTATACAAATATGAATAATTATGTTCAAACTTCTAAATTTATGAAATTTATTGCAGTATATAATTGGATCTACTTACAACATTAGACAGTTGGCCTCTTATGTAGTACATAGATCTCAACATTTCCTCCAAAGTGTCTTTCGTTATCTGAAATTTGACATCAGTTTCTCCATATGAAGATTGTGTAGTTTCCTGAAGCTGCATGTGTGGAGCAAATATAAATTAATTTTAGAAAGCATGTTAGTGTAGAACATTTCTCTTAAACATAACCAATAATCAATCACATTTCGAGCGTTTTTTTCATATGAACCTCTCCTCTATCATGAATGTTAAGCCATTATTTGATTAGCTTCAAAGATCTAAGTGTCTTTGACATCCACACAGTTGACCCAAAACAAAAGGAATTTTATCTTATGTTCCAAAGACATTGAAAAAAAAAACAGATGATGTTCTACTTTGCTTGCATACGATGGCATACAATACATATATTAGTATGGAAAAAGAAGGAATTATACAAAGTTGTAAAAACAAAATTGCATGAAACAAAAATACATATAAAACGTAATTTTTCACTATTTTTTTCCAATGCCAGTTTTGTACATATATATGTGAGTTAATTCATAGCCACTGCTTGACCAAGTTACAAAATCTGAAATTTCCAGTTCTCTCACAAATAGACAGATAGCATGTAACTGTCAGTTATACAATAAATTTTTGAAGTGTCTAATAATCAATGTCACTATCTACAATAGAAATCACAGATCTTGCCCCAAGTGGCCTCTTATTATTCATAAATTCTAGAGAATATTAGCCATAGATTTTTTGGTTTCGGAATCTCCACAGTGAACATTTTTGTGTCAAATAATTATTGTGCAAAAACACTAGTCTTATAGTGAGTCCAGAGCACTCTCTCATGTCCAAAACCTTTAGGTTTGATATTTGACCAAATTCTACGAGAAGGTCCTTCAAAGAATGATCGACAAGATGAGTTTGAGTTGGAGTTTGAGAGAGGAGATGGCGAGGGTCCATCAGAGAGAGCCCCACCACCACCACCTCTAACAAGAGGACCATATTTTACACCACTGGGGGAGTTCTTGCATCTTTGTGTGAGGTTCCCAAATTCTAACCATGAGAATCAGGGGCATAGTGCAGGGGTAGTGTGTCTGAGTATTGGTAGACAATGTGGAAACCCACAATTTTATTAATGCTCAGTTGGTCCAGAGGAGAGGCATCACGACTGCGGAGTTTGAGGGATTTTCAGTACTAGTTCCATGGGACAGGACTATACAGTGCAACCAATATGTTCCCGCTTTGAAAATAGCCATGTGGAAATATACGATAACAAACCACTTTTTTGTAGTGGATGTACCATACACCAATGTGGTTTTGGGTGTCCAATGGTCGTATTCCATTGGAAAATTTACCACAGATTTGACACAGCTTGTGATGGATTTTACGAGTCAGATGGTAAGCTAGTAGTTCTTCGGGGTATGCATTCATATCCCCCATAGACAGTTTCAGCTTAGCAGATGGAGGCTGACCTGAGGCACGGGGACATAGCATGGGCAATGGATTTGTAACGTCTCTTCTTTTCCACCCCAAAAAATATATATATATATATATGGATAGTTTAATTATGTTCTCCTATTGGTCACAGCCATTCAGATCTACCATTGAATTTCATCAATTATGAAATTCTATTGAACAGAGTTTTCCTATTCCTTCTAGTACTCATATGTGTATATTTGGCTAACTATCCTAGTTTTTTTTATTTTCTCTTCCCATAAGTTTTTGGTGGCTTATGTTATATATATATATATTACACACAACTAATTTATATGGTTAGCCTTGTCCATAGAAAATTATATCTGTGCATTAAACTTTTACACACACCCCTTATAGGGTTCACCATACCTACTCCTTGGATTTCGATATCATACACTTATGGATTTTATGGTGGATATGTTATTCATTTGTTTTTATATCCGCGTACTCTTTCAAAAGTTATAAAGTTATGTCTTGAGTTCAAATTATCCAAGGTTCTGAACGATTTATTTCTATTTAACTCGTATATCGTTTATCATTTATGTGAATTCATTCCAGCCTTGCGGCCATTGTTTTAAATTGTGTGATTGTCGTACCCATGGCACCATGGATATCTCACGTACCTTGCACTGTGACGAATTTATTATGGGGATAGGTGACATTAAAGTCATTGTACTGGTTGTGCTACGGTGGCAAGTTTGGCTTAATGTGGTTGGCATTGGGTACCTCGTCGAAATCTCCACGTCAACTTGGTTTGAAGGCGCTCTGTTGATTTTTATTTTTATTTTTTCTATCTCTCGACAAGCATTGGTCACGTTTACACGCAAGGGTTTATGTATTGACATTTTAATTTTGCAACTTATGTCTACTCATTTATTAACGTCAGCCATGTGATATGATTCTGAGTACTATGGGATCGATTTCAATGGATTTACATTTATGTTTTGCACGGCTATGTAATGGATCTCGATTTTTCCCCAATCGATCCGCGTGTATACCATCGATCCGATGACACTTGGATGGTGGAGATGGTTCAAATCCATTAGGGTTTCATTGGTTTTGATTTGGAGGAATCGTATTAATCTCTGTGTTGGTAACGGAATGGTTCTTTCGCCCTTCACTTGTTCTGATCGCCTCCTGGTGTCGAGACTTTGCTCGTTTGGGAAAACGAAGCGTCGTGCTCTCCTAGGCTTCTGGCGTAACTATCTCTTCATCGTATTGTCATTCAGGTATGAAATTTTGAGCATTTCATTGTCTTAAATATGTGGCTTTAATCTCTATTCCCAATACATTGATATGTATTCCTCACCAGTAGTATTACGCTCGACTTAGGGTGATAGAACAGTTTGTTAAATAAATTTTTTTTCAACATTTTGTCGTTTATTTTTGTGAAACCGTCTCAGTCAAATATGCATCACTCTCCTATTGAAAATCTCTCTGCTCTACCTCACTTGATTTTTATTTCACCATTTTTCCTTGCGTTTCGTTTAGCGTCCCTTTGCTACATTTTGGTGTTAATACTTAATCACTGTATGGTATGAATTTATTCTTCATGCTCTTCCGTGGCCCTATTCATTTTATTCGAGCCGAGTTACCCTGGCTCTAGCGTCTCCGTTCTAGCGAGAAATCGCTACCCCAGGTACGCAGTCGATTCCATCGTAACATTTCACCACTGTATTATTTTTTTTCATTCCAGGTGAATGTCCTGGTCGTCAAATTTTTAATACCCTTTAGATATCCTTTTTGCAGGTCGTTTTGGGGGCAAAGGATTCCAATCTTCATGGTAACTCTTGTTTTTATGCCTATTTCTAGTATTTTATCTCCTGTGGGACGTTCAACTCGTCTTGTTATTATTATTTCTCACGTTTCCCTCATTTGGTTCAGGTAAATTCGAAACTCGTCCAGAATTTTCTTCACTAGTATTCAATGGAATTGTATTTCACTTGGCTTGACTTCGTTCGATCCTGAACTTTCAGGTCGGTATCGACGCGTCCTTAGTCGGAGTGTGACCAGGCTCTCTCATTGTTATTATACAAAATTTGTTCAGAAAATTCAATTTTTATTGTCATAAAAATTTCTACTGTAGTAATAACTTTTGCCCAAGACCGGGACTTTTAAAAAATTTAATCTGGGTGATGTAATTCCTAGGATAATTATTTTCTGTAGGGTTATTATGAACCATGATAGCCTAGTTCCTTAGTTAGTTTCAAAATTTGATATATACATGTATCTATAATTCCTCTCTGTTCTCAAAGACAGTTTAATAATATCTTCTAATATATTCTAGGTTACTAATTCATGTTATTACTCATGTTAAGTTTATTTCTTCAATAGTTATCTGCTTAAATTTGATTGATGTAAATAATAAGTTTACTAGTCTTATCTTCCCTTTTTGTTCCCCCCCCCACACATTATAATAACACAATTGTATATAAATATCTTTGTTACAAGAGTTTTCAAGTCTACAATAATCCAATGAATGAGTAATTACAATTTCCACCTGGTCTATGTTTTCATGTGTATTATACTACTCCAACAGTATAACTTTCCTTCTACTCCTTAATTTGAAGTTCCCTGCATTATTTACTTGTGTCAACAATAATATCTTCTGCAAAATATATGTATAATTTTTCTCTTGTTATAATAGATTCAGTATATCTAGTTTTCAAGCTAACACTCCTAACCATCATTTTATATAGATCTGGTGAGTGAAATATTTGTTATCCTTCACAGCTTATAAAGTTTGCATGCACTTTATATAAGTTTCATTATATTTATTTTCCAATAGAGTATTCAGTTTGGACAATTCACCAGTAAAGGATGTTATTCATGCACTAGTGTTTATTTATTTCTCAGACCAAAATTATTTACAGGTTTAGTAAACCATATTTAGCTCTATTCCTTGATGTCTGAATATATCTAGCTCTAATAACTGTACTCATCAATCCATTTTTTTTTCTTATCATAGAGGATAATTCTATAGATATACATGCACTGTTACTTCAACAACTCTACAGATCTGCACTCAACATCTTTAATCACTACTTCATACATGTTTTTTTCTAGTGCTTGTTGATTTAATTTAATTTTTAACAGAAGCAGATTAAAGTTACACACTTATGGATTATGAGGATAACATAAATCTCTAGATTTAAACAAGTCACTGGTGTAGAGTTTCTGGCTGATTTTCCCCATAATTCTTGTTCCTACAACTATGCAGAAATGAGAGGATTTAATTCTTCTAACAATTCTGTAAATGTATGGAACACAAGAAATAAAACATTGTAAGTAATTCATTCATTCATACACACCATGGGAATACCACTTCTAAAATTGACCAGTCCTCCCAACCTTAGAGTCCCTCTATCTCTACAACTCACCCCCGAGCTGAGATCACCTCCGGAATAGACCAACCTCTAATCTGTTCAGGAATAGTTTATTTAAGCTTTTGCTCCCCAAAGCCTTTTTCTAATTCTGCATCCAGAATATCAGGATGCTTTTCTTCCTGTTTTCCTAAGCTTCCCTTATTTAGGTATTTTTAAAGCTGCTTTCTGCTTTTCCCATATTTTTACCTCTTCCCAACTACTCTCCACCTCATTGGGGAAAACTAGATTTTCCTCAAAATCTAATTTGGAAATAAATTCTTTCAAGGATTTTTGAAATATTTTTGGGGAAAGTATTTGCCTCTTTCCATCCTCATGGATTTAGCAAGTGATCTCATAATTCTCATTTGGTCAATCTGCAGAAAATTATTTTATTTAATTTCCATAATTAAATACTTAATTACATCCACAAAATACTTATCCATTGGGGTCCACTCCCCTTTGGATTAAAGTTCAAATGTCTAACTTTGAAAGAAACATAAAACTAGAGGTGTTACATATTCCCCCTCTGAAAGCAAACACTGTCCACGGTGTTGATAACTAACTACTAGAGTTCATTTTTCAAACAAAGATCGATATTTTTCCATCATCTCAGCTTCTCTTTGCCAGGTAGCTTCTTCAGCAGTAAAGTGCTTCCACTGCACCTTTACTCTTGCTACTGTTCGATTCCTCAATTCAATTTCTTCCCGCTCTAATATTTGAAGCGGCTCCGGAAGGAACTCCCCTTCTGGTTCCACCTGTATCACATTCCAATCAACAATGTGAGAAGCATCATGTATATATCTTTTTAATAATGAAACATGAAACACATCATGAAATTTAACATGGGGTGGTAAGGCCAGCTTATAAGCCACCGGTCCCACCCTTTCTAACACCTCAAAAGGCCCACAATATCTAGGAGCCAATTTTGCACAACTTCTCGCATAAAGGGTGCTCTTTTTGGGTTTAATACGCAAATACACATGCTCCCCCACTTTGAATTCTCGATGTACCCTCTTCTTATCAGCATAGTTTTTCTATCGATCTTGTGCTGTCTTTATGTTTCTTTGTATTTGTTTAACAATTATTTCCATCTCTTGTAAAGCACCTGATCCCAACATTAGCTTATCCTTAGGTTGGCTCCAGCTCAAAGGAGTACGACATTTCCTTCCATAGAGTGCTTCAAATGGACTCATTTTGATGGAGGATTGATAGCTGTTATTATAGGTAAATTCAGCTAAATGCAAGCAGTCTTCCCATTTTGATGGCCTATCCATCACATACATTCTCAGCATATCCTCAAAAATATGATTTATTCTCTCTGTCTGCCCATCTGTCTGAGGGTGATAGGCAGTGCTAAAATTCAGCTTAGTGCCCATGCCCCAAAATAGATCTTTCCAAAAGGCTGCTGTGAATTTAGCATCTCTGTCCGAAACAATTATCTTTGGAACCCCATGGAGCCTTACTACTTCCTTCAGGAACACATCTGCTACTTGGGTTGTCCCAAAAGTAGATTTCACAGGTATGAAATGTGCAGATTTTGTTAAAGTGTCTACTACTACCATCACTGCGTCATGCTGGTATTTGGTTTTGGGTAACCCTGTTATGAAATCTATAGAAACGGTGTCCCATTTCCATTCTGCAATCGGAAAAGGATTTAGGAGACCAACAGGATGCTGATGCTCAACTTTAACTAGTTGACACTCCCTGCATCTAGCTAAATATTCTGCTACATCTCTTTTCAATCCTGGCCAAAACAACTTCTTTTTCAAAGCTGTTAGCATTTTCTGATATCCAGGATGCCCTACATACGGCTATTTGTGATATTCATCTAAGATTTCTTTTTTCAAATTTTCCACATTGGGGATATACAATCTATTTTTGTAGCAGATCAGCCCTTTTTGGTTTTGAGTGTATTCAGCCATCTCCTTCTTTAGTATTTTCACCTGTATATTTTCATAATTTGGATCCTGGTCTGCTACTTTTTTCACTAGATCTTCTAAGTCAAAATTAGCACTACTTCCAATGATGTCTATGTTTTGGCAAGCATTTCTGCTCAGGGCATCAACAATTTTATTTTCTTTCCCTCTGATATGTTTTATGTCCATATCAAATTCACTCAGAAAAGACAGCCATCTGGCTTGTCTAGCATTCAAATCAATTTGGGAAAAGAAATATTTAAGACTAATATGATCAGTCCTCAATGTAAATTTTTTTCCAAGAAGATAGTGTCGCCACATCTTCAAGGCATGAATTACAGCAGCCAATTCCAAATCATATGCACTATAGTTCTGTTCATGTGTCCTAAGTTTCCTAGACTCATATGCAATAACCAAATTTTCTTGCTACAGGACTCCTCCCAACCCCTCTCTACAGGCATCCGTACACACAACAAATTCTTTATCAGGATCTGTAATCTTCAGTATAGGAGTTGTAGTGAGTTTTACTTTTAATTGTTCAAAACTGTTTTGGCATTTTTCAGTCCACTCAAATTTGACACCCTTTCTTTATATTGAAGTTATGGGATATGTTATTGCAGAAAATCTTTCCACAAATCTGCGATAATAACCTACAATCCCCATAAATGATCTCACTGCTGAAACATCAATTGGCACCGGCCATTCTCTAATAGCCTTTATCTTTTCAGGGTCAACAGCCAACCCTTGTTCAGAAATAATATGACCCAAGTATTGGATCTTGTCCTTATAGAATTCACATTTACTGAATTTGGCATATAACTGGTTTTCTTTCAAAGTTTGCAACACTATCCTCAAGTGTTATTTGTGCTCCTCCTCACTTTTTGAATAAACTAAAATATCGTCTATGAACAGTAGTAAGAATTTATCCAAGTACTTGTTTAAAACATTGTTCATTAAGCACATAAAGGTGGCAGGGGCATTTGTCAAACCGAAAGGTAGGACTACAAATTCGTAGTGACCATACCTGGTTCGAAAAGTTGTTTTACTAATGTCTTCCTCCTTAATTCTGAGCTGGTGATAACCAGTCCTTAAATCAATCTTAGAAAATACTGAAGCTCCTCTTACTTGATCAAAAAGATCATCAATTCGGGGAAAAGGGTATCTGTTTTTAATTGTCAACTTATTCAGTTGACGATAGTCAATGCACATTCTAAAGGTTCAATCTTTATTTTTCACAAACAGCACCGGTTCTCCCCAAGGAGACACACTCGGTCTAATATAACCCTTATCCAGCAATTCTTGTAATTGCATTTTCAGTTCCATGAGTTCGGGGGGACTCATTCGATAAGGGGCTCGGGAAACAGGTGTTTCTCCCGGCACCAAATCGATTGAAAATTCAATCTCTCTTTTGGGGGGAAGATGAGGAATCTCATCTGGAAAAACTTCCTTAAACCCTCTTACTACTGGCAAAGTGTCCAGCAGGTTTTCTTCAGGTTGTTGTTCTAATTCTTCGACA
The DNA here is from genome assembly GCA_034641835.2 of Pinus albicaulis. Classification (NCBI taxonomy): domain Eukaryota; kingdom Viridiplantae; phylum Streptophyta; class Pinopsida; order Pinales; family Pinaceae; genus Pinus; species Pinus albicaulis. Next base: position 1,087,920,850 of record CM076579.1, on the reverse strand, counting down.
TGTACTGCATATACTTGATATCCTTTCCTAGCTGTTCTTTTTAGTTGCAGTGCTGATATTTGTCTTACAGAGATGGGTTTTGGTTTTCCTTTAAGAATAAAAGGTTTCCCTTTTTCATCTATGCAATGTCGAGTTTTATCCCAACAATTCATCATAGCCTTTCTCTTTTCCAGCCAGTCCATTCCTATCAGCAAGTCATATGAGCCTAAGGGCAGAATATTTAAATTTACTTCTGTCTGAAAATCATTTAATTTAATTGTTGTTTGAGGTAACTTATGAGTTACTTTATCCCCAATGGTTAGCTCAATTGGTGGAGTCCCCGCTTGAAGTACTCCCTGATTGAGAGGTCACAGGATCAAATCTCGTTGACGCCTGCGGGGTTAGGCCTCAGTGTTAGGCCGATAGTAGATCCCCTCGGGAGGATGTACTACGATTTCTTAAGACCGTGCATGTAGCCAGTACGTGTGTGCGGGCACATAGGAAAGTGAACCACCAGGAAAAAAAAAAAAAAAACTTATGAGTTACTTTCCTCTTGGTGCCAGTGGCTAACTGGACCAACCAAGACCGTTGAAATTTTTCAGCTTTGAGATAGCATTTTTCTACCACTTGTGGACTAATGTAACTCAAAGAACCACCTGGATCAATTAAAATGGTAACAAATTGGTCAGCAATCTTACCTTCCATTTCCACCATGGTAGCTTGGTGTTCTGCTTGTCGATTCTCCAAGGCTGCACTGATAGTGGGTATATTTATTGCTATATCATTTACTGTGGTGGCTTCTCGATCCCTCATAATCATCTGAATATTTCGGTGGGGACAATCCCTCAATAAATGAGGTTCTCCACAACCCCGGCATTTCAAAGGCTCCCTCATTTTAATTGTGCCTTCCTTCTTATTCTCTCCATCTAGTTGTTTGGAACCAACTTGGGACTGAGCAGTTTGGCTTTCTTTTGGTTTATTAAAAATTTTCCGCTGATGATCCCTACCAAAATTATTTAAGTAAGCTGGTTTCTGTTTCTTTCCTTTGATTTCACCTTTGTTTATCTAGCCTTTTCCATGCTCACCCTTTCCTTTAAACTACTGGTAGCATAATCTAGCTTTCCTCACTGCTTCTTCCATAGTTTTTGGGTTATCAAACTCGATCTTCTCTTTGTACACAGCAGGCAAACAGTTCAAAAACCTTTGCACCTTTGCCTTCTCTTCCCGAATGTACGGGACATATCTTAACAGATTTGTAAACTTGGTGAAAAACTCATCAATAGTGAGTTGTCCCAGTCTAAGTTCATGGAATTCCTTTGCTTTATCATCATAATAACATTCGTTCATATAGCGGTTTTTAAACTTGACTTGGAAATCTTCCCAAGTCACTGTTTTTTCATCAATGGCATGGATCATTTTCGTCTCCTCCCACCACAAGGTAGCCTTACCTTGTAGCTGGTAGACAGTTAATCTGGCCTTCAAATTGCTTTCATATTCATAGACCTGGAAATACTTAATCATTTTCAACAACCAGGCTTCAGCATCTTCCTCTTTCTCCCCATCATAGGAGGGAGGTTTTATCTTTTGGAATTCCCCCTGTAATTCCTTTTTCTGCTTATACTGATGCCTAGTAGCATCATCTTCCTCAGAATCATCAGAGAACTTGCCCTTCTTCCTCTTTCCGGAACATTCACCTTCTTGGATATTTCGCGAAGTTAATTCTCTGATGAGATTTTCCTGCTCCTCACTGGCTAATGACAATCTGTCATTCTGGCTTCTTAGCTCAGCCATCTCTCGTTGCAAACTGTGCAACATAGCCATCACTGGAGCGTTGGGATCTGGTGTATTATCGTCATCACACAAATCAACATAAATTTCATCACCTTCATCCATTCGACTTTTCTGTTTCAGCACCACTATACACTAAACAACACATATCCGTAACAAAAAAAAAAAAAATCAACAAGAAATAATTTATACAGTGAGCACAACAACAACAGCCCAGTTTTTTCTAACCTGAGCTCTGATACCATTTGTAACGTCTCTTCTTTTCCACCTCAAAAAAAAAAAAATATATATATATATATATATGGATAGTTTAATTATTTTTTCCTATTGGTCACATCCATTCATATCTACCATCGAATTTCATCAATTATGAAATTCTATTGAACAGAGTTTTCCTATTCCTTCCAGTACTCATATGTGTATATTTGGCTAACTATCCTAGTTTTTTTTATTTTCTCTTCCCATAATTTTTTGGTGGCTTATGTTATTGTTATATATATATATATATATATATATATATATATATATATATATATATATATATATATTACACACACCTAATTTATATGGTTAGCCTTGTCCATAGAAAATTCTATCTGTGCATTAAACTTTTACACACACCCCTTATAGGGTTCACCATACCTACTCCTTGGATTTCGATGTCATACACTTATGGATTTTATGGTGGATATGTTATTCATTTGTTTTTATATCCGCGTACTCTTTCAAAAGTTATAAAGCTATGTCTTGAGTTCGAATTATCCAAGGTTCTAAACGATTTATTTCTATTTAACTCGTATATCGTTTATCGTTTATGTGAATTCATTCCAGCCTTGCGGCCATTGTTTTAAATTGTGTGATTGTTGTACCCATGGCACCATGGATATCTCACGTACCTTCCACTATGACGAATTTACTGTGGGGATAGGCGACATTAAATTTGTTGTATTGGTTGTGCTACGGTGGCAAGTTTGGCTTAATGTGGTTGGCATTGGGTACCTCCTCGAAATCTCCACGTCGACTTGGTTTGATGGCGCTCTGTTGATTTTTAATTTTATTTTTTTTCTATCTCTCGACAAGCATTGGTCACGTTTACACGCAAGGGTTTATGTATTGAAATTTTAATTTTGCAACTTATGTCTACTCATTTATTAACGTCGCCCATGTGATACGATTCTGAGTAATGTGGGATCGATTTCAATGGATTTACATTTATGTTTTGCACGGCTATGTAATGGATCTCAATTTTTCCCCAATTGATCTACGTGTATACCATCGATCCGATGACACTTGGACAGTGGAGCTGGTTCAGATCCATTAGCGTTTTGTTGGTTTTTATTTCGAGGAATCGTATTAATCTCTGTGTTGGTAACAGAATGGTTCTTTCACCCTTCACTTGTTCTGATCGCCTCCTGGTGTCGAGACTCTACTCGTTTGGGAAAACGAAGCGTCATGCTCTCCCAGGCTTCTGGCATAACTATCTCTTCATCGTATTGTCATTCAGGTATGAAATTTTGAGCATTTCACTGTCTTAAATATGCGGCTTTACTCTCTATGCCCAATACATTGATACATATTCCTCACTAGTAGTATTACGCTCGGCTTAGGGTGATAGAACAGTTCGTTAAATAAAAAAAATTTCAACATTTTGTCGTTTATTTTTGTGAAACCGTCTCAGTCAAATATGTGTCACTCTCCTGTTGAAAATCTCTCTACTCTACCTCGCTTGATTTTTATTTTACCATTTTTCCTTGTGTTTCGTTTAGCGTCCCTTTGCTACATTTTGGTGTTAATACTTAATCACTGTATGGTAGGAATTTATTCTTCATGCTCTTTCGTGGCCCTATTCATTTTATTCAAGCCGAGTTACCCTGGCTCTAGCGTCTCCGTTCTAGCGAGAAATCGCTACCCCAGGTACGCATTCGGTTCCATCGTAACATTTCACCACTGTATTATTATTTTCCATTCCAGGTGAATGTCCTGGTCGTCAAATTTTTAATACCCTTTAGATATCCTTTTTTCAAGTCGGTTTGGGGGCAAAGGATTCCAATCTTCAAGGTAACTCTTGTTTTTATGCCTGGTTCTAGTATTTTATCTCTTGTGGGACGTTCACCTCATCTTGTTATTATTATTTCTCACGTTGTCCTCATTTGGTTCAGGTAAATTCGAAACTCGTCCAGAATTTTCTTCGCTAGTATTCAGTGGAATTTTATTTCACTCGTCTTGACTTCATTCGATCCTGAACTTTCAGGTCGGTATCGACGCGTCCTTAGTTGGAGTGTGACCAGGCTCTCTCGTTGTTATTATACAAAATTTGTTCAGACAATTCAAGTTTTATTGTTGTAAAAATTTCTACTGTAGTAATAAATTTTGCCCGAGACTGGGACTGTTAAAAAATTTAATCCGGGTGATGTAATTCCCGAGATAATTATTTTCTGTAGGTTTATTATGAACCACGATAGCCTAGTTCCTTAGTTAGTTTCAGACTTTGATATATACATGTATCTATAATTCCTCTCTGTTCTCAATGACAGTTTAATAATATCTTCTAATAGATTCTAGGTTACTAATTCATGTTATTACTCATGTTAAGTTTATTTCTTCAATAATTATCTGCTTAAATTTGATTGATGGAAATAATAAGTTTACTAGTCTTATCTTCCCTTTCTGTTCCCCCCCCCCCCCACATTATAATAACACAATTGTATATAAATATCTCTGTTACAAGATTTTTCAAGTCTACAATAATCCAGTGAATGAGTAATTACAATTTCCACCTGGTCTATGTTTTCATGTGTATTATACTAATCCAACAGTATAACTTTCCTTCTACTCCTTAATTTGAAGTTCCCTGCATTATTTACTTGTGTCAACAATAATATCTTCTGCAAAATATATGTATAATTTTTCTCTTGTTATAACAGATTCATTATATCTAGTTTTCAAGCTAACACTCCTAACCAGCATTTTATATAGATCTGGTGGGTGAAATATTTGTTATCCTTCACAGCTTATAAAGTTTGCATGCACTTTATATAAGTTTCATTATATTTATTTTCCAATAGAGTATTCAGTTTGGAAAATTCACTAGTAAAGGATGTTATTCATGCACTGGTGTATATTTATTTCTCAGACCAGAATTATTTACAGGTTTAGTAAACCATATTTAGCTCTATTCCTTGATGTCTGAATATATCTAGCTCTAATAACTGTACTCATCAATCCGTTTTTTTTTCTTATCATAGAGAATAATTCTATAGATGTACATGCATTGTTCCTTCAACAACTCTACAGATCTGCACTCAACATCTTTAATCACTACTTCATACATGTTTTTTTTCTATTGCTTGTTGATTTAATTTTATTTTTAACAGAAGCAGATTAAAGTTACACACTTATGGATTATGAGGATAACGTAAATCTCCAGATTTAAACCAGTCACTGGTTTAGATTTTCTGGCTAATTTTCCCCATAATTCTTGTTCCTACAACTATGCAGAACTGAGAGGATTTAATTCTTCTAACAATTTTGTAAATGTATGGAACACAAGAAATAAAACATTGTAAGTAATTCATTCATTCATACACACTATGGGAATACCACTTCTGAAATTGACCAGTCCTCCCAACCTTAGAGTCCCTCTATCTCCAGAACTCACCCCCGAGCTGAGATCACCTCCAGAACAGACCAACCTCTAATCTGTTCAGGAATAGCTTATTTAAGATTTTGCTCCCCAAAGCCTATTTCTAATTTTGCGTCCAGAATATCAAGATGATTTTCTTCCTGTTTGCCTAGGCTTCCCTTATTTAGGGATTTTTAAAGCTGCTTTCTTCTTTTCCCAGCTTTTTACCTCTTCCCAACTACTCTCCACCTCATTGGGGAAAACTAGATTTTCCTCAAAATCTAATTTGGAAATAAATTCTTTCAAGGATTTTTGAAAGAATTTTGGGGAAATTATTTGCCTCTTTCCATCCTCATGGATTTAGCAAGTGATCTCATAATTCTCATTTGGTCAATCTGCACAGAATTATTTTATTTAATTTCCATAATTAAATACTTAATTACATCCACAAAATACTTATCCATTGGGGTCCACTCCCCTTTGGATTAAAGTTCAAATTTCTAACTTTGAAAGAAACATAAAACTAGGGGTGTTACAGGATTTGAGGGTGTCAAAGGCTAAGGGACATACCAAGCCTCCACCACCAGACATATAGGAGGTGTTGGATAGATATGCAGGGATTTTTGGAGATATACCACTAGGACGACCACCATATATAGGATTTTAGCATACCATATAGATGGATCCTGGTGTTAAGACAGTTATTACTACTCCCTATAGGCATCCCAGAGCCTATAATTATGATATTGAACAGGCCATCAGATATTTTCTAGAATTGGGCCATATCAGGCCGAGTTCTAGTCCCTTTGCTTCTTCATTTTTGTTGGTGAAGAAGAAGGACGGGACTTTGCGCATGTGTATTGACTATAGGAGGCTCCAGAGGAAGACATTTAAGAACTGGTATCCCATACCACACATTGATGAGTTTATGGATGAGCTTAGAGGAGCCAATTTCTTCTATAATATTGATTTGCAGTCAAGATATCATCAGATCCGGGTGAGGTATCAAGGCATCCCAAAGACAAATTTTAAACGTCACTATGGGCATTTTGAGTTTCTGGTCATGCCTTTTGGGTTGACCAACACCCCATCCATGTTCTAGTCAGGCATGAAATATGTCTTCATGGGAAATTTGAGGAGGTTTGTATTGGTTTTATTCAATGACATCTTGATATACAACAAGACTTGGGAGGAGCACCTGCAACACTTAGAGACATTGTTGCATATCCTAGAGGAGAAACAGTTCTATGCCAAATTTTCCTAGTGTGAGTTTGTGATGACGAAGAAGTTGTACTTGGGACCTGTCATTGGTGTAGATGGGGTCAAGGTGCATGAGGAGAAGATCAAATCCATTCAGGATTGGCCAGAGCCTACAGATGTGAGAAGATTGAGTGGATTTATGGGAATTTTCACTTACTACAGGAAGTTCGTCAAGGGATTCTCATAGTTTCCAGCATCCCTCACAGACTTTAAAAACAACGGTGATTTTTCATGGATAGATGGATCTCAGGCAACATTCGATCACCTCAAGGAGGTGATGAGTAGTTTCCTAGCTTTCACACTTCCAGATTTCACAAAGTCTTTCACCTTAGAGTGTGACACATCAGGTGATGGGATTGGAGCTTTCTTGTACCAAGAGGGGAACCCCATTTATTTCGAGAGCAGGAATATCTTACCCCATGGGAGGTCGAATTCCATATAATACAAGGAGATGTTGGCAATTATGCATGCATTGGCCAAATTAAGAAAATATTTGGTGGGGAATAGGTTTAGGGTGAACACAGATCACAACAATCTTCACCACTACATTGGGCAGTAGGGCCTCAATGAAAGAAATCAGAGATGGGTCAGCAAGGTTCAAACCTACGATTTTGATATTGAGTATGTGCAAGGAAAGCACAATTTGGTAGACAATGCGCTATCTACGAGACCTGCAGGACTTTCACTCATGAGCATTAGCCATGATTGGGAGACACAATTATTAGTGGAGTACTCCAAGGATCCTCATGCATGTGAGATACTCGAGGGACTTCATGAATATGAGCACTATCAGGTGATGGCAGAGGTTATCTATTATAAGGAGCACATATTTCTGGTGTCAGGCTCGCAGTTGAGAGAGCGAATACTTCATGCATCTCATGATTCTCCATTTTCATGGAATTATGGGTTCAGGAAGACATACATGGTTGTGAGAGAGTGATTCACCTAGAAGGGCCTCAAGGGATATGTGTTGAGATATGTACAAGAGTGTGAGGTCGGTCAGCAAAATAAGGGAGAGTTGACGCATTTTGCTGGGTTATTGCAGCCTCTACCCATTCCAGAGGGGAAATGGGAGAGAATTTCTATGGATTTTATCACAGGACTTCCCATAGTGCACGGAAAGTATTGTATTTATGTAGTGATCAACATATTGACCAAATATGTACATTTCTTTTCTATTGTGACTCGGTACTCAACGTCTTATGTAGTCGAATTGTTCTTTAGGGAGGTTTTATGCCTGCTTGGAATCCATCAGTATGACTCATTTCTGTACTTTATATGGTTATGATGCTTTGTCTTTTGCTGACATTATTTTTAGAGACAACCGGGCCCCAAGGCCAAATATTGGATCTTAGAGAGCCAAGATATCCTCAAGGCTCTTAAGGATAATTTGTTGATGGGTCAGAATCAACAGAAGCTATATGCTCGCCGACAATGGGAAGAGAGAAATTTTGAGGAGGAGGACTTGGTGTTCCTACGCTTGCAGCCATACTGACAAACCACTTTGAAACCGAATGGGGTCGAGAAGATGTAGTCTCAGTTTTATGGGCCTTAGCGGGTGACCAAGAGGGTCAGAGAGGTGGCTTATGAGTTGGAGCTAATACTAGGAAGAAGAATCCACAAGATCTTTCATTTTTCATGCCTCAAGAGAGCATTGGGGTAGAAAATCACAAAAAATGTGGAGTTTCCTCTGCTTGATGATGAGGGGAATCTGGTTTTAGAACCGGAGGCCATTTTGGAGACTAGAGAGAGGAAACTCGGGAGTAGAACGATCAGGGATTATTTTGTGCATTGGAAGAGCTTTCCATACGAGGATGCCACTTGGGAGGGTGAACACATATTGGAGCATCCAACACTAAATTTTCTTGGGGACAAGCAACATTTGGGAGGGGAGGACTGTAATGTCCCTTCGTAAATTATTTTGTCACAGGATTTATCATTTTGTAGTGAGGGCCAATTTTGGTGATATCGGGGCCCATTCTATTTTTATTTATAATAATTAGGGGTTTGGAGTTAGTAATTTCATGTTAATTTATTTTATTTGTGGTGAATAGGGACCACCCACTCAGTAATACGCACACCCTTAATAGCTGGTTCGAAAAAGCATGAGTGTGAACAGGGTATGGAGGGAAAAGGTGGGAAAAGGTGGGAAAAAGGGCCAAAAAATATTATAAAAGGAATAAAACTAATTTCATTTGGCATATTTGGACAATCAATTTTGATCTCAGTTTCTTGAGCTGCTTAGTCAAGTCACTTGTTGTTTAGCACGAGTTTTTCAAGCAGATAACTCACCCATTCTTTGGGGGACTTTGAGTGCCACCCTAGTTATTTTTTCCATTTCATTCGAGAGAGCTTCACGGTGATATCTTCAGCTTCTTCATTTAGTTTCCCTAGCAGTGCATATTTTTGGAGGATGCAGTTGTGTTCTTGTGTGGGTTTTGTTGGTTGCAAGGTTCATTTATGAGAGCTATAAGTGAACCTAGGTTCATTAGCTTATTAAGCTATTGGAAAACACCTAAGGGCTGAGATTGATAACCAATTTCTGTAGCAACATGCAGTCTTTAGGTCAGCACAAATGAGGAGAGTTTGGCATAGAAGTGGGATATTGCCTCAACCATTTGATCCTTTTTTTGTCGAGGGAGATAGAGGTAGTGCAGGAGGGAGTATTTTTTGCATACTTTCAGGGTTGCTGAGTATTTGGTGATGATTCTGTAGACAATGTATTCAATGAATTATGGGAGAGCTTTGGGATTATTGGGGGTCAATTTTGGAAGCTCGTGATCAAGCTAAACCACTTATGGGTTTGGTCAAATTGGGTTGAGGATTCAAGGGTTAATTTTGGAGAATTGTTTGAGCACCGAAAGTGGGGTTTCTAGCCATCCCATGACTGGGAAGATTTTCCAGGTTTTTGAGGTTTCATATGGGCTTTTCTTAGCTTGCAAAAAAGGCAAGCCCAAGTGAAATAATATATATACTTGTACTCTTTCCCATTTCATAATAAAATGGCTCATTTGTTTCTAAATTTTATATGGTTCTGATTGATTATTGCAATGTTTTAAATTTTCCATTGTGTAAATTTATGGTTTTTTGTGTTAGAATTTATTTTCCTATTTTTGAACATTACATTCCCCTCATACCATATTTTCCTTCAAGTACTCAAGTCACACCAATAATTTGAGCTAGTTCCCAGGGTCTTTTGACCCTGTAAATAAATTTCCTATCATCCAAGGTAGGATTTGAGCCTTGAGACAGTGTAATCATCCAACTCTTCCTATCCTTGACTGAACCTACTTTTGGTCCTAAAATATTCCTAATCTTCTTATGTGGGCTCCTATCCTTTTCTCTCATACCCCCAGGAAGATCAATGGACAATTCAACCAAAAAACCATCGCACTTTACATTAGGGGAATTTTGAGGTATAAAATGGGCCTCCTAAAAAAAATGTACCAAAATCAACTTTATAAGAACCAATAGGATTCAATATGATGATGTCAACCATTGGGGATGATTCACCACTTTTAGAGTAAAAAAATAAAAATATTAAAAAATAATAAATTAATAAACTACTTTTTCAACTCGTATTTTTAGCTTATCTCCATGAGTTTTTACTCAAATTTCAAGCGGAAGTACTCGTAAGATGAAAATTTTAATTCTTCATCCAAGGAGTACCCATGTTACATACTTTTGATGGATCCTCCTACACAAAAAATGAGAAATACATGAAAAAATGTGGTTGCAATCACGTTTTTTATGTATTTGTCATTTTTGTGTAGTGTGTAAACTCATAGGGAGATAAGTTGAAAATACGAGTTGAAGAAATAGTTTTTTATTTTTTTCCCTCTAAAATTTGATGATGTAATCAAATCTTATTTTATTATTTCCACTATTATTTATAATTTCCTTAGGAGGCCCATTTTAGACCTCAAAATTCCCTTAATGGGAATATTCATATAATTTTATATTTAGGCTGATCATATGAGTCAAATATTATTATGGTGGTGTTAGTGTTCTATCTCTCATTTTTTTGAGTCACCTCAAAAAATCCTATCTCCAATGGGTCCCTTCATCTATTGGTACTGAAAATCTCACGAATTCCTTCGATTATGGTAAGAGCTCTTGACATGGTTGGATAAATTTTGATGAGCTTCATCGTACATTACTTGGATGAGATGGGAAATGTATTCACCGACATTATTAAACCACCTAGTTGAGTTGCATGTCGAGGTTTGAACCATGTCCCACATCGATTTCATGGAAATCTACTTTAGAGAGATAAACAATTGGAGAACATACCCATTTATTGGCTCACACTGGTGACGGTTCCAAAATACATCATGAATAAAATAAGTCAAAGGATTTTTAATTTTATGTGGATCAATAAAAAAGACAAAGAAGGGATTCACCTTGATAGTTGGGAACTTCTCTCAATACTTAAGAAATCAGGTGGATGGGGGTTCAAGAATCGTTTTTGGTTTGAGAGATCCATTTTCTTACATAGTTTGTGGAGAGGTATTTTTGGGACACGACTTTGGAGAAATATATTGTTGGATAAGTATATCAGAAATGATTTTGTGGTGGAATGGATTCATATATATTTAGGTAAGATGTTTTATTATGGTTTTCTCATTTGAAATGTATTTATTACATCCTTTGCCTGGCTCTTCTAGTGGTTATATTGGAGGATGGGAAACAAGAAGTAGGTTTTACTATGTAGAGTTCCCTTTGTGGGTGGTTCATAGTATTATTCTCTCTCTGATAATCTGGTGGAATCTCTTAATGCAAGGGCATTGCATAATTTGAGTCAATTAAAAATTAAGGAGCTTAAGAAGGATCATACATGCTACCAAATAAACTATGTTGACTTGGGTCTTAAAGGTATAGTAGTATAAGAGTGGGAGAATTACTTAAATGGATTGTGTACTAGTGGAATAAGCCTTACAGATGAGGAAGATAGGCTAGCTTGGACAGGGAATAAATCCAATGGTTCAATTGAAGCTAGTCTGGCATATGAGGAAATTTCGTACTTATTCATTGATCCCAACAACCATTGGTGATCAATTTCGATTTGCAAGTGGAGATTACCCCAGAAATTTTGTTGTTTGGTTGGTTGACATTGGAAAAAAAATTATTAACCTAGGAGAATATCCAGAATAGGAGCTTTATTAGTCCAAAATTTTGTTGGTTGTGCCATTCTGAGGAGGATACTGTCAATCATATTTTCTTAAATTTTTTATTTTCACAAAAGGTATGGATCAATATTCTTTAGTCTCTTGGAATCTAGGCTTCTCTCGCTAATCAATCCTTTGGATATTTCGTTCAGTTTCGGTACACAAAGAAAAAAACACACAAAATAATTCCTATTTTTATAACACAAGGTCTAGGGAAATTCAAGGATAAGTAAAGTTTTGAAAATATACCTCCTATATTAGACTTGTTGATCCCCAAGACTGTTGGGTATTATAGGGAATACTCATCCAGGTCAAAGTTAAAATTTCCACAAGTGCCCAAGTTCCCTTCTTAATTCAAAATTATGCAGTTGTGTTTTTTGATGGAACACCACAAAGGGGGGGGATGCAAGGGAGGCATTTGTCTCAAAATTATTCCTAAGCACTTCTTATAAGGTATACTCGGTATTCGTTATGGCCCCAATACTAAATAAAAACTTATTCCATGTTGGGCTACCATTTCACTTGTAGCTTACTTAGGAATTCAATAGTTTTAGGTATGTAGTAATTCCAAGTGCATTATTGACAATTTGGATGATAATTTTTCTTTACATGTGTTGAATTTACAACATTGGAAAAACATGTTGGATGAATTAAAGAATAATTTTCAACATATTTCCTTTCATCATATCTACGAAGTTTTTTCAACAATTTTAAATAGGGAACTAGTAACCTCCACTGATATATGCAACAACCCACAAATATCAAGAACTCATACTTCATACTAGGACCAAGACATCTCGATACCATCGGTATTTCATCTTATGACCAAGACATCTCGAGACCACCAGAATTGGATTCAGGATCCTAGACTCCAACACAGTTCCTATCCTTCCAGGCTTACTATGATAATTCTATGTCTTTGGGGCCTTGAACCCGGGTGGATGGGATGGAAAACCATCATCCCTAGCACTTAAGATAAGCACCCACTAACCATATCTACAAATATTTTAACAATAAGGTTGATTCAATTTCAAATGGTGCTCTTATTTTGTATACAAGAACCTTCACTTTTTAGGAATTTCAAAACAACGTTTTGATAAAAAAATATAACTTTGAATCTCTTCTAAATCCACGACCTAACTTGTAAAATCAAGTATGAGTTAAAATGGAAATGTATGTCATATTCTATGAATTTAGAGCAAACAATATCAAGATACATGAGTAAAATTAATGTATATTTTGAGCCATTTTGGAATTGTATGGACTGATTATTTTTTGAGTTTTCTAATACTTAGGATCAAATATTGGGCTTTTCTACATAGTTATTATATGTTATTTGTAAGGAGGTCTTATTTTTCTTTTGGATATGTTCAATTAGTTTTTACTAAAGCAATATGCACTATTCATATCCATATGTAAGTAACCTTTGGTTCTCTATTAAATAGCAAGATAATGTAGTGTTTTGTGTTTTTTTTTTTTTTAACAAAATCAATTAGATTGGCCCATATGAGTGATTCCATCTTCCCTCATATTCACCCCATCAATAGCCATTATTTTATTATTATAGTTATATATTCTTTTCATTTTAAATTATTATTATTTTTAATTATTAATTAATAAATATTTTAATACATGAAATTTTTTTTTCCAATTTTTTTTTGGGCAATTTTTGTTCAAAATGAGAGATTTTTAAAAATCATAAGTTTAAATTGTTTAATATGTAAATATAAATTACCTGGGGTCTTTTAGGTTCCTAATCCATTTATGCATTCAACGATTTATTTTAAACAATATAAAATCTCAATTTTTTTAAAAAAATGTTATGCTGGAAAGTCTAGTGGGATTGAACTTGGGCTTGCCAACATGTTTTTTTTCCAATTATGCAACCATATTTTACTTATTAATTAGGACCATGCATTTTATTATTATAAACTAACCTAGATCCATCTTAACTTCCAATCTATCAAGCACTGAAAGAAATCAAATCTATCTAGGTGAAAACTTAGTGATATAATCCTTGGCACTGGATAATCTATCAAGCACTGAAAGAGATCAAATCTATCTAGGTGAAAACTTAGAGATTTAATCCTTGGCACTTGTTAGATCTAGAGTTAAGATGGATCTAGATTAATTTAATTATTAATTATTAATAATTTAATTATTAAATTTAATTTTAATTTTATGTAATTTAAGAATGCTATGTTGACATAATCAACATTAAAAAAAAAAAAAAAGTTAACATATTGTAGCTAGGCACTTTACTATTTAGTATTGCAGTGATTTTGTAAAAATTTAATTATGTAAGGTGTTATGTAATAAAATTCTATGTTGACATAATCAACTTTAAAAAATAATAATAATAATAATAATATATTTTTATGCCATAATTATGCCGTAAGGCATTCTTATTTGAAAACAACTCTCATAGTTGTCACTGTGTCCATGTCTGAGCCATTGGATCAAATGTTAGATGATTGAAATGTTTTAGGCCATTAGATCCACAAGTAAATAGTTTTATATATATTTTATAATGTTATTTTTTTTCTTTTTAATAAGTTAGATTGAATTTAGGTTTTGGTGACTTTTGAGTTAAAATGTTGTTATTAAAAATTTGTTATATTTTTATATGTAAATGTAAATAGTTTTATATATGTTTTAATAAGTTAAATTGAATTTAGGTAATAAAATATAATAATTATAAATTATAAAAATAGCCCATGGTATTGTCCCATGGTATTCATGTAGAATATATTTTATTTAAAGGGGGAAATTAACATGACCTAGATCAAGGTCGGCGGAGGCAGCTGGTTGGTAAAGTCATTCTCGTCATGACGACAAGGCCTTGTGCTCAAACCTGAGTGAGGGCATTGACTAGTCGCGGGAAATGCTGAACCTGGGCCAAGCTCACTCACCTTAGCCCCACGGGGGTAGGCGAGTTGGTAATTGAATTGCGGTGAAGTTCGTTTGTAAAGTGGGCTCCATACTAGAGGTCACGAGTTTGAATCCCCCGGACTAACCTGGCGTTGTGGAGAGGGGCGGGTGCAGTTCCCAGTGGTTATAGTGGTAGCCTGCCAAGTTCGACCCCGTGTAACGCGAGTCGCAAGGCAGCTCCAGTTGCCATTCCACTATATACAAAAAAAAAAAAAAAACCTAGATCAATCTTAACTCTGGATCTACCAAGAGCCAAGAGGGATCAAATGTCTTGATATACAAACCTCTTTTAGAGTGAAAAGAGAATTGATCCCTCTCATAATTAATATACATCTAAACTAACTATTTAATAAAATTATTATTAATTGTTTATAGCCATTATTCTTTTAAAATTTTACTTAATAAAATGTATCTAAAGTTTCATACATCCAAATATACATAGTTTTTCTTGTTCTATATTATTTTTGTTACAACTATTTTATTATTAAAAAATTACATGGCTTTTTTTTGTTATTTATTATTTATGTTATAACTATTTTATTGTTCATGAGTAGTATTTCTTAATATATAAAAAATTAAATTAATAATGAAAATTTTTAAAATATGTAATGTTTTTTTAAATTTCCAAATTATTTCATAGGACATGATTTATCTTGAGCAATAATGATGAATGTTCATAATTCTCATTTCTTAATTAACGCTAAATCTACCTTTAATTACTTAATTGTAATAGTTTGTAAGTACAAATATACTCTTTCGAATTTTCTTTTGTTAATGAATATCAAATTTCTTATGTTAAAAAAAAAACTATATACATATCTTTAATTACCTAATTGATGCTAAAAAAACTTACATGTTTTTTACTTTATAATCATAAACTAATTTCACATTATATGATGTCAAACTTACTCAACTTTTTATTCTGAAATTTAAAAAAAAGTTTTTCACTACATAATTTTAGATTTTATAATTATTTTCTTTTTCAATTCCAAACAAAACTTACAAAAGAAAAAACCCACTGAGTCCTTACTATAGATTATAGTTTTACAAAATTGACTCTATGTTATTAACAATAGAGTAAGTTGAGACAACCCTAAAGGGTTTTTTGTACATGTCTTATCATAACATTTCCCTCCATCCAATATATATTGTAGATTCTTCTGAAGAGAGAGTGTATTCTAGTTTATACCCTGATCCACAATCAAAGAAAATGGCTAGGGATTTCACAAGTTATTAGTTTGTAACCTGATCCACAATCAAAGAAAATGGCTAAATATGTCACAGGTTATCATTCACACAGTGATTTATTCAAGTTATTAGCTGAAATGGATCCTATTAGATGCATGGTGGCCAGAGACACTAAAAAATTAAAATTAGATATTGAATTTCTCAGTTGAAATGGATCATATTAGATGCATGATGGCCAGAGACACTAAACAATTTAAAATAGATATCTGTTATGCCATCTATATTGTCTACAAACCATCCAAATTTCCCATCTTATACAAAAAAATTTAACAATAACCACTCAATTTACTCTCCAATTTTTGAAACCCCCACCCATGTTGGGGAGATCACAATGTAAAATCAAATTTTCCTGTGGTCTTTTTAAAGGGTTCATAAACAAAACAGACAATGAGAAAGTCAATATTGTGGTATAATAACTGATTTTAAAATCATTGTGACAAAAAAACATCACATTAGCTCACAAAATATATCTAATGATATAATGATCTGAGGTGATAACAAAGTTTTGAATCATGATAAATAGGTGACAACCAAAACTAAGTTTTAGCTACAAGAAAAAAATCAGAACAATTCATAGAATAAATTGATGTTGCAAATGAAATGATGTTTTTGACACGTCTGTAGGTGTTTCCATTCTTAAATTTCTTACTCATTTTGTCTCGAGATTGCTAGATAATGGTGAAACAAATAAAGTGCTAATCCAAGTGATCCATAGAGGTATTCACGGCCAGCTTGGAAAACCAAGCATGAAGATGCTTCTAATTTTCAATGAAGTAGTCTTCAAAAGTTCCTATATCTATTTTAATTACATAAATGTATTGAACACCAGCTGATAGTATTTACTTCAGTTGTTTTATTTGCACATGTTGCAAGATGATACTTGTTTCTATACAAGTTGTGCATCAAATTATTATGTAACGATTGTGCCAAGAATTTTTTAAATGATTCCCTTCAGACTTTAAGAACTATGTCTTATATCCGAGCATGTGATTCTATTAAAAATTATTAAACAAATTCATTTTTTACAACTTGTATGTTTAAATATGTGATTTTGGAAGTGATGATGGCTTCTTTAGACACTTGATTAGTATTGTGGAAGAACTTTGATTATATCATTAAGTACCGTGAGTAGTTCATGTAGCATTTGCATTTCTTATAACATATTTTCATATCCTTTGTATAAGATATTGTATATATAGTTCTAACACATTTCCCCAAGACGTTACCTATATGGTGAGTAGTTCATGTAGCAATTGCATTACTTATAACAGAATTTTATATCCTTTGTATAAGTTATTGTATCTACAATTCTAAGACGTTTCCCCCAGGTGTTACCTATATGGTGACTGAGTGATGATGGCTTCTTTAGACACTTGATTAGTATTGTGGAAGAACTTAGAGTATATCATTAAGGGTTGTGAGTAATTCATGTAGCAGTTTCCTTTCTTATGAAATATTTTTATATCATTTGGATAGGTTGTTGTATATACAGTTATACTATGATATGGATACACATTCCCCCCAAGCGTTACCATATTGTGACTCTTTTTAAATTGTTGATATTTAAATAAATATAATTAAGTGATTGATGGTTTTGGAACATCAAAGTTACTATGATGACCTTTTATATTAGGATGAATCCTTAGTGTTCAGATTCGATTTGCATGATGAAGATGCATAGATCGCTTCACAAGAAAACCCTTATTCCTACTGATAGCATGTGGTAGTTGTATTAATTAACTGCTTATATTGTCCTCACTGTCATAAGATTCAGCATGGTTTTTTTTTTTTTATAAGTCTATATACAAGTTATACATATTATGTAGTAAGAAATGTTCTTTAATAATAACAGTCACTAAAAGGGGAAATGATCTCAATACACCCCTCTAGATATACAATGTCTCATGATATTCTTCTCATTTGGTGACACATGGAAATTCCAGTACCAAAACTCTTTCACATTGTCGCTCACATCATACGAAGTCTATATTGATAAGGTTTCCTACATATATTAGCCCAACATGCAAGTTCATCATTCTCATGTTATTGAATCCTAATTTGTTAATGCCTCCGTAAACTTTTTCTTAATGTTTTGTACATTATTTTTTTCATTGACATCAACCGATTTGATGTAGTTATTTTTCCAACAACACCTGTCAATAATTACCTACTAGCACTTATTCCATATTGAGATTGATAGTTTGCAATTTTTCCAGGGGTTGATGTCATATTTCTTGATACTAACTCATTTGCCTTCACCTCTTTGGAATTTCTAATGCCCAATAATTGAGATATATTTCTTAGATATTTGTGCTTACAAAATATATTTAAGAGTTAATCTTGTGCTATGATAGATATACCTTGAAATGTATTTTTGATCACCTAATTTACTTTATCTTGAACTGTTCATTCATGAATTAGTGGCCTCATTTCTTCAATTTTAGTTGATTCTATACTATCTAGACAATTATCATCAAAAACAATTTCTTGCAGCTTCTGATTAATGTCCATGTTTTTCTACGTGTGGTACGATCTTGTTGTAGGTAAGATGTTTTCCCTACATAAAAAGATATATAGATTTTTAATTTTTAATTTGAACTTGACATTTAGATTGAAAAAAATTAAAATATTAAAAGGGTGACTTCATTTGTTTGGTCAATATTCTCATTGACAAGTTCCTCTACATCTCTCATTTCCACATCATTTCCAGGTGCATCCACATCTATTTCAAGCTCTCTCTTTTGTACCTATCTATTATCCCTTTTTATTTTTTTAAGGATTCAATTAAGATTAACATTTGTATGTTGTCATGAGGAGTTTTTTTTATTTTTCATGTCAATTACCTTTTATAACTATAGGAGGCTCTTAATATTGTCTTTTTTTAATAAATGAAACTCAATTATATATTTAAAAAGATTATTAGGTAAGAGAATTTTAGGATTATATTTTTTTTTTTTGTCGTTAACAATGTGAATGTTTATTTACCTAAAGTTGGCTCCCATGTTTAATACCTCCCCATGGGGTTTGAAGATAATAGGTAATGGAAATTGAATGACATATAATAATAAAAATTATACGTCGAAAAATCAATTGTATATATTATAGTAGTTATCACTTGAGTAATCTTTCAATTTGGAATTCAATTCTTTATTAATAAAGTTGTTTTACTTAGTATAGAGTACAATAATTTTGTAATCAAATAATAGGATCAAACATATTCACAATATAATTTATTTGAATGAATAGATGTGTGTAAAATATTTGAATAATAAACTAGATTTGTACTTATAAAATATAAAACTATAACTTAAATTTGTGAAATTATTTTGTATTTTTTTTCTTATGTATATAAAGAAAGACTAAACCAAGTTTGGAGTTTAGAAAATAAACCATAACATGAATAACAATATCTCCTTCCAAAAATGTCTCCATATTAAAATGACATTCATTTTTTTGTATACCAAGACTATTATTGTTCATATACAATTTCTAACAAGCATGCAATTGGCGCTCGAATATGTAGATGCACTTAGAGTAAAATGTCTTTCTGTTAATAAAAATTCTCTTTATTTACATCTATGCTAGATAAATTGTACTTGAATGCATTTAAAATATCTTATTTGAGTTACATTCTCATTTCATGCTTGTTTCAGAGGATTATTAATCAACAAAGGATTTTCACCCCAATTTCCTATTTCACTATCTATAACAAAAATTTTATATATGTGAACAGATTATGTTGTTTTACATATATGTTTTCACCCACAATTGTCTATTTCAATATATATAACAAAAATTTTTGGTTGATAACTCTTATAATCAGTATCTTTGAAACCTCCACGACCTGCTTCCATGAAAGCAAAATTTGCCTTTCATTCCTTCACGGTGGCTTCTTCTCTACAACAACTTATTTCATTATGTTGGTTTACATATATGTTTTCACCTACAATTTCCTATTTCAATATATATAACAAAATTTTTTGGTTGATAACTCTTATAATAAATATCTTTGAAACCTCCATGACCTGCTTCCATGTAAGCAAAATTTTCATTTCATTCCTTCACTGTGGCTCCTTCTCTGTAACAACTTATTTCTTCTAAGCTACTATTTCCTATGCTATTTCCTTACAGCATTTCTTTTGCAACATATGGTGCAATTTCTAATAATTATATTAATTAAAGTTAAAAAGTAAATTTGTACTTGATCCTCTATTTAAGATAAATTTAGGCTTGTATAATGTTATTTTGACTTAATCAATATATATATATAGAATTGGAGAGCAGTACTCAACCCAAAAATATATATATATATATATATTAAATAATTCAAACTTTAAACTTAACCAATATTAATATTTATTTTTGGCCTTATCTATTGAAGCCACAATTTCTACCAGAATTTAACAAATATAACTGAAATTTAGTATTTTTCCAGTGGGAAATACTAAATAACCTACTATTTTATATACTCGTTTACATTTTCTATAATTTTACTTTGTAATTAAGTTTCACAGAAATAGCACTTGTAGTTAATGAGAATTTTAAATAAAAGTATGTAACATCCCTTACTAACTATAAAGACAAGTTTTGACCAACTAGTTGATATTTTGGCATATCAAGATGAGTTCTTGATTATCATGGCAGTGGTAGTAGCAATGTTTGAATCATGTTTTTAATGGCGGAAATAGATTCAACACCATAAAAAATTTCACCCAAAATCTTGAAGTTTGACAACTGTAATCTGGATTTATAAAAATACAGTTCAGATTTTAATTATTCAAGTTAATTTTGCCAAAATCCAAGAGATTTTTTTAAGAATAATTGATTTATGCATAATGCATTTTAAATAAGAAGAAATAACAATATCACCCGAAATTTTACTAGTTATTGTTATTTTTATTTTTTTGGGTTCAAGTGGTGGGGCATTGAACTTGGGCTTGCCAAGATGTCTTTTTTCAATTGTGATACCAAAATTTGAGAAAATATTTGCACCTCTCAAATATTTGATCCTTATTGGCACTTGATAATTCATAGTTTTATTATTAATTTTATGTAATTGGACTGAATCAAAATATTTTAATTAATAATTATAATTATAATTATTTATTTTACTTTTTATTTTTATGAAATTTGTGACAGTCAAAATGTTTACATAACATATTGCAGCTAGTATTGTAGGGATGTTGTAAAAATTTAATTATGTAAGGTGTTGTATAATATATTGTTATGCTGACTTAATCAACATTATTAAAAAAAATTGAAGAAAAAATAATAATTATATATTTTAATTATATTAATTAAAACTAAAAATTAACTATCCACTTGATCAGATTTAAGATGAGTTTAGGCTTGTCCATATTTAATTGGAAAGCTCCACTCAACACCTTGTATAGTGCAAAGTTTACCCATCAAACTATGAATTCATGCTGGATTTTATACAAATTATACAGGGAAAATGAACCAGAAATTTTTCAAAAAGTCTCATTAAAGACAACTCAACTCCTTAATTATCTAAGGTGTTATGTAATTGAGCAAATCCGAAGCATTTTATAAGGTATAACCTCAAAATTAAAAGCAATACACCCTATCCTATTTTCCTTGTAGAAGTAGGTCTCTCGAGGGCAAAATCAATAACATGGGAGACCATAGACTTCCTAAGCTAGCTTTAATTTCCAGCCAAAACCAACTAAAGCTCAAGCCTAGTTGGTATAAAGATACGAGGGCCTGGTTAAATCATTGGGAGCCATTGGGAAATCGACCAAAATGTTGCATTGCAAAATATTGTTACTTATAATTTTAAAGAGAAAATATGGTGTAATAAAGATTTAAAGACTAAAATGAAATTAAGATATTATAAGCATGTCATCAACCCTACTCTAGAAGATCAAAAGTATCTCTTTGTTTTAACTAGCTCAAAGAAAATAATGTATATAGCCAAGATAAGAACGAACTCTCATGAACAAAAATATCCCACGGATTTTTGTAAATCCCTGTTATAACTATCCAACTTTAATATTTTGGGTACCCTAGAGCTTTTTGATGGTGCTAAATCCATTTCCACCATCAAAATCATGATTCAAACACTATTATGGTAAAATTTCTTAAATTTTTTTTTGCTCAAATTCCGGACAATTTTAACCATCCACATAATTCCTTATTTTTCTTCCAATAATATTTAATATACAAGATAGTGATACCACGGACGATGATGGACCTCCAATGAACGGGAAGAAAGAAAGGAAACAACGTGGGTGGGTTCGTTAGTTGGAATGTCGAGGAAATATTTTAAACAATAATATAATATATATATTTGTTTCTAGGGAGAGTGGTCATAAATGAGTTGAAGGTAGACGTTAATTACCAGCGCGTAATGCATAGGCGCTGACTCAGTAAATGGGTGGTGGTATTATCTGGAAGCTCGCAGGGCACCTCCAGCTCCCTATAAATGAGCGCTCATACTCGCCTTCCTCTCCACACCTTCTTCACTTGACTAGTCCTAAGGAACGGGAATAGTGATATTGGGTTGGATTATTGATATTCAGCAGAAGCTGCAGCGATATTGAGAAGAGGATGGCCACTGTAACTCGTTGCGTTTGTTCTTTTCTTGATATTTGTCATTACCTTTGGTACCACTCACTCTTTCTTTCTTCTTCTTCACTTTTTTCATTTATTCATTCATTACTTCATTGTCGCCTCAGCAAACGCCTTTATTCATTAGATTAACTAGTCTGGTGACCATGTTGTGTTTTGTGGCCCAACATTTACAGAGATGCAGCAGGTGGAGGGCGTTGCAGGAGAGCGAGTGCGAGTATGTAAGGCTGCTAGCCACAAGTTTAAGGGACACTGCGGGAAGGACGCCAACTGCAAAACCATTTGCAAAAGTGAAGGATTTGAGGATGGCGGGTGCCACCGCACCCATGTGCTGAAGAAGAAATGTTTGTGCAGCAAGCCCTGTTAACATTTCATCACTCTCCGCCATCTTTTCTTTCAACTTCAGTGTGTCACGTTCCTTCTCCGCCATGTTGTCTGGTCCGTTAACAGCAATAAGCATCACGTGTTTCGCCGTCACATGACGTGCGATGCCATGTTGTTCCAATCCATATGTAATAAACGTGATTTTCTACCGTCTCTGTATTGTTTGGTTTACCGACTTCTGAAACGGTGAAACTAAAGATTTTGTTATTTTAATAAAAAATATTAAAATTTGGGACTCAGAGCATTGTGCAAGTATCAATAATGATGTGGAAATATCATTAATGTGTCGAATCAATACATTAACGGGTGATGGATATATTATAACATACCTCAACATTTCTTTATCTTTTTTGGTTTTTATAGATATATTGTAACATACCTCAACATTTCTTTTTGGTTTTTATAGATATATTGTAACATACCTCAGCATTTCTTTTTTTCTTTTTGGTTTTTACACTTTACATTTACGAGTTATTTGCACTTGATATGGATTTTCTGAATTATATTTTGTAATAAGGTGAGTGGACTAATTCCCATGGTTATCCAACCTATGTTTAATACTCTGCATAAAATAACTTGATTCATTAAACATGACAATATTGTTTATTCAAATGTCACCGCATAGTGTTCCATAGTTTTGGATTTAACACATATCATAACCTTCATGTATGTTTAGAGGACTTTCAAACTATCGCGAAGTCGTTCAACTGTGCACCACTTGGTGTTTTGATGGTCTTGGTCCATGAGGGTTTGGATCTACGGTTCTCAATGTAGGGTTTACGTGACAATGCGATTGGAGGAGGTGGTTAGAGAGTAACTTACCCCCTTCCCAACGTGGGCCCACAAGCAATTCATTTGCTCGTTGTTCTTTCAGAAAAATTCAAGTTCTGTTTACTCATGGGTCGCTCCTTCTGATACCAATCCCTCGCACAGAGTTCACCGTTTCAGGTATACCCTTTCCCAGTATTTGTTTACAGGTTCTTTTCTTTTCAAATTCGACTGATATGTATCGACCCTAATGTCTTTCCCTCTTTTGGCATCTGCTCCTTACCATTAATGCTTTCGGATTGCGGCCTTCAGCAGTCACTTCATGAGTTTGTTGTAGCAGTCACTTCATGAGTTTGTTGTTCTTTTTTAAGCTAGGTTCCGGCCTCCAGCAGTCACTTCATGAGTTTGTTGTGTTTTTAAGCTAGGTTCCTTTTGAATGTATTACCTTATGTTCTTTACTAGGCGTTAATGGGTAGTTGCATAGTTGCAGACTAGGGTTTTTCCCTAGGGTTTCGTGTTTGTCTGGTTTTTAATTACCACCTTCAAATTTGAACAAGATTTTGTATAGTTAGTCACTGCTTCTGTTAATCTAATGAAAATTTGTACTTGTATTCTCATTTGAATTTAATGAGTTGTTTATCTAGGTAATATAATAGTCTTTTTTTAGAAATTAGGTAGTTAGAGTGTTTGAATTGCATTTTTGATGGTGGAAATGGATTCAGCGCTATCAATAACTTTTAGAGCGCCCCAAATACTGAAGTTTAACTACTGTAACCCAGATTTTCAAAAAAAATTGTCATAATTTTTCATAATCTTACCTGAATTTCTGAATTATTGCTAAATTTATTAGGACTTGTAGCCCTTGTCCAAAAGAAAATGTTATTGTATAATTTTGTGTCATAATTTTTTTTACTTTGTCCATGCAAAAATAATGTTGTACAATTTATGTTATACAATTTTGTCTCATAGATTTTTTTGAGTTTGTCCATGCAGAAATGATGTTGTACAATTTTGTGTCATAATGTTTTTTGAGTTTAGCCACATGCATCTAGCTATTAATGTGGTGATTCAAAACTCCTTTATGCTCCAAGAGTAATTCGAGAAGTTCTTTATACTAATATGAGGTAATTTTTTTGAGTTTGGCCACAGGCTTATGGCTATTAATGTGGTGATTCAAAACTCCTTTATGTTCCAAGAGTAGTTCGAGTAGTTCTTTATATTAATATGAGGCCTTTTTGACCGTTAATGAAATAAATTGTCTATAGAACTTTGTTTTAGTTCTGTACATAATCACTTTGCAATTACTGGAGAATGTGAATTTTGTGAATTTTCTTGGCATTATTTCCAATGTGATTTTATGGATAACTGCATAAAACATCATTTATGCATTAATAATTTAAACAAACAATTCCTCTTAATAATTATTTGGCCAACGCATGACTCACAATACAAAAACCATTTTTTTTTAAGGGAATATTATGTATATGATTTAGTTGGTTGTAGAGCTGCTATATTATGTGATTTTAATATCAAAATATGTTATATATAAATTATAGGTGAGTAGATTTTGACTTTTTACCATTATATATGTTTTAGGTGAATAAATTCAGATTGCTATCTTTACTTTTGGTTTAATAGATTTAAACTGTTATCATTATATAATCTCTAAGTGAATTTTAAGTCTCAATTTACGATTCATATGGTACAATAAAGAAGATTTTCCTTTTGGGTTAATGGATTTAAATTGAATTTGTATATGTACTAATTTACTATTCATATGCTATAATAAAGAGGATTTTACTTTTGGGTTAATGGATTTAAATGGTTATAATTATATAATCTCTAAATGAATCTGTACATATACTAATTTACTACTCAGATACCAAAAAGGAGGATTTAATTTTTAAACCTACTATTTAATTTTAAAAATTAAATAATATTTTTTTACAAAATGTTTTTTTTAATCAATTTTAACCATTTATCATTTATTCAAAAAGTTATGTAATTTTTTTTAATTTAAATAATTTAAAAATATATAATATAAAGAAATTAATTAAAAATTATGTAATTTGTTTTTAAATTAAAAATGATTTTAAAATATAACAAAATAATTAGGTTAATGATTTTATATAAAACTTATAGAAAAATAAAAATCACTTCATCAATTTGATTCTTCATCTTATTATTTTTGGTGTTTGAAAAAATAACCAAAAAGAATAATTATTTTTATAAAATTGAATAGCTTATTATATTTTTAAAAAAATTAACAATTTAATTAATTAATTTAAAATAATTTTATTAAATATTAAAAATATTATTAATTTAATAAACTTGAAAAACAACAACTATTATTATTTTTTTTGTCTAATATTATATTTTAATTAATAATTTAAATTTTAAAATAAATTATTAAATGGTTAAAAGATCATTTATGGGGATTGCGGATTGCGGGGTACTATAGAAGGTTTGTAGAAAGATTTTCTGCTTTAGCCTATCCCATAACTTCACTGCAAAGGAAAGGTACAAAATTTGAATGGACGGAAAAATGCCAGAATAGCTTTGAACAACTAAAATTGAAACTTACTACAACACCTATTCTGAAGATTGCATATCCTAATAAGGAGTTTGTAGTATGTACCGATGCATGTGGAGAGGGATTAGGGAGAGTATTGTTGCAAGAAAATTCTGTTATTGTTTATGAATCTAGAAAACTTAAGAAACATGAACAGAATTACAATGTGTATGATATTGAGTTAGCTGCTGTAATTCACGCTCTCAAGATGTGGCAACACTATCTTCTAGAAAAGAAATTTATTCTGATGACAGATCACATCAGTCTAAAGTATTTTTTCACTCAAACAGATTTGAATGCTAGACAAGCTAGATGGCTGTCTTTTCTAAGTGAATTTGACATGGAAATAAAACATATAAAAATAAAATTGCTAATGCACTAAGCAGAAATGCTTGCCAACACATAAGCAACATTGGAAGTAGTGCCAATTTTGACTTAGAAGGATTAGTTTAAAAGGTAGCAAATCAAGATCCAAGCTATGAAAAACTGCAAATTCAATTGCTGAAGAAGGAAATGAAAGGGTATACACAAAATCAGAAAGGACGGATTTTTTATAGAGATAGATTGTACATTCCCAATGTAGACTCTTTGAAAAAGGAAATTCTGGATGAATATCATAAACAGTCTTATTCTGGACATCCTAGATATCAGAAACTACTCACAGCTTTGAAAAAGAAGTTATTTTGGCCAGGAATGAAAAAGGATGTAGCAAGCTACCTAGCCAGATGCATGGAATGTCAACTGGTAAAAGTTGAATATCAACATCCAGCTGGACTACTAAATCCTTTACCAATTGCAGAATGGAAATGGGAAACTATTTCTATGGACTCTATAACTGGTTTACCAAGAACCAAGTATTAGCATGATTCGTGATGGTAGTGGTAGACACTTTGACGAAGGCTGCACATTTCATACCTATTCAATCTACCTTTGGAACAGCCCAAGTAGCAAATGTGTTCATGAAAGAAATCGTAAGGCTACATGGGGTCCCTAAAATGATTATTTCTGATAGAGACGCCAAGTTCACTGCAGCCTTTTGGAAGATTTTGTTTTGGGGCATGGGCACTAAATTAAACTTTAGTACTGCCTATCACCCTCAAACGGATGGTCAAACCAAGAGAACAAATCAAATTCTGGAAGATATGTTGAGGATGTATGTGATGGATAGGCCAAATAAATGGGAAGACTATATACATTTAGCAGAATTTGCCTATAAAAACAACTATCAAACTTCCATAAAAATGAGTCCATTTGAAGCCCTCTATGGAAGAAAATGCCACACTCCTTTAAGTTGGAGCCAACCTGAAGATAAATTAGTGTTGGGGCTAGACACTTTGCAGGAAATGGAAAGAATTGTCAAACAAATTCAGAAAAATATCAAGACAGCTCAAGATCGACAGAAAATCTATGCATACAAGAAGAGAATACACCGAGAGTTTAGTGTGGGTGATCATATGTATCTGTGGATTAAGCCCAAGAAGAGCACTTTGCACACTGGTATTTGTGCAAAATTAGCTCCTAGATACTATGGATCGTTTGAAGTACTAGAAAGGGTGGGACCAGTGGCTTATCAACTGGCCTTACCCATGCATGTTAAGGTTCATGATGTGTTTCATGTTTCTTTATTGAAAAAATATGTACATGATTCTGCTCACGTTATTGATTGGAATGCGATTCAGGTGGAACCAGAAGGGGAATTCCTTCCAAAGCCACTTCAATTCTAAGAGCAGGAAGAAATTGAACTGCGGAATCGGACAGTAGCCAGAGTAAAAGTGCAATGGAAGCACTTTACTTCTGAAGAAGCTACTTGATAAAGGGAAACTGAAATGATGGAAAAGTTTCCATCACTATTTTCACAGTGAACTGTTGAAGGTTATTTTGTAAACACCAAGGACGGTGTTTGTTTTTAGAGGGGGAATGTGTAACACAGCAATTTTCTATGTTTTTTAAATTGACATTTGAACAAAATCCAAAGGGGAAGTGGACCCCAATGGAGAAACAATGTGTGGATTTATTTAATTATTTATTTATAAAAATAAATAGAATGATTATGTGTGCACTATGACTAGATGAAGATTTGAGATCCTAAACCTTGATCCATGAGGATATGGATAAGGTTAGACTTTCCCAAAACCTTTCAGAAAAACCTTGAAAGGAATATTACTAAATTAGATTGGGAGAGAAAAATCTAATTTCCCCAATGAAGAGGAAGAAAAGCTGGAAAAACATAAAATCAGCTTTAAAGTACCTCACTAAGGGAAGCCTAGGCAAAAACAGGAATAAAGCATCCTGGAATTTTTGGACGCAGAAATTAGAAACAGGCTTGGGGAAGCACTATTTAAATAAACTGCTCCAGGACAGAAAGAGGGTTGTCTATCACTAGAAGTGGGGATCTTAGCTCGGGGGTGAGTTAAGGAGATAGAACTCTACGGTTGGGAGGACTAGTCATCTGAATTGGTATGCACCCAGAATTAAACAAATTTATAGTTACATGAAATTTCTCATGATTAATTATAGTGTTGCTTTAATGAGTGAATTAATTTGTGGTATGCTGAAATTTTTGATACCCATACGTCTAACAGAATTAAATGAAGTAGAGATACTTCAGATCTGTATGGTTGTATAGGTTTAGTCCAATGAGATCCATCTACCAGAATGTCTAAACCAATAACCGGTTTAAATCTGGAGATCAGTATCTCTCAGAGAAAATATTACCTTTATGTAGTGAAAGAGAATAATATTATTACTGTGCTAGATATGTACATATTCATGAGAAAGCTACATTAATATGAAAAATAGAAGATTTTACCTGTAAAAGAATGATGACCTATTCTACTTATTGTTCTGTTGTGACAATTATTAGCAGGAAATACAGTGTCAATAAGGTTGACTTAAAATAAGCAAACTTAATACAGTAGAAAAGAATATGTGATGTAAGATAGAAAAGAAAAATGAAACCAGTATTGTATTGAACATGTAGAAATTAAACATATATGTAGAATAGAAAGCATAAGTATTACAAACAGATGAATATTACCTATGGCTACATCATAATTACTGTAGTTGCATTCTATTTTGAGTTATAGAATTACAATAGAAATTTGTTCCTAATTATCAGCTGACTGTACAAAAATAATTTGAAACGGTATCTGAGATTTTGTTCTATTAATTATTGGGAAAAAAATAAAAGAATTTTTATACAGCATATCCAGTTGGTGCATATTGAAAAAGTTGCAACTCATTTAATTACAAATTATTAAGAAACCTCAGAAGAACAAGCATAAAGGGAATAATAGCTTATGTACAGAACGAAACCTACAATTTGTACTTGGAATACGAATATATTACTCGTCTTAATATTCAATTAAAAACTCTAAATCAAATGGGAACTAGCATGTTACAAGAGATGATCACCATAAATAAAACAAAAACGAGTATACTTATAATTCCTGTATTTACATATAATTATCCGAAAGAGATTAGGCAGAGATTAATTTCGTCTGGATGCAGCAAAGGAAAGAATGTGAACAAAAAAAATATATATGGAAGAAGCTACATGAAATTTTACAAATAAATATACGCAGTTCAGAGAGTATATGTATATCTCCGGAGTTTCAAAATTAATTACAAAATAAATTTGGTATTTCCCTTAAAAAGGATTGGAATCCCCAATCAAAAGAATTCGAAACCAAAACACAGATACTTGGGAAATTTTGTCCCCAAAATCGAAATATGAGGAAACGTACATACCGACCTGTGTCAAAACGATATGTATTATTAGTAGTCGTTCCAGGTAAGAGATAAATACAATTTCCCACAAATTAAAAACCACCAAGGTGGAGTATTTTACCTGCAAATAAAATGAATGCACCCTTAGTATATATATATATATATATATATATATATATATATATATATATATATATATATATATATATATATATATATATATATATAAACGGAATGTATTATAACTAAACGAGAAATAAACAAGATGAAATCAAAAAGCAGTAAACTATGTAGAAATGAGAATAGATGTACCCTATATATATAATCCTGCAAGGTTGGAAGTTAATGGAATTAAGAAGATAAAAAGAAAATATTAGAGAAATTACCTGGTAAAGTTCTCAGAGCAGAAACTAACGAAAAACGAAAATAGGGTAATAGGAATGAAACATCATTATTAAATGAGAATCAATTTCAAGTTCAACCACGACTGCAGAGAATCGACATTGGGACCAATTTCCCTTGGCGGTGACCCCTCTACAAACAAAAACAACCAGTATGCGTAAATCAACAGAAACCAAGAAAAGGGAGACGCACAAGCAAGTAGTAACAATACATCAAATTTAGCTAAGACAGTTAATAAGAAAAAAAAAAAACGTAGGACATTATCTGCAATTCGAAATCCGAGTTGATCCAAAATGAAGAAGATTCGAAGTGGAACCTCGAAACAGTCATGTTGCAGTACCATACCAGCGTTTTGGAAATTTAGAAACGACGAGTGATATTCCAAGTCAAAATGAAAATAGTATTACCTGAAATGAGCCGTGCCTCGAACAGAAGTTGTGTCGTGTCTCTCTGTTGCATTTCTATGGAGGGAACGATGAAATTCAAAACTGGAAAGAAAGATGAAAAGATACAAATGATGTGTATAAATGTCAAATCTCGTTAGGTTTGAATATTGTTGAACTATCAACATTAACATTCGACTATTCAACCAATTTAAAACTAATGTGAAGAATTCAAATACAGGACGAGGAAATAAATAGGTCCTAAAATTTCACTTCGGCAATAAGTCTATTAGAGCCTATTATTACAATGATGAAACACTATATTATCAATAAAGCCAGAAAACCAAACACAAAAATAGTTAAACAATTGCGAAATCGAAATCTAGTATTTCCATTGAAAGCTCACATAAAATTTGCAACAAAACCAACGTGACCATATAATCATGAAATTCTGGATAGAAGGAAAACGTAGACATTACCTGGAAATAGGAAGACATCAGGAAGTTGAGTTCTCATCGACTAGCGAGATAGTGCTCCAGGAGGAAAGGATTGAGGCGCAGAGAGAACTCGGAGACCTCTAAAATTTTAGCACAGCAAATGAAGATCTGGAGGTAACAAGCATCATAATGTATCTCGGAGAAACCCTAATCCATTGTTCATCTCCACCGTCCACGCGGAGAGCGATTCCCAACTGAAACATTAAATAAACTAATAGAACCTCGAAAACCAAAGTAGAGCTATCACAGTGGTATAAAATCTCCTGGGTACATCCCCGGATTTGATAAATAAATGAGACGGTACAAAAAGACCCACATTTGCTACGGAGGAGAGTAACAATTGATGCCACCTAAACGTTCTGCATTAATATCCACTGACCCGAATACTTCGAAATAATAAACAAAAATGTAATGGTACAAGAGTTTTTAATAGATCGTTGAAGTGTATAAAATGAATTGACAAATGGTGGGTAGCCTTGTATTGCTTCGAGATATTTCAACAAAACCTAATTTCGTAACTTAAGATCTTGAACCAGTCGAGGATTCTTTGTTGGAATGTAACAAAAGGGATTGAAAACGAGTTGTAAACCAAATGAAAGTTAACATTGAAGTCAACGACGATGGGTCCTACACAAAAAATAATAGGATATAAAATGGAGATGGAGGAAAATCGATATAAGGCATTAAGTCGATCTCCATAAAATCATAAATAAATAGTGTAGTGGGAAATTAAACGATTTCATCATTTGAAAGTGAAATTTAATTAATTTATGAATTAAGGGATGGATACATATATATATGTATTCAAATAAAAAAGGAAATGTAGAAGGAGGTAAAGCATAGTTTCAATAGAAATTCCTTAGGATTATAAGTGAAGGAAAATTTCTATAATTGGTTTTCATTAACCTTACGAATTATTAAGGTCTAGATTATATATGGGTTGAAAATATAATTACTTAAAAGTAAACCAATGATATTAAGAGGTGAGAATGTCTTTAAAACAATAAAAAAAAAAAAATTGTTGGGTGAGAGACATTACAAATGGTATCAGAGCTTTTGGAAAAATACTGGGAAATTTATGTGCTCACGCAGAAACGATATGTTGTTGTAAAATTTTATGTTCTAAATGTTGTTATGTTGAACAATGAACAATGTTGAAAAGTACAGCTGCGAACCATGACTGAAGGGGATGAGCTGTATGTAGATCTGGGTGGGGGAGAAAACACGCCAGATTCAAATGCTCCGTTGATGGTTATGTTGCATAGAATGCAACGATAAATGGCATAGCTTAAGAGCCACAACGATAGGCTATCTTTGGCCAGTGAGGAGCAAGAAAAAATCATCAGAGAACTGACTTCACGGAACAGCCAGGAAGGTGAAGGTTTTGGAAGAAAGGGGAAGGGAAGAGTCAATTCCTCAGATGAGTCTGAGGAAGATGACGCCACTAAACAACAGTCTAGAAAAAGAAGGAATTACAGGGTGAATTCCGGAAAATAAAACCTCCCTCCTATGATGTAGAGAAGGAGGAATATGCTAAGGCATGGCTGCTAAATATGATAAAATACTTTCAGGTTTATGAATATGAAATTAATTTAAGAGCCATATTGGCTATCTACCAGCTGCAAGGTAAGGCTACCTTGTGGTGGGAGGAAACAAAAATGGTTCACGCCATTGATGAGAAAATAGTGACTTGGGCAGATTTTCAAGTCAAGTTCAAAAACCGATATTTGAACGAACGCTACTATGATGACAAGGAAAAAGAGTTTCATGAACTCAGATTGGGACAGCTCACCATAGATTAGTTTGTCACCAAGTTCACAAATCTATTACGATATGTTCCTTATATCCGAGAAGAGAAGGCAAAGGTACGGAGATTTCTGAACTGTTTGCCTACGGTGTACAAAGAGAAAATAGAGTTCGATAATCCAAAAATAATGGACGAATTTGTGAGGAAAGCCAGATTATGTTACCAGTTGTTTAGGGGTAAGACTGAGCAAGGAAATATTTGGTCAAACAAAGGTGAATTCAGGGGAAAGAAACAGAAACCATCTTATTTGAAGAATTTTGGTAGGAACCTTCAACGAAAGAAATTTAACAGAATCATTGAAAATAAAACTGCTCAATCTCAAACTGATTCAAAACAAATAGATGGAAATAATAAGAAGGAAGGAACTGTTAAAATGCGGGAACCTTTAAAGTGTTGGGGTTGTGGAGAACCTCATTTGTTGAGGGACTTTCCACATCGAAATATTCAGATAGTGCAAGTATTACGAGAGGCCACTACAGTAAATGACCTTGCAAGGAACATTCCCACCATCAGTGTAGCCTTAGAAAATCAGCAAGCGAAACATCAATCTACTATGTTTGAGATGGAAGGTATGATCGCTGACCAATCTGTTACAGTTTTAATAGATCTGGGTGCATCTTTGAGTTAGATTAGTCCGCAAGTAGTAGAAAAATGTAAACTCAAAACAAAGAAGTTTCAGCAGTCTTGGTTGGTCCAGTTAGCCACTGGTACCAAACGCAAGATAACTCATAAGTTATCTCAAATGGCCATGAAGTTGAATGATTACCAAACAGAGGTAAATTTAAATATTCTTCCATTGGGTTCATATGATGTACTGATAGGAATGGACTGGTTAGAAAAACAGAAAACCACGATGAATTTTTTTAGACCAAACGTTACACTTCATTGATATAGAGGGAAAACCAGTCATACTAAAAGGGAAACCGAAACCAATTTCAGTGAGACAGATCTCAGCCCTTCAATTAAAAAGAACTGCTAGAAAATGATATCAAGTGTATGCGGTACATGTTGAAGAATTAGGACAGCAATCAGAGAAAAACTTATTAGAGACTTTACCAGTGATAAGAGAATTTAAAGAAGCATTTCCAGATGAGATTCCTCATCTCCCCCCCAAGAGAGAAATCGATTTTACAACTGATTTAGTGCCTGGGGAAACTCTAGTTCATAGAGTCCCTTACCGAATGAGCCCCCCTGAACTAATGGAGTTAAAAATGCAATTAAAAGAATTGTTGGACAAAGGATACATCAAACCGAGTGTATCCCCTTGGGGAGCACCGGTGTTGTTTGTGAAAAATAAGGATGGTACCTTCCGCATGTGTATTGATTATCGTCAACTAAATAAGTTGACTATCAAAAACAGGTATTCATTACCCCGAATAGATGACCTCTTTGATCAAGTTAGGGGAGCCTCTGTGTTTTCCAAGATTGATTTAAGGACAGGTTATCACCAGTTGAGAATTAAAGAGGAAGATATCAGCAAAACAGCATTTAGAACCCGGTATGGACACTGTGAATTTGTAGTCCTACCATTCGGGTTGACAAATGCACCTGACACTTTTTTGTGCTTAATGAATAGTGTCTTGAATAAATACTTAGATAAATTTGTACTAGTATTTATTGACGACATTTTAATCTATTCAAAAAATGAGGCAGAGCATAAATAACACCTTAGAATCGTGTTGCAGACTCTTAAGGAGAATCAACTGTATTCCAAGTTTAGCAATTGTGAATTTTATAAGGATAAAATTCAATATTTGGGGCATATAATTTCAGAACAAGGATTGGCTATTGACCCTGAGAAGATAAATTCTATTAGAGAATGGCCTGTACCTACTGATGTATCATCGGTAAGATCATTTATGGGGATTGCAGGGTACTACAGAAGGTTTGTAGAAAGATTTTCCGCTTTAGCCTATCCCATAACTTCACTGCAAAGGAAAGGTACAAAATTTGAATGGACGGAAAAATGCCAGAATAGCTTTGAACAACTAAAATTGAAACTTACTACAACACCTATTCTGAATATTGCAGATCCTAATAAGAAGTTTTTAGTATGTACCAATGCGTATGGAGAGGGATTAGGGGGAGTATTATTGCAAGAAAATTCTGTTATTGCTTATGAATCTAGAAAACTTAAGAAACATGAACAGAATTACAGTGTGTATGATCTTGAGTTAGCTGCTGTAATTCACGCTCTCAAGATGTGGCGACACTATCTTCTAGGAAAGAAATTTATTCTGATGACAGATCACATCAACCTAAAGTATTTTTTCACTCAAACACATTTGAATGCTAGACAAGCTAGATGGCTATCTTTTCTAAGTGAATTTGACATGGAAATAAAACATATAAAAATAAAATTTTTGATGCACTAAGAAGAAATGCTTACCAACACATAAGAAACATTGGGAGTAGTGCCAATTTTGACTTCGAAGGATTAGTTCAAAAGGTAGCAAATCAAGATCCAAGCTATGAAAAACTGCAAATTCAATTGTCGAAAAAGGAAATGAAAGGGTATACACAAAATCAGAAAGTTTGATTTGTTATAAAGATAGATTGTACATTCCAAATGTAGACTCTTTGAAAAAGGAAATTCTAGATGAATATCATAAACAGCCTTATTCTAGACATCCTGGACATCAGAAACTACTCACAGCTTTGAAAAAAGAATTTATTTTGGCCAGGAATGAAAAATTATGTAGCAAGCTACCTAGCCAGATGCATGGAATGTCAACTGGTAAAAGTTGAACATCAACATCCAGCTGGACTGCTAAATCCTTTACCAATTGCAGAATGGAAATGGGAAACTGTTTCTATGGACTTTATAATTGGTTTACCAAGAACCAAGTATATAAAACTGTGACTACTGATGATAGTGGTGAACACACTGTCCATTGCACATTTAATACAAATTGATCTACCTTTGGAACAGCTTGAAGTAGCAATGTGTTCTGTGAAAGAAATCGATGAGCCATGGGGTCCTAAAATGATTATTTAGATAGAGGCAGCACGATTCACTGAAAGCCTTTTGAAGAGTTTTTGGGGCTTTGGGCACCTAAATTAAACTTTAATCTTGCATATCTTACTACCTCATGCTATGCGACAAGGTCCCCCCTCATCATCGTGCCGATATGCTAAGGATGTATGTGATGGATATGCCAGCTAAATGGAAGACTATATACATTTAGTAGAATTCCCCTGTAACAACATCTATCAAACTTCCATAAAAATGAGTCCATTTGAAGCACTCTATGGAAGGAAAAGTCACACTCCTTTAAGCTGGAGCCAACCTGAAGATAAATTAGTGCTTGGGCCAGAAACTTTGCGGTAAATGGAAATAATTGTCAAACAAATTCAGAAAAATATCAAGATAGCTCAGGATCGGAAAAAAAGCTACGAAGACAAGAAGAGAGTTCATCGAGAGTTCAACGTGGGTGATCATGTGTATCTGCGGATTAAGCCCAAAAAGAGCACTTTGTACATTAGTAGTTGTGCAAAATTAGCTCGTAGATACTGTGGACCATTTGAAGTACTGGAAAGAGTGGGACCAGTAGCCTATAAACTAGCCTTACCCATGAATGTTAAAGTTCATGATGTGTTTCATGTGTCTTTATTGAAAAAATATGTACATGATTCTGCTCATGTTATTGATTGGAATGTGATTCTGGTGGAAGCAGAAGGGGAATTACTTCCAGAGCCACTTCAAATCTTGGAGTGGGAAGAAATTGAACTGTGGAATCGGATGGTAGCCAGAGTAAAAGTGCAATGGAAGCACTTTACTTCTGAAGAAGCTACTTGATAAAGGGAAACTGAAATGATGGAAAAGTTTCCATCACTATTTTCACAGTGAACTGTTGAAGGTTATTTTGTAAACACCAAGGACGGTGTTTGTTTTTAGAGGGGGAATGTGTAACACAGCAATTTTCTATGTTTTTTAAATTGACATTTGAACAAAATCCAAAGGGGAAGTGGACCCCAATGGAGAAACAATGTGTGGATTTATTTAATTATTTATTTATAAAAATAAATAGAATGATTATGTGTGCACTATGACTAGATGAAGATTTGAGATCCTAAACCTTGATCCATGAGGATATGGATAAGGTTAGACTTTCCCAAAACCTTTCAGAAAAACCTTGAAAGGAATATTACTAAATTAGATTGGGAGAGAAAAATCTAATTTCCCCAATGAAGAGGAAGAAAAGCTGGAAAAACATAAAATCAGCTTTAAAGTACCTCACTAAGGGAAGCCTAGGCAAAAACAGGAATAAAGCATCCTGGAATTTTTGGACGCAGAAATTAGAAACAGGCTTGGGGAAGCACTATTTAAATAAACTGCTCCAGGACAGAAAGAGGGTTGTCTATCACTAGAAGTGGGGATCTTAGCTCGGGGGTGAGTTAAGGAGATAGAACTCTACGGTTGGGAGGACTAGTCATCTGAATTGGTATGCACCCAGAATTAAACAAATTTATAGTTACATGAAATTTCTCATGATTAATTATAGTGTTGCTTTAATGAGTGAATTAATTTGTGGTATGCTGAAATTTTTGATACCCATACGTCTAACAGAATTAAATGAAGTAGAGATACTTCAGATCTGTATGGTTGTATAGGTTTAGTCCAATGAGATCCATCTACCAGAATGTCTAAACCAATAACCGGTTTAAATCTGGAGATCAGTATCTCTCAGAGAAAATATTACCTTTATGTAGTGAAAGAGAATAATATTATTACTGTGCTAGATATGTACATATTCATGAGAAAGCTACATTAATATGAAAAATAGAAGATTTTACCTGTAAAAGAATGATGACCTATTCTACTTATTGTTCTGTTGTGACAATTATTAGCAGGAAATACAGTGTCAATAAGGTTGACTTAAAATAAGCAAACTTAATACAGTAGAAAAGAATATGTGATGTAAGATAGAAAAGAAAAATGAAACCAGTATTGTATTGAACATGTAGAAATTAAACATATATGTAGAATAGAAAGCATAAGTATTACAAACAGATGAATATTACCTATGGCTACATCATAATTACTGTAGTTGCATTCTATTTTGAGTTATAGAATTACAATATAAATCTGTTCCTAATTATTAGCTGACTGTAAAAAAATAATTTGAAACAGTATCTGAGATTTTGTTCTATTAATTATTGGGAAAAAAAAATAAAAGAATTTTTATACAGCATATCCAGTTGGTGCTTATTGAAAAAGTTGCAGCTCATTTAATTACAAATTATTAAGAAACCTCAGAAGAACAAGGATAAAGGGAATAATAGCTTATGTGCAGAACGAAACCTAAAATTTGTACTTGGAATATGAATATATTACTCGTCTTAATATTCAATTGACAACTCTAAATCAAATGGGAACTAGCATGTTACAAGAGATTATCACCATAAATAAAACAAAAACGAGTATACTTATAATTCCTGTATTTACATATAATTATCCGAAAGAGATTAGGCAGAGATTAATTTTGTCTGGATGCAGCAAAGGACAGAATGTGAACAAAAAAAAAACGATATGGAAGAAGCCACATGAAAGTTTACAAATAAATATACGCAGTACAGAGAGTATCTGTATCAATCTCCGGAGTTTCAAAATTAATTACAAAATAAATTTGGTATTTCCCTTAAAAGGATTGGAATTCCCATTCAAAAGAATTTGAAACCAAAACAGAGATACTTGGGAAATTTTATCCCCAAAATCGAAATATGAGGAAACTTACATACCGACCTGTGTCAAAACGATATGTATTATTAGTAGTCGTTCCAAGTAAGAGATAAATACAATTTCCCACAAATTAAAAACCACCGAGGTGGAGTATTTTACCTGCAAATAAACCGAATGCACCATTAATACACACACACACACACACACACACATATATATATATATATATATATATATATATATATATATAAACGGAATGTATTATAACTAAATGAGAAATAAACAAAATGAAATCGAAAAGTAGTAAACTGTGTAGAAATGAGAATAGATGTACCCTATATATATAATCCTGCAAGGTTGGAAGTTCCCTGGAGGGATGAGAAGGGAATTAGCAAGTAAATCAATTTCAATGAATTAGTTAATGGAAGTAGGAAGATAAAATAAAATATTAGAGAAATTACCTGGTAAATTTCTCCATGCAGAAACTAACAAAAATAGGGTAATAGGAACGAAACATCATTATTAAATGAGAATCGATTTCAAGTTCAACCATGACTGCAGATAATCGACATTAAGACCAATTTCCCTTGGCGGTGACCCCTCTACAAACAAATACAACCAATATGCATAAATCAACAGAAACCAAGAAAATGGAGACGCACAAGTAAGTAGTAACAATACATCAAATTTAGCTACGACAGTTAATAAGAAAAGAAAAAAATGCGGCACGTTATCTGCAATTAGAAACCCGAGTTGATCCAAAATGAAGAAGATTCGAAGTGGAACCTCAAAATAGTCAGGTTGGGGTACCATACCAGTGTTTTGGAAATTTAGAAATGATGAGTGATATTCCAAGTCAAAACGAAAATAGTATTACCTGAAACGAGTCGTGCCTCGAACAGAAGCGGTGATGTGTCTCTCTGTTGCATTTCTATGGAGAGAACGACGAAATTCAGAACTGGAAAGAAAGATGAAAAGATACAAATGATGTGTATAAATTTCAAATATCGTTAAGTTTGACGATGGCTGAACTATCAACATTAACATTCGATTGTTCAACCAATTTAAAACTAATGTGAAGAATTCAAATACAGGACGAGGAAATAAATAGGTCCTAAAATTTCACTTCGGCAATAAGTCTATTAGAGCCTATTATTACAATGATGAAACGCTATATTATCAATAAGGCCAGAAAACCAAACACAAAAATAGTTAAACAATTGTGAAATCGAAATCTGGTATTTCCATTGAAATCTCGCATAAAATTTGCAACAAAACCAACGTGACCATATAATCATGAAAATTCTGGATAGAAGGAAAACGTAGACGTTACCTGGAAATAGGAAGACATCAGGAAGTTGAGTTCTCGTTGACTAGCGAGATAGTGCTCTGGGAGGAAAGGATTAAGGCGCAGAGAGAACTCGGAGACCTCTAAAATTTTAGCACAGCAAA
Organism: Pinus albicaulis; assembly: GCA_034641835.2. NCBI lineage: Eukaryota > Viridiplantae > Streptophyta > Pinopsida > Pinales > Pinaceae > Pinus > Pinus albicaulis. Next base: position 1,087,880,586 of record CM076579.1, on the reverse strand, counting down.
TGAATATATGGAGGTAACGAACGTCATAATGTACCTCGGAGAAACCCTAATCCATTTTTCATCTCCACCGTCCACGTGGAGAGCGATGCCTAAATGAAACGTTAAATAAACTAATAGAACCTCGAAAACCAAAGTAGAGCTATCACAGTGGTATAAAATCTCCTGGGTACATCCCCGGATTTGATAAATAAATGAGATGGTAAAAAAAGACCCACATATGCTACGGAGGAGAGTAACAACTGATGCCACCTAAACATTCTGAATTAATATCCATTGACACGAATACTTCGAAACAATAAACGAGAATTTAATGGTACAGGAGTTTTTAATAGATCACTGAAGTATATTAAATGAACTGACAAATGGCGGGTAGCCTCGTATTGCTTCGAGATATTTCAACAAAACCTAATTTCATAACTTAAGATCTTGAACCAGTCGATGATTCTTTGTTGGAATGTAACAAAAGGGATTGAAAATGAGTTGTAAACCAAATGAAAGTTAACATTGAAGTCAACGACGATGGGTCCTACACAAAAAGGAAAAGGATATAAAATGGAGATGGAGGAAAATCGATATAAGGCATTAAATCGATCTCCATAAAATCATAAATAAATAGTGTAGTGGGAAATTAAACAAGTTCATCATTTGAATGTGCAATTTAATTAATTTATGAATTAAGGGATGGATACATATATATATATGTATTCAAATGAAAAAGGAAATGTAGAAGGAGGTAAGGCATAGTTTCAATAGAAATTCCTTAGGATTTTAAGTGAAGGAAAATTTCTATAATTGGTTTTCATTAACCTTAAGAATTATTAAGGTCTAGATTATATATGGGTTGAAAATACAATTACTTAAAAGTAAACCAATGATATTAAGAGGTGAGAATGTCTTTAAAACAATTAAAATTATATATATATATATTTGTTGGGTGAGAGACATTACAATGGCATTAAAAAATAATATTTTTGTGCAATAAACATGAAAACACACCCCTAATTTCAAGAGTGTTGATGTTTTGTCATCATGTTTTTGGTTGAAATTCCAACATATTTTTAGCAATGACATTAAAAATAAACCTGAAAAAACACCCCTAATTTCAAGAGTGTTGATGTTTTGTCATCATGTTTTTTATTGAAATTCCAACATTTTTTTAGCAATGACATTAAAAATAAACATGAAAAAACACCCCTAATTTAAAGAGTGTTGATGTTTTGTAGTCATGTTTTTGGTTGATATTCCAACATTTTTTTTAGCAATGAAATTAAAAATAAACATGAAAAAACACCCCTAATTTAAAGAGTGTTGATGTTTTGTCATCATGTTTTTGGTTGAAATTCCAACATTTTTTTAGCAATGACATTAAAATTAAAATATCATGCCCTTAAAATTCTAATAAATTTGGACAATAGTGTTAAAGATAACATATCTCAGCTCCAATAAACCTAAAAATTCCAATAATTTTCAACCATGGGGTATATATAAATATCATGTATACGAAAAGCCTTACAATTTTAATATTTTTGACACATGACATTAAAGATAAAATATCATGATTTTAATATTTTTGAACCATGACATTAAACATAAAATATTGAAAAACATGTTTTAAACTAATTTTAAAGTTTTTTTTTTTTTTTTTTTTTTTTTTTTTTTTTTTTTTCACACAAAACATTAAAAAAAGCACTTCAAAAAGGAAAATTTTTTATACATTTTATTTTTTTGAGCTAAAATTCCATTATTTTTATCATTGGTATTAAAAAATAACATTTTTGTGCAATAAACATGAAAAAACACCCCTAATTTCAAGAGTGTTAATGTTTTTTCATCATGTTTTTGGTTCAAATTCTAACATTTTTTTAGCAATGACATGAAAAATGAACATGAAAAAACACCCCTAATTTCAAGAGTGTTGATGTTTTGTCATCATGGTTTTGGTTGAAGTTCCAACATTTTTTAGCAATGACATTAAAAATAAACATGAAAAAACACTCCTAATTTCAAGAGTGTTGATGTTTTCTCATCATGTTTTTTGTTGAAATTCCAACATTTTTTTAGCAATGACATTAAAATTAAAATATCATGACCTTAAAATTCTAATAAATTTGGACAATAGTGTTAAAGATAACATATCTCAGCTCCAAAAAACCTAAAAAATCCAACAATTTTCAACCATGGGGTATATATAAATATCATGTATACGAAAATCCTTACAATTTTAATATTTTTGAACCATGACATTAAAGATAAAATATCATGATTTTAATATTTTTGAACCATGACATTAAACATAAATATCATGACTTTGATAATAAGTTTTGACATATTTGAGACCAACCCAAGACAAGATGAGAGATGAGAGATCAGATCATGGCATGAGACTTAAATTTTGACATTTTTCAATTATAAAATTAAAACCAAATATCATGACTAATACAAGGTACACATTACAACGAAAATTTAAAAATCAACCATCAACAACTTGAAAATTACCATGAAATTGACACATAGTGGGGTCAAATTTAAAAATGAAATATGAAATTAAGACATATTAGGACTCGTATAGACAACCTGCCAAATAAAAGGAAAAAACAAATAAAATTAAAAAAATATTAAAACATAATAAAAAAAAATTAAAAATTGAAAATGACAATTTTATTTTTAAAAATTCATAATTTTTTTTAAGAAAACTTAACAAACAAAAAAATCAATCATAAAATCCTCAAACAAAAAGTCAAACAATGCAGAAGTCTACAATGCTTCGTATGTGGTATGCTTAGTTAAGAGATTAGTAAAAGATGCTGAGAGACTTTCCAATTCAGTTGTTCACTCCATCATTCAGTCACTTAAAAAGGCATATATATTATCGATTGATCAGGAAAAGACTCTCTCAGAGGTAGAGGCATTAAAAGAAAAATTGGAAAAATAACAGGGTTGAATGTAGTAAAAGGATTGAACAATTATCAAGGGTACCTGCAAGTAACCAAGTGTTGAAGATAATGGAGAAACTTAATTAGAGAGAGTCGGTTCACCAGAACCTTAGATTACGAGTATGTTCCTATTTCTTAGGTATTGGTTCTAACTTCCTCATATGCATGTAAGCTATATATTGTTTGCATTGTAATGAGAATGTAGAGCAACCTGCGGACGCAGTCCCTCCTGGTGTAGTCTCTAATTGTAGAGCTAACCAGTATTTATTAATAGATTTGATCCTGCCATTTTTATCATGGTATCAGAGCTCCAGGGATGAATCAAAGCTAGAGTTATTTGATACCTGTGAGTGTCCAATCAACAGAAGAGAAGCCCTTGGTAGCCTAAGTGAGGTATTTTTTGTATTTGATGGAAACGCTGAGATCAACGAGTTTGTTTGAGGCACATAAGTGCCTACGAGCATGGACCCATGTGACAGAAAAGCGTTGATCTCTAAAACCAACATGGAATCGCATGGGAGGATCACCTGATCCATGAGACCCTTATAAAAATTCTTAGAATTTTTCCCAGCGCACCAGTGCGGCATCAGAAAGGATATCGAGCATTGTTGACCTGGCTGTGAAGGTGAGAGAAGAGCTAGTTAATTTGGACAATAGTGTTAAAGATAACATATCTCAGCTCCAATAAACCTAAAAATTCCAATAATTTTCAGCCATGGAGCTAGAGAGCTCATGCTGTGGAGCATCATTGAGTCATAGAGGTCGTGCCTGTAGAGCCAGAGAGCTCGTGCCTGAAGAGCCAGTGAAGATCGTACTAGAGGAGCCGATGATTCGTGGCAGAAGAGGTAGTACCAGATCACTGGTAAATTGCATGAGGGTCGTTGCAAGCATGATCCATGACAGAGGAGCTCGTGAGCTTGCAATAGAAGAGGGCGTGAAAGAGGAGCCCGTGAGCCCGTGGTGCAGTGCACAAAACAACCTATCAGAGTGGCCGAAGACCAGGGAGGTTTGTTTCTTGACATTTTTTTTTAGTGGACCTCGGGTAGATCCGTTTGTAGATCCATTTTTTTCAATTGCTGGAAGTCATTTTTTTGAAAGTATCAAGATGAATAATCAAATGATGTAAGAATACTTGAACGAGAGTAATAAGCTCGATGGTTCCAATTATTCTAATTGGAAATTCAAGTTGCAGACTATGCTAGAATGACATAGTGCATGGGGGATCATGAATGGTGATGAATTGAAACATACAATTGCAGGAGGTGGATCAGCTGTGAGAGTACAAGATTGGGAGAAGAGTGAGAACAAGGCAAAAGTGATGTTGAAAATGGAAGTCAAAGACTGCATTATCCCTCACATCAGAGAGTGCAAATCAATAAACAAGATTTAGACAACCCTCAAGGATCTGTACAAAAACAGAAATACAAATCACCTAATGTTCATGAAAAACAGGATCCTCTCCATTAAAATGGAGGAAAATGAGTCAGTATTTGTGTTCATCCCTCGCATCAAGGACCTCAAAGATAAGCTTGGTGACATAGGGGAGGCAGTAAGTAATACTGATCTGGTAAATATTACTATTAATGGTGTGACTGGTGACTATTATATGTTTATCACAGGCTTGAATACGAGATAGAAAGCCCTCAAATTTTAAGAATTGACCGAGATTCTGATGCAAGAGGAAGAAAGGCGGATGACCCTGAAACCCCAGAGTTCAGATCTTGCTTTAATGGAGAAAAAGAAGCCATTTAGAGGGAAGGAAAATGGAGGACAGTGAGGTGGAGGTACACTACAAAGAAATTCGACTCCATCTCAAGGTATGTCATCAAATACAAATGATTCAACAATAAAATGTTTCTATTGTGGTAAAATTGGCCAATGGCTAAACATTGCCGAAAGAAGGAGTTTGAGGAAGGTCAGCAAACATACAAGAGACCTGTAGGAAAATTTGTTGATGATGATCATAACCATGAACTCAGACTATTTATGGCTGATTTTGTTGATAATGATGAATCAGATATGTGGTATGTGGATTCAGGAGCTTCCACCTACATGACAGGTAACAGAAAATGGATTTAATACTTCAAAGAAACCAGCAATGGAGCAAAAATCTACCTTGGCGATGACATAGGTTGCCAAATAAAAGGGCATGGTAATGTTCCTGTAATACTTCCTGATGGAAATATTAGGTACATTCAAAACGTGATGTATGTACCGAGAATCAATAAGAATATGATTTCTATTTCAATGATAATAGATCAGAACCTTAAGGTAGCATTTTTTAAGTCATATTGTGTTATTAAGGATTTGCTGGATTGTATGAAGACAATTTCAAAAAGAATTCGAGTGGGAGGTCTTTACAAGCTGAATGTGAGAAGTGCGCCACATCAAGCTTTGACATCATCAGGTATGACTACAAAAGATTTATGGCATCATATATTTGGCCGTATTAATTTCAATGAATGGTTGTTACTTTAAAAGAGAGGTATGGCCAATGGTATCCATGATTTAAATCATATTCATGTTGATTGTGAAACATGTGCTCTTGGGAAGATGCACAGAGATGAGTTTCCTGTAAATGTAGATAAAAAGTAGAGAGATATACTAGAGTTAGTCCACACTGATTTATGTGGGCCAATGCAGTCAAGGTCATTGGGAGGTGCTTATTATTTCTTATTATTTGTTGATGACTGTACAAGATTCACGTGGGTATATTTTCTCAGTAAAAAGAGTCATCATTTTGAATATTCAAACAATTCAGAAGCATGATTCAAAAACATACATGTAAATTCATCAAGATTCTCCGCTCGGATCAAGGGGGAGAATACATGAAGGTTGATTTCAACATTGCAAATACCATGGAATACTATAGCAGTTTACAATACCCCACACTCCTCATCAGAATGGGGTTTCAAAGAGGGGAAAAAAACCCTTGTGGAGTGTGCTCGCAGCATGCTGAAAGGTAAGAATCTTTCTAATCGATTTTGGGCTGAAGTGATTAATACTGCAGTGTATTTGAAGAACAGGGTCCAACAAAAAGTCTTGAATTTAAAACTCCATTTGAAGCCTTATTAGGTTTTAAACCTACAGTTAAACATTTAAATTTTTTTGGATCCAAAGTTTTCGATCATGTTCCAAAGGAGGATAGGAAGAAATTGGAATCAAAGGCCATCAAATGCACTTTTGTTGGGTATTGTACTTAATTTAAAGCTTAAATATTGTTTGATCCCTCTACTCATAAAGTTTTTGCAAGTAGAGATATAGTTTTTCATGAGCATGTTCATGATGGAAACAATGATAACAACAATGAAGAATGGGACATTCCTTTGTTGGTGGAAGAAGTGAGTGATGAAACAAGAGACAACCATGAGCAGTAGAAAAAGGAAGAAGTAGAAAGTACAGATACAATCATCGTGCCAAGTCCATCAAATAATAACCAGAACATGTTTGATGCCACTCTAACACTTAGGAGATCAGGTACAAAAACTCAATTTCCAGCAAGATATAGGGAGAATGCTTTTATAACTAGAATGTTAAATGTTGTTGAACCCTCTAGTTATAAAGAAGCTAGTGAATATAGTGAATGGAGGGAAGCCATGGAAGAGGAATATGAATCGATACTTAAAAACAAAACTTGGGAGTTAGTTGAATTACCTAAGGGAAAAGAAACCATAGGTTGAAAATGGCTATACAAGCCTAAATTGAAAGCAAATGTGAGTATAGATAAATATAAAGCTAGACTAGTTGCGAAGGGGTATTCGCAGAACGAAGGTATAGACTATGAGGAAACCTTTGCCCCTGTAGCTAAACTAAATACAATCATAATGTTAATTTCCTTAGCTACTAAACATCACTAGATGATGCACCAGGTAGATGTAAAATCTGCATTTTTAAATGGGGAGCTGAAAGAAGAAGTGTATTTAGAGAAACTCAAGGGATTTGTTAAACAGGGGAAAGAACATTTAGTTTGTAGATTGAAAAAAGCATTATATGGACTAAAATAGGCCCCCAGCTCATTGTATGATAAAAATGATTCATTTTTCCTGCAACACAGTTATAAAAGAAGACAAAAATGACCCTAATCTATATACGGTGTTTGATAAAGAGTGGCGAATTGTTTTGATTTCTTTATATGTAGATGATCCTATCGTTAGAGGAAATGCTAATGAACTCATTAAAGAAATAAATAGCACATGTCACAAATGCTTGATATGAAAGACCTCGGTGAGTTAACAGATTGTTTGGGTTTTGAAATCTGGAGAAATTCAAGACAAAATTTTCTATCACTCCGTAAGTATGTAAGGAGTTTACTGAAAAAATTCAGGATGAATCAGTGTAAAGCTGCAGCAATGCCGTTACAGCATAATACCAAACTTCAAACGGTTCTAAAGAAAGATATGCAACATTGTATAGAAATTTGATTAAGATTTTAATCTACTTAACCACTACTAAACTAGATTTGTTGTGTTGTGTGGTGCAGTGCCGCAGAGATGCAAGTGGACGGTGTTGCAGTAGAGCTAGTATGTAATGCGAGTAGCCACAAGTTTAAGGGACTCTGCGGGAAGGACGCCAACTGCAAAACTGAAGGATTTGAGGATGGCAGGTGCCACCGCAGCCATGTGTTGAAGAAGAAATGTTTGTGCAGCAAGCCCTGTTAACATCATTCTCATCATTCTCCGCCATCTTTTCTTTCAACTTCAGTGTGTCACGTTCGTTCTCGTTCGTTCGTTCATGCAGTGCGTTACGTTCATTCTCTGCTCTGTTGTCTTGTCCGTTAACAGCAATAATTATCACGTGTTTCGCCGTCACATGGCGTGCGATGTCATGTTGTTCCAATCCATATGTAATAAATATCACGTGATTTTCTACTGTCTGTGTATTGTTTGGTTTATTGTTGAGCTATTTTACCCACTTTGAAACGGTGAAGGGAAACATATTGCTATTTTAATAAAAAAATAAAATAATGGATTTTTTGTCATAGTTTTTCAATTTAATAATTAATTAAATAAATATAAAATATAAAATATTTTGATTATATTTTAATATGAATATTTTCACATTGGGCAATTTGTTGATAATGAAGACTTCTTAAAAAAATGTGTGGAAATTTAAAATAAATAAATATTTAATTGATAACATTTTCCCTTAAAAATACTTTAAAGTATTATTAAGGAATCATATCATGTTGTATCAAAATACTTTTATTGAATTATATTAAAATATTTTTTTCCCAATTTGATTTTGATGTGATTTAGTGAATCATTTGATTAACAATATCTAAGTTATTATTTGTTAGACATTATTATTAAAGAAATGTTATTTTTATTTTATTTTAGATGCAAAAGTATTTAATTCATAGATATAAAATATAATTGTATTGAGAGCTGCTTTCTATTTTAATATAGTAGAGATGTTATAATATAATATTTAATATTTACAGTCTAGTATAAAGTTGATGTGTAAGTGTAATGTAAGAAAGTTTGTATATTTTTTTACATGTAGACTTAATATGTTGAATTTATATTAATATATCTAGTTTATAAAACTAAAATATTGGTAAACATTTACATGTAATTTAAAAGTAAAATAAATCCCAGTAAAAAGTTAAAGTAGTAAAAATAATAAATTTAGTTTGTTAAATTGTAATTTTATTTTTACTAATCAAATTAAGAATAACTTTTTCCATAAAAGAAATCATAATATACATATTATATTAAATATATAACATATAAGTAACAACAATAAGTTAAGATCCATTTTACCTTATAAAATACATTAATGATTTTGTAACTATATTTAAATTTAATTAATAAGCACATAAAAACATTAATACTCACAATAAACTTACAATATACCAATATGTTTAAACACTTTGCCATAGATATTATGAACTTGCAAATAGGCTTTGTTACAATACCATGGGCCAATACCATGGTTTACCAATACCACATACCCAAAAGCCATCTCTCATTTCACACTAAAATATTTTATAAATATTTTTCTAAATTTTATTTTAGTACATTTTTGGGTGGACAGACACTCTCCATCCAATATGGAAGAGATGTTGTAATGTGTTGTTATATTATGTTATCTAAATATTTTGACCTAGTCAAATTAGATAAAAATAAAAATGAAAATACAAAATAAAATTATTAATTAAAACATTTTGATTCATTCAAATCACATAAAAATAAAAATAGAAATTAATAATTAAACCATCCTACATCCATCTTAATTCCGGATTTCTCAAGCTCCTAGAGGGATCAAATTTCTAGAGGTTCGATCTCTCTGGGCTCTTGATAGATCTATAATGTCCATTCATAACATTTACCATTCACAATAAAAAAAATCTACTCATAGCATTCGAGTCTACATTAATTCAAAAAATCCACTTCAAGAAATGAATAATTGCAATGCTAAGGATTAGATTCGCCCTGTGCCACCAAACATTAGCAATGTTGTGACAATAACTAAGACTTATACTATACACATTTTATACTATACATGTTTATTTATATCTGGACAATTAGTTAACCATTGTCCTTATAATATAAACATTAAACATTTGAATTGTTTTGAGTCCCTTTATTAATCTTTCCTCTCGCACCTAGGTTGATTAGCATTCATATATAACATTGGATTTTCGTTGTACATATAATAATTTATGGTTTCATTATCCGAGTGCTCGCATAATTTATTAAATGATTGAATATAAGTTTTATCTCCACCCGGATCCGTTGTAGCTTTGATTTGATATCGCATTGATTTGTGGCAACAAGTGTGCAACCATCCATTGTCGATTGAGATCCCGATCAATGGTTGATAAGGTTCTTGGGGTGGTTAGGGTATTACCCTACCCCATGAACCCTAATTGTATTCCTCATTTGGTTGTGTTGCTTCGATCGCCGCGCTTTTCAAATCCGACAAACCCTCTGCCAATTTCCCGGTGTTCTGGCTATGGTAAGACCGTGTCTCTTCTCTGCTTCATATTTTTCTCTGCTCCTTCATGTTATTCTTTGCCCTTAACTGATTCTACTATGTATGATGATAATGCAGTGGGTGTTGAGTGTTTAATGGATGGTTTGGTGAGACCCTTGTGCAGTCAACATGTTCATCGATGGTGTAAGCATGAGAATTAACACTGCTACCGATAAAATAGGTAACCTCACCTCAAAACGGGAACTCTAGCCCAAAAAGACTCAAAAAACATGAAAAAACACCCCAAAAACAAAAAGTGTGTATTCCAGAACGCACTTGGTTTTTTTGAAGGTCAAATTTCAACATTTTATAAAATTATGCTAAAAACAAAATTGTTTCTTGAAAAAAGAATTGAAAAAACACCCTCAAAACAAAACCAATTGATGTTGGAATAACCAAAAAAAAAATTTGTGTCATATTTTTGATATTTTTAAAAATAGAAGTAACATTTTTAAATTTTTAAAATTCAAACATTAAAAAAAAACCTAAATTTTAAGAAAAATAAATAAATTTAAAAAATAAAAACATTTTAAAACTTAAAATTTAAAAATATATAGAGATAAAAAAAATAAAAATTTTAATTTAAACATTAAAAAAAACTAAAATTTAAGAAAAAAATAAATAAAAATAAAAAAATAAAAATAAAAATTAAATATTAAAATTTAAAAATATATAGAAATAAAAAAATAAAAAATAAAAAAACAAAATAAAAATATTAAATTTAAAAACAAAAAAAAGAACAAGTAAAAAAAAAATTATAAAAAATAAAATATAGAAATTAAATTTAAAAAAGAAAAAGAAAATGTTTATTAAATTAAAAACAAAAAATTAAATTTTAAAATAAAAAATTAATTTAAAAAAATATATTAAATTTTAATAAATTTAAAACTTTAAAATAAAAATTTTAAAAAAAAACATTATTTAAATTAAAAGTAAAAAAAAATGAAAAATTAAAAAAAAATAAAAGATAAAAAATAAAAATAAAATAATTAAATTTTAAAATATATATATATATATATTAAAAAAACAAATAAATTTTAAAAAATAAATTAAATTTAAATTATAAAAAATAATATATATATATATATATATATATATATATATATGAACATAAATTAAAAATATATATATATTAGATTTTATTAAATTTTAAAAAAATTTGTTAATATTAAAATAACAAATTAAATTTAAAACAAAAATATTAAATTTTAATAAATAAATGAATAAATAAATTTTGAAACAAAAAATAAATTTTAAATATAAAAGAAAACAAAACAAAATTTTCATTGTTAAAATAAAAAGTTAAAAAACTTTAAAAATCAATTAAAAATGGAAAATTGAAAAATACAAATTAAATAATAATAATAATAAAGCTAAAAACAAATTAATTTTAAAAAAAATCTAATTTTAAATACACAATTTTAATTGAAATAAAAAAATACAAAAATTTCATGCAATTAAAAATAATAATAATAATAATAATAAAATTAAAATTTAAAAAAGATATTAAATTCAAATAAATTTTAAAAAAAAATACAAAATTTATTAAATTTTATAAAATTAAATTAAAAATAAACATAAAATTTAATAATAAAGAAAAATTATGAAAAAATTAAATTAAAAATAAACATAAAATTTAATAATAAAGAAAAATTATGAAAAAATTAAATTAAAAATAATAATAATAAATAAATTTAATAAAAATTATTTAAAAAAAAACAAACAAACAAATTAAAACAAATTAAATTTAAAATATAAAAATTTAATTTATATTTATATTTATAAATTAAATAAAACCATATAACCATGGATAAGTGATGTATAAATTAAATTTTATTTTAAAATAATTAATATTACATGAATTAAATTAAATTTTATATTACAAGAAAAACAAATGAAAAAATATAAATCAAAATTTCGTACACAACTTCCGATTCCAAGTTCTTGCATTACATTCACAATGCATGAAGACTTTCAACAATTTCCCTGCCCAATGCGATCAACATGTCCCATAGGCAGGGCCGGCTGAAAGAGGCGCTGCATGTTTTGCAAATAGGTTACGCTGCATGTTTTAATTTTGTTTTTTATTTTTGTTTAAAAAAAAAAACAAATTAAATTTAAAATATAAAAATTAATGAGAAATTCTTGTACCAACAGAAGCAATTGTACCAAGAAGATCCGATTCTGGAATCTTCTACCGCCACCTGGGCAGGAGGCCGATTCCCAGAATCGGATATTCTGCTAAACGATAAGCTCTAGGCAGTGCCAGTTGTAATCCAGGACTCGATGCAGTCGATACAAGAGTTGATCACTTGATGCCAGGGTTTCAATTCTTATTGTCTTTTTGCGAACCGATAGAGGATGCTTGTAATTGCCTCTATTTTTGCTCTTATGCCACGTACCATTTTATTTTTATTTTTATTTTTATTTTTTATTTTTTTTTCAAAATATTCAAAATTATTTTTTTTTAATTCAATTTTTTATTTTAAATTAAATTTGTTTTAAAAAAATTTTGTTTTTTTTTTTTTATTTTGTTTTTAAATTTTATATTTTAGATTTTTTTTTTTAATTTAAAATTTGAAATTAAATTTTTTAAATTTTACTTTAATTTAATATTATTTTTTTAATCTTTTAGTTTATTTAGTTTTTCATTTTTAAAATTTATAAATTGTTTCATTTAAAAAAAAACACTAAATATATGTATATTTGTTTTTTCAATATTTGCACGTGGTTTTTTTTATTTTTTTGTTTTTTTAATGATAGATTTTTTTATTTTAATTTTCTTTTTCAATTTTAAATTTTGTTTTTATTTATTTTTTTTTATTTTTTGTTAATTTTAAAATTTGTATTTTTTTTCTTATTATTATTATTTTTTTAATTTAAATTTTTTTTTTTAAGTTTTTGTATTTAAATTTAAATTTTGTAATTTTAATTATTTTTAAATTTTCTATTTTATTTTATTTTATTTTTTAATTATATGGTTTTTTTTAATAATTTAGAAAAAAATGTTTTTGATGTTTTTTTTTAATTTATTTGGTTCAATTTTTGTTTTTTTCTTTAAATTATGTCTTTTTTTTCAAATTTTCTCATTTCTTTTTATATAATTTTTCGAATATTTTTGTTTTTTCTATTTATTTTTGTTTAAATTTTTTATTTTTACAAGTTAATTTTTTATGTTTTTACATTTTTATTGGTTTTTTTATTGTTTATATATATATATATATATATATATATATATATATATATAAAATCTAAGTTTTGTGTTTTATTACCCACATGAAAATCACCACTCTAAAAAAAAAAGGTTGATGCTGTATCAATACGTTTCAAAATTAGCATGAAAATCACCGCTCTGGAAAAAAAAAAAAAAAAAAAAGAAGAAGAAGAAGAAAGAAAGAAAAAGAAAAAGAAAAAAAAAAGAAAGAAGAAGAAGAAGAAGAAGAAGTTGATGCTGCATCAATACGTTTCAAAATTAGCATAAAAATCACTAACATTTTAAAACAAATATTCATATTTCATAAATAAAAATATTAGAGTGTCAAAAATGTGCACAAAAAAAAAGGTGATTCTACATCACCACTTTTCAACATCAGGTGCTTTTTATGCTACCAAAAAAAAATAGGTACCAGTGCAGGTACCTATTTCATCGGTAACATTGTTAATTGTGCTCATGTTGTATCTTACGCACTATTGCATGACCTAAAGGGTTTACTCCACAGGTTCGATGATGGTGAGATTTTCCCTCAAATTTTTTACAGTTCTTCAGTTGTTTATCTCTGGTTTCCTCTTCTTACTTTTTGATGGTTTATATGATGGACAGGTGTGATGAGCTCACCACCCAATCGTCCCAAGGTAAGCTGTCTTATTTACTTGTAAAAATTTATGTTTGCCCTGCAATATGTTACAATTTTCTTAGCTCCATGCTAATGATTTTTTCTTTGATATGCAGGTAAAAACCCGACTCTATGCCCTCACAATATCTCAGGTTCTCTACGACATACCCAACTGATAATTTTCACTTCCATACAGGTGCACATTTTCAATCCAAGTCAGCGTCCCTTCTACGTCTCAAAAATTTCTCTTAAGGGTTTATTAGCAAGGTTATAAGGCTATGTACTGTTAATTTTGAACCTATCCCCTTACGAGAGTTTGGTTAAATATTTGAGACGGAAATATAACTTAATGTTTTCAGCTATGTTCTGCACATCATGATTTTATTTGTATTTCATTAATGTTCAAATACCCTTAAGGGTTTTCACAGTTTATTACTTTTGTATTTAAGCTATTTGTTGTGCATTTCTACTTTTTCCTCACAGCCATGGCCTTTCTATGTGTCAACACTGTCACCACATCCAAATTTGGAAAGTAAGGGTTTTAAGGATTTTGACTGGGTCTGGTATCGTATTTATTCAATTTACTGTCGATATGTATACATATATCTTTTTTCAAATCCAGATCAACCAACATTTTGTTCTCTCGTTAATAGACGTGTTCATCGTTATTTAAGAAGACCCATTTCAGCTATTAATGATTCTAGCATTTCTTTACTATTTAGCTCTATCTTTTGGGTTGCATGTCTCGGTTTCATTATTCACGCTATTGTTCATGTATTTTCAGTTCCAGACCTGTCTTTTAATCTGGGTTTCCCTTTCATTCGGAAGAGGGTTATAACCAGAGTTTATTGTCAGAAATTACAGTTCTCTGTTTGTTTCTTGTCTATATCCTGAGAAAAATTATTTTATATTTATAGAAATTCCTGTTTTAAAAGAATAGAAATAGAACTTGTAAATAACACTATTTAAATGTTTGTATTTTAGTTTCTTAGTGTTTTCTTTCCATGACAGTACTTTCTTTCAATGTCATAGATTTTCTTGGAAACTTTGTTATGTGTTATTTGTAATAAAATTCTCTTCATAGGTGACCAGACCACCTCAAGAGGGTTTACCCTCTGTCCGTGTATTAGTTTTTCATCTACAAGATAAGCTGTCTATTTTGGGTTCTTTTCCCGAGGGGACTAACTGTCCAACCAGTTAATGATTACCGAATTCTGTCAAATATTAACCAAAAAAATTCTATTACTCATTGTCTCATAAATCTCATTCTACAATAATAGTTTTCAGGATAAAAAAGGAAAAAAATTGAATACACATTCACAGAATCTTTACTACTCCTGTAAAACGATAATCGCATATTCAAAATTCTATTTTTACCTCTGTAAATATATATTCACATAATCAGAATTTCTATTTACAAGACTGAACATATTAAGAAGATTTATTTTCATTTCTTTCCAGTCTAGTTTACTTATCTCAAATAAGTAAATTTGATGGCATCCACCCAACCTTGAGCAAGGCAATGACATCCTCAGCTCACCCTGTGCTCCTCACCAAAGTAGGATTTCATAGCAGTGTTTCAAGGAGGTAGACCTCGGGACCCATGTCCAGTCTCGTTTCCTATAACATGTAGCAGAGTTCCACTGGTTTCCCACCAGCTCTGGATACTCTCTCCTTTCAGCTCCTTAGTTGTTCCTTGTCACCTGCACATAACTGCTTTCCTCATCTAGGATTTTCCTTTTATCCCGAGAGGAAAGGTAACTACCAGTAACTGTTTAATCAAATACTTTGGAGTCTTAGAAAAATTTTACCATCATACTTATGGAAACATACCATATTAAATATTTATTCAAAAATAAAAGCTTAATTTCATAACTTGATTAACATGCTTTTTAATCCTATTAATTTAAAATAACTCCAATATCTAATTTTAAAATGTCTTTAAGTTAAATGACATTAAATTTAGGTGTTACATCTTCTCCCGCTCTAGGTAAACACCGTCCTCGATGTTATGCCATTCCAGTGAATAGTTTTGGATATGCCACTTAGAAAAAAAATTCATCTTCCCAAGTCGCCTCCTCCGGGATAAAGTGCTTCAATTTCACTTTAACTTGGGTGATGGCTCACCTCCGAAGCATTATTTCTCTCTAATCGAGAATACGTTGAGGTTATACCAGGAATTCATCGTTTGGTTTGACCTACAACCAACAAAAGTTTAAATTAATAAACAATCATTTATCTTCCTTAGAGATGTTAATTCTCATTCCATTCCTACCTGAATATTGTGCCAGTGTATTACATGTTTCGCATCATGTATGTATCTTTTTAGCATAGACACATGGAACACATTGTGCACTCATATGTGTCCTAGTAAAGCTATCTGGTAGGCTACTGGCCCCACCCTTTCCAAAATTTGAAAGGGTCCACAAAATTGAGGAGCTAACTTGGCACGGGTAGTCCACCTTGACGTACTCTTCTTAGGTCTAATTATCACATAAACATGATCACCCACTTTGAACTCCTGATATGTCCTCTTTCGATCCACATATAATTTTTGTCTATCTTGGGCAGTCTTTAAATTTTTTCAGATCTTCTTGACTTCTCGCTCCATCTCAGCCAACATTTCTGGTCCAAGCATTAGTTTTTTTTTTGACTAATCAAATTAATGGGTGTTCGGCATTGTCTACCATATAGAGCTTCAAACGGACTCATCTTGAGATATTCCTGGTACCCGTTGTTGTAGGAAAATTCCACCAGATGCAGATAATATTCCCATTTTGTGGGTTGCTTCATTACATACATTCGTAGCATGTCCTCCAATATTTGGTTTACCCATTCCGTTTGTCCATCCGTCTGAGGATGATATGCCGTGCTAAACTGGATTTGTGTGCCTAGTCCGGTAAAATAGTGCCTTCCAAAATTCTGAGGTGAACTTCACATCTCTGTCTGCTGTTTCTGGAATGCCGTGTAATCTGAATATCTCCCTCATGAAGATGTCAACAATCTGTATAGTTTTAAAATTCGGATGTACAAGAATAAAATGAGCTGATTTACTCAACTAATCAACAACTACCATTATAAAGTCATTGTGTCTCTTTGATCTTGGTAAACCAATAATAAAATCCAACAATATAACTTCCCACTTCCAATATAGTACTGGTATGGGTTGCAATAAACCAGCTAGGTGCTGATGCTCAAATTTAACCTGCTGACATTCCCAACATTTAGTCAAATATTCAGTGATGTCTTTGCACATACCAGGCCAAAAATAATCTTTTATGATTCCTGTTAACATTTTATGATAGCCAGGGTGTCCAGAATATGAACTAATGTGATACTCATCTAGAATCAACTCTTTTAAATTTAGTTGATTAGGAATATATATCTTTCCTCGGAAGATCAGTAGTTATTCATTATTGATGGTATAGTCCGATTGTTTTCCTTTATCTTCTGTATCTTGTGTTTGTTTCCATAGAAACTAGTATTCAGGATATTTTGTTGTAGCCTCCTTCACCTATTCATGGAACTTGGATTCCCCATGATTGAAGTATAATTCATACACATAATGCAGTTTCCTACTTAACGCATCGGCAACCCGATTTTATTTTCCTTTAACGTGTTGCATTTCAAAGTCAAATTCACTTAGGAACGTATTCCACCTAGTCTGGCGAGCATTCAAGTCAGCTTGTTTAAAATAGCTATTTAATCTGCTATGGTCAGTTTTTGGTACAAACCTTTTTCCCAATAAGTAGTGCCTCCATACTTTGAGTGCATGCATCACTGCGGTCAACTCCAGATCATATGCAGAGTATCGTTGTTCACGATCTTTCAACTTTCTAGATTCATAGGCCACAACCTTCTCGTTTTGTGCAACACCACTCCTACTCCTTCCTTGCTAGCGTCGGTGCAAACTTCAAATTCTAAATTTGGATCTACCACTTTAAAAATAGGAGCTGTGGTCAACAGTTGTTTTAATTTTTCAAAACTAGATTGGCATTCACTAGTCCAATTAAACACTCACCCCTTTCGCTGCAAGGAGGTTATGGGAAATGCAATTTTTGAAAAGCCTTATATAAAACTCCGATAGTAACCAGCCAGTCCCATAAAGGATTGTATGTCTGCTACGTTTTTAGGCACCCTCCATTCCATAATAATTTTTATATTTTCAGGGTCTACTATTATTCCTTCAGCCGAAATGACATGGCCTAAATATTGGATTTTCTCTTTATAGAAGTCACACTTGCTGAATTTGGCATATAGATGATGGTCTCTCAACATTTTCAGCACTATACGCAATTGTTCTTTATATTCCTCCATATCCTTTGAATAGTTTAATATTCTATACAAATCATGACAAATTTATCCAAATATGGTTGAAATATGCCATGCATAAAACTCATGAATGTTGTTGGTGTGTTGATCAATCCAAATGGTAAAATCACAAATTCATAATGCCCATATCTAGTTCGAAAAGTTGTTTTATAAATATCTTCATCATTTATCTGTATTTGATGATACCCAAATCTTAGATATATTTTTGAAAATACAATTTCCCCTTTTATTTGGTCAAAAATATCATCGATACGAGGTAGTGGGTATTTGTTCTTAACAGATAATTTATTAAACTGTTTCTAGTCCATACACATTTGCATTATACCATGACCATCCTTCTTCTTCACAAATAACATTGGTGCCCCCTAGGGTGACACACTAGGACATATGTATCCCTTGTCCAACAATTCTTGTAATTGCATTTTCAATTTTGTCAATTCAGGCACACTCATTCAGTATGGTGCTCATGATACCGATGATGCCCCTGGCATTAGCTCAATGGTAAAATCTATGTCCTGCTTTAGTGGAAATCCTGGTATATTTTCTAGAAATACATCCATAAAATCTTGCACCAACAATATGTCTTCCATCATAGGAGCCTTATCTTTAGAGTTAGTGAATCCTACTTGAATCGCATAGATTTGACATCCCTTTCTAATGAATTTTCCCAACTGAGATGCTGCAATAGGATGCAACTCAAGTGGATTTTTAATTCCTTGCATCTCTTGATATGTTCCGTCTTTAGCCTTATAATAAATGATTTTATCCTTGCAGTCAACTAGTGACCAATACATTGCTAACCATTCCATCCCTAGTAGTATATCGTAGCTCAAATATTTAATTCAACCTTTATATGATGGTTTCCAACTTCTAGGGGACAGTTGGAAACTTTGGCATTAACTCTTCACTTTTCTCCAGTGGCCAACTGTACTAGCCAAATATTTTTAAACTTTTGGCTCTGTAAGTCACATTTTTCCACAATCTTGGGATTTACATAGCTTAAACTAGCACCAGGATCAACCAAAATAGATACAGGGTGGGAGCCTTCCAATTCTATCATGGTTGGCTGGTAATTTTCTTGTTGATCTTCAAGTGCAGCGTTGATTCTGGGTATGTTTCGCGCCACGTGCCCCACAGTGGATGCTTCTTGCACATTAGCTACAGTTTCATTTCTTCCATGGTGAGGGAAATTCTTATAGTAATGCGGCTCACCACATCCCGAACACTGTAATGGTGGTTTTTGGGTCTTTCCATGATCTTTTCTACCGGATGCTTCAGTGGGTCGTTATTCTGCTGGCCACTTGGTTCTCTGTTGGTTTCTTACTGGTTGTCTATTTGCTGAATTTCTGGTTGCACCCTTAAAATTACCAGATCTGCTATTTTTAAAATATGAATTACTTCTCTGCCCTTTCTTAAGCAGCCAACTCCGTCTAGCTTCTCATTTTACATTGGATTTTTAAAGCACATACGTTCTTTTTGAATCACTTCATCCATGGTCTTTGGGTTTACAAATTCGATTTTCTCCTTCATATGAGTAGGTATGTTTCTCAGGAATCATTGTACTTTCACCTTTTCATCCCTGAGATATGGCACATATCGCAACAAGGAAGTAAATTTAGTTACAAATTCATCCATGGATAGTTTTCCCAACCTCAAGTCATGAAACTCCCAAGATTGTTCATCATAAAAACACTTTATTAGATATTTATCTTTAAAGTATTGTTGGAATTCGTCCCAGGTCACATTATGATCCTCAATACCTTGCACATTTTTAACTTCTTCCCAACATAAGGTTTTTTTTCCCCGCAATTGATAGATGGCTAAACAAGCCTTTAGTTTGATGTCGTACTTGTAGACTTGAAAATATTTATTCATATTTATTATCCATGATGTTGTTACTACTTCAGCTTCTCCATCGAATGTGGGAGGTTTAATATTTCAGAATTTACCTTGTAATTCTACCTTATGTTTCTTTATCTCTTGTTGGTCAGAGACATTTCTCGACTTTGCTTCATTATAAGACTTATGTTTATTACTTCCTTGGGTTTGGCTACCTTCCAACTTGTCATTTGTTGTTTATAGTTGTTCACCTTCTTCTTGGGTTTTTTGTTCTGGACTTGGTTGAATTATCCCTTGATTTTGTTTATCTGAGAGGATTTTAAGGATCTTCTCCTGCTCCTGCATCAATCTCTCATTATCGCTTCTTACTCCCACCATTTCTTCTTGTAACCGTTGTACAATATCCAAAATCTTGTTGGTTTGTCGTTGTTGTTCCTCCAACAATTTACTGGTTTTTTGATGTTGGTCTACACTCTATTGTACCCACATTTTTGGATTCATTTCTTGGTTAGGTTGGGGGTGAATTTCTCCTGTAGTCCTAGGTGTTTGATGTATAGACCCCCTCCTCATCGTACTCGTTCAACTCTTCATTCTAATTTTGTGCACATTTTTACACACACCAATTGTTATTTAGGTTACCCCCTTTAGGTCCCAGTGTTTGAACGCTGCTCTAATACCACGTGTAATGTCCATTCATAACATTTAGCTTTCACAATTAAAAAAAAAATACTTGTAGCATTCGAGTCTACATTACTTCAAAAAATTCATTTCAAGAAATGAATAATTGAAATGCTAAGGATTAGATTTGCCATCTGCCACCAAACATTAGCAATGTTGTGACAATAACTAAGACCTATGCTATACACATTTTATACTATATAAATTCATACTATACATGTTTATTTTATATCTGGACAATCACTTAAACATTGTCCTTATAATATAAACATTAAACATTTGAATTATTTTGAGTCCCTTTATTAATCTTTCCTCCTGCACCTAGGTTGATCACCATTCATATATAACATTGGATTTTCATTGTACATATAATAATGTCGGGTTTGATTATCTGAATGTTAGCATAATTTATTAAATGACTGAATATAAGTTTTATCTCCACCCAAATCCGTCGTAGCTTTTATTTTACATCGCATTGATTTGTGGAGAAAGTGTGCAAACATCCACCGTCGATTAAGATCCGAATCAATAGTTGATAAGGGTCTTGGGGTGGTTAGGTTATTACCCTACCCCTCGAACCCTAACTGTATTCCTCATTTGGTTGTGTTGCTTCGGTCGCCGCGCTCTACAACTCCGGAAAACCCTCTGTCAATTTCCTGGTGTTCTGGCCATCGTAAGACCATGGCTCTTCTCCACTTTGCATTTTTCTCTGCTCCTTCACGTTATTCTCTTACCTTAACGGATTCTAATGTGTATGCTGCTACTACATTGGGTGTTGAGGGTTTAATGGATGGTTTGTCGGGACCCTTGTGCAGTCAACCCGTTCGTTAGAGGTGTAATCCTGAGAACTACGCTCATGTTGTATCTTCTACACTATTTCATGACCGGAAGGGTTTACTCCACATGTTCGATGATGGTGATATTTTCCCTCAAATTTTTTACAGTTCTTAAGTTGTTTATTTCTGGTTTCATCTTCTTAGTTTTTGATGGTTTATATGATGGACAAGTGTGAGGAGCTTGCCACCCAATCGTCCTGAGGTAAGCAGTCTTATTTACTTGTAAACATTTATGCTTTTCCTACAATATGTTACAATTTTTTTAGCTCCATGCTAATGGTTGTTTTTTTTTATATGCAGGAAAAAACCCGACTCTCTGCACTCACAACATCTCAAGTTCTCTGCGGCATACCCGACTGATAATTTTCGCATTCATACAAGTTCACTTTGTCAATCAAGGGTATCCTCCCTTGTACGTCTCAAAAATTTCTCTTAAGGGTTTATTAGCAAGGCTATAAGGCTATGTACTTAAGTTTGAACCCACCCCCTTACGAGGGTTTGGTTAAATATTTTAGGCTGTCATATAACTTAATGTTTTTAGCTATGTTCTGTGCACAACATGAGTTTATTGCTATTTCATTAATGTTCAAATACCCGTAAGGGTTTTCACAGTTTATTAGTTTTGTATTTAAGTTATTTGTCGTGCATTTCTACTTTTTCCTAACAGTCGTGGTCTTTCTGTGTGTCAACACTGTCACCACATCCAGATTTTGAATGTAAGGGTTTTAAGGATTTTACTATGTCTTGTACCATATTTATTCAAGTTACTGTTTGATATGTATACATATATATTTTTGTAAATTCGGCTTGACCGGCATTTCATTATCTGGTTAATAGACATGTTCATAATTATTGAAGAAGACCCATTTTAGCTATTAATGATTCTAGCATTTCTTTACTTTTTAGCTCTATCTTTCGAGTTGCATGTCTCAATCTCATCATTCACGCTATATTTCAAGTATTTTCAGTTCCAAACCTGTATTTTAATCTGGGTTTTCCTTTCATTCAAAGGAGGGTTATAACCAGAGTTTATTTTCAGAAATTACAGTTCTCTGTTTTAGTCGTTATCTATATCCATAGAAAATGTATTTTGTATTTATACAAATTCCTATTTTAAAAGAATAGAAATAGAACTTGTAAATACTATTATTTAAATTTTTGTATTTTAGTTTCTCAGTGCTTTCTTTCCATGACAGTACTTTCTTTCCATGTCATATGTTTTCTTGGAAACTTTGTTATCAGTTATTTGTACTAAAATACTCTTCATAGGTGACCGGACCACCTCGATAGTTTTTTATCTACATGACATATTGTTCGTTTTGGGTTCTTTTCCCGAGGGGACTAACTGTCCAACCAATTAATGGTTACAGAATTCTGCCAAATTTCTATTACTCATTCTCTAAGAAATTTCATTCTACAGTAATAGTTTTCAAGAGAATAAAAATTGTTTGAATACACATTCACAAAATCTTTACTA
Source organism: Pinus albicaulis (assembly GCA_034641835.2). Taxonomy (NCBI): domain Eukaryota; kingdom Viridiplantae; phylum Streptophyta; class Pinopsida; order Pinales; family Pinaceae; genus Pinus; species Pinus albicaulis. The sequence continues at coordinate 1,087,857,680 of CM076579.1, read as the reverse complement.
CTCATATAAATAGATAATCACATATTCAGAATTCTATTTTTACCTCTGTAAACATATATTCACATACTCAGAAATTCTATTTACAAGACTGAACATATTAAGAAGATTTATTTTCATTTATTTCCATTCTAGTTTACTTATCTCAAATAAGTAAAGTTGATGGTATCTGCCCAACCTTGAGTGAGGTAATGACATCCTCGGTTAAGAAGATTTATTTTCATTTATTTCCAGTCTAGTTTACTTGTCTCAAATAAGTAAAGTTGATGGCATCTGCCCAACCTTGAGTGAGGCAATGACATCCTCAGCTCCCCCCGTGCTCCTCACCAAAGTAGGATTTCATAGTATTGTTTCAAGGAGGTAGACCTCACGACTTCTGGCAGAGTTCCACTGGTTTTCCACCAACTCTAGATACTCTCTCCTTTCAGCTCCTTAGTTGTTCCTTATCACCTGCACATAACCCCTTTCCTCTAGGATTTTCCTTTTATCCCCTGAGGAAAGGTAACTACCAGTAAATGTTTAATCAACTACTTTGGAGTCTTAGAAAATTTTTACCATCAGACTTATGGAAACATACCATAATTAAATATTTCTGATAGAAGGAAGAAATAAATCTACACAATTAATTATTTCTATGACCTCATTTGAATCTGTTAAAATGACTTTTTGCAAAGAAAGCAACAAATTGGTTGGGTCATCAAACTTTTGTGCATGGAAGAAAAGGACATATTTGAATCTAATTCAAAATGAAGTCATGGCCTCCATCAAAGGAACTACAACTAAACATTTGAAAGAACATGCTCCAGCTCATGCCAAGTACATGAAAAGAGAAATAAGGGCCCAGAGAATTCTCATATAATCCATTAAGGACTCACTCATTCCCTATGTATCAAAACTAGAAACTGCAAAAGAAATATATGAAAATTTGGTGGAGTTATTCTTTGTAAGAACTGCAGGAGAAGTAAACTCTCTGAGACAAGAACTATACAAGATGAAATTGTCAAGAGAGGAAGGAATCACTTCATATTTTATGAGGATTTCTGAAATACGTGACTAGCTGCAGGAATTAGGAGAAGTAATTTCTAATAGAGAAATGACTACAATGGTGTTGAATGCTCTACCGGAAGAATGGGGAAAATTCACTTCAATAATATATGGGAAGAAAGAAGCAACACCATTCCAGGATATGTGGTCTCTATGTAAAATAGATGAAACACGATTGAAAGTCGAAATTGCTATAGGACCAAGTGAAGAAAATCAAGCCTTTGCAGCCATGTTCAGGAAGAAAGGAAAATTTGGTAAATTTGGTCCTCATAATAAAAGGAGATTTATGGACAAAGTATGATGCTTTGGATCTAAATCTAAAAAGGACAAGAGGAAAAAGGAAGAAGCCCATGTCACAGAAGAAAGGGAAGAACCTGATGCAAAGAAATCTAAGAAAGAAGAAGTCAAAGATCTCTACTATAACTAAGATCATATTCCACTTTAAGAGGTTTCTATCAATTGTAAAATAGTATGTTAGGAAGCATTGTACACTAATATCACTCTAGATATGGCATCGTGATAGAATAATGGAAGGATAACTTGTCATAGGAGGATGTCCACAATACAACTATGTGTCTCCTGGAAACCTCACTGATAACAACATTGATGGAAGGCAATCATCTAGATCAAGGATCATCATTCAATAATCTATATGGAAATAGGTGTTGGCATTTTCTAATGGAGTCCTCTTTGGATTCACTGGTTAGGAAGAAATCAAAAGGTTTTCATCAAGAATTATATCTTGCAGAATTATGGGATTAGGATATGATGACTTATTGATGAAGAAGGTCAAGGGAATGAAATTATTCATTCTAGCGGAAAATTGTTGCAAGATAACTCAAAAGGAAAAGGATGAGGTACATGTATGCTTACACTGGATGTTATGAAGTCATGTCATATGGTTGCATGTAATGGATTTCTATCTTTAGACGTATGATCAAAAGAAGGAGAATCTCTTCTTATACACAGGTTTCCAATAACAAATGAAAACAACATAATATCTCCTCATATGGAATATGAGGTGGTTGTACACATACAAGGAACTGCATACTGGAATTTCCTAGGAATGAAGTAAATTGTGTGGAGAAAGAAAGAAGAGATCATGAAGTGCAACCATGATAAGAGGCAGTTATTATTTGGAAGCCAAGAAGATTTCACTGGGAGATATCCTGGGAAGATATGTAGACTCTGATAGAATTCAGGTAAAGATGAAGACCCTTGACAATACATATCTTTAGGAGATGTGTCAATCATAATAAAGGATTTCGATGCCTACAAGAAGATGTCATGGAGAAATATCATCAACGAGGTAACTTTTGATTTAAAAGTATATATATATATATATATATATATAAGTTTATGCAGGGTTTCCAACCATATGGAAGGATAAAATATCCTTGGAAGATAGTTTGAAGGAAAGCATCATGGCATGTATATGGACCAGATGAGAAATATTGATGAATCACTTTCTGATAGACAACATGACTGGTGGATGAAAGTGATGGATGATATGTGCCCTATGAAGCTATCCCAAAGTTGAAGACTCCTCAATATCAAAGAAATTCATGACATAGAAGGGAGGAATTATTCATGAAAAGTTGGGTGTCTCACCATTGTTGTTGCAGGTCCCTGGTTAAGAGGGAGCCCGATGGTAAGTTTCTTAATTGGAAGAAACTTGGTAATTCCTAAGAATGAGCTTAGGTGCACTCCTTATATAGGAATGAGTATGTCCTTCCTAAAATAAAAGTAAGTGACGGATTTGATTCTCTAATTCATGTGTCATGCACTAGACCAAGACTAACCGTCGTAAGTTTTAGTGAAGGCCATGAAGGAGAGAATGGATAGACACGTCATTCTGTTCTTCACCTGGGAAGACAGAATGGAGGATTGGGTAATCATCTGGAATCTGATACTCTTTGAGAATGTGATAGGGCATTCAAGATAGGAGTAGTCGTGGGCCGATATTCTTTGAGTATTAGCTACCCAAGATAAGAATATTCCAATAAGGTCATACTTTGTGAACACCCAGGTGGAGTATGTACCTTGGAGAGACAATGATGATGGTGTCTATAATTCATTTGTCTAGCCAGCATTGTAGCTCATTGTCTCGTTGAGAGATGGGGTTGCTATTCAAGGCCTTGCACTATGACAATGTTGGTTGATATGATGCTATACAGATTTGATTACCAATATGATTCTTCTTGTTGGAAAGTGTAACTAGGTTCGGTCTTCATAATGACCATGTAATTATGAATTTATGTAATGAAGAAGACAAAGATAATAAAATATATTTTTGTAAAGCTTTCCTCATGGGTTTCATGAGCAAGGAGTTTTTATTATAGGTCAAAGACTTCTTCTTGATGTCTTTTAGGGATTTTTCATCTTGTCATAAATGTATAATTTAGAGTCATGTATATGAAGTGTTTTTACACTTATAAATGTCACTCATTGATGTAATTATATGCCTCCAATACCATGTCAAATACAATCCTCCAAGACAGCTCAAATTACATAATACTCCTTGAAGAAGTTGGCCTCACAAAAGATGAACAAGTCATCTTATAAACAGTCACAACTATTCATAGACAGGTGCTAATTACCTGTGCCCAACCACTATAAATACCCTAGAGAACTGCGCATAAATAACAGCGAAATAGTTCGGATGTATCTGATATTTTCGGATTACTCTGTGGTGAAAACGTGTGAGATACATTCTGCGGAGAAAGAGTATTACAGTGAAGAGTTAAGGGTTAAATACAATTTGGTGATGCTCTAAGATCACAGTACGAAGTTTAGATCTGAAGTATGATGCAAAGAAGGTTGTCATTACAATGAAGAGAAGGGCTTTCACATTTGGTCTTGGGTCTGTCTCAAGGACTATAAGATAGAGCGAAGAAGGGAATGAGGGTTGAAGACAAGATAGACTCAGGGCTATCTCATCAAAGGAAGAATCTGTGACACAGTGTGAAGGAGAAAAGTCATCTCAAGTATACTTTAAGAGGTCACTACAGCGGTAAGGCTACTCATAAATCTTGATCTATATCTCAGAAGTATATACTACATCAGGGATATAGTAACCTTCGTAGAAAAAAATATATAGCGCAAATTCTACGATGACCTGTTTAGGAGCCTGAAAAAAGACCTAACTTCCACAAATCATATCTCCGACAATATTGCGAACCAAGCTCTAAAATTTTTTGACGAATTTACTCATGATTTCAGCTTCGCACCATATGAATTTAAGATTCTGAACCTTTGTAGAAAAAAAGTTATAGCACAAACTCCACGATGACCTGTTTAGGAGCCTGAAAAAAGACCTAACTTCCACAGATCATATCTCCGAAAATATTGCGAACCAAGCTCTAAAATTTTTAGAAGATCTTCCTCAAGATTTTGGCTTCGCACCATAAAAATTTCAGCTTCTGAAACTTCGTAGAAAAAACGCTATAGTGAAACTTCCACGATGACCTTTTTGGAGCAAGAAACCTCCTTCTATATATAGGAGTCCATGGGCCACAATATAATCCTAGTGGGGCCACAATGTAATCCTAGCCGACCTAACAATAATAATGTAAGGGCACAATAATAACAATATGGGGGTTACAGGGGTACAATAATAACAATAAGGGGGGCTACACTAACATAATAAGGGGCTACACTATTAATATAGGGACTTAACAGAATTGAATTAAACTATGCCCTACCGAATTCTCAACAACTGCATCATATCATATACCTAGTTGTTACATATATGATTGTTAACTCTAATTGTCGCGTCACTATTCATCACAATAATTGAACCTATACTTATTGCAATATTGTTACACTAAGAAAGTTACAAGGATGTTGTGTTTTTTTAATTCTATATGTCATAGATAGCCAACAGATTTGTTGTTAAGAGTCCCTAAACTCATTTGGGTCATTTATAGGTACATAATGCCATTGTCAATATCATCATAGTCAAGCTTATGTCCTTAACCAAGGATACCATATGACACAAACATCTAACACCTAGATTTTACATAGTCACAATATTATATTGTCAACACAACTCTATCACTGTTACTATAGGTCATTGATGGCCAACATAATTAAGGTCGTTGGAGATACAATATCACAGACAATGCATCATCCTATTTGAGGTTGCATCAGCTAAAATTTATCAGTCAATAATTACACAATTAACACATGTGTCTAGTCATATCATCAAGTCCCTATGTCAAATGTTAACAATACTATCAAATCTATGTACATGTCAATGTCCAATCCAAGTGTTAATTTGCTATCAAGTCAAGCCGGTGTGAAAATTCCGCTATCCGGAATCCTACTGTAGCAGCTAATTAATTTTCTTCTATTTGTTTAAATGAACAAATTATTTAACGTATGCTACGGTAAATATCGAAATAAAATATATTGCAACCTTCACAATAAAAAATGCAAGGAAAAGTACTAGCACAAGTATACACACATTAACACCATTATTTTTGGACAATTGTCTTTGGAAACACCCAATGCGAGAAAACCGGTGCAGTAGTTGAGGGTTTGTATATTATGCAATAATTTTCTAAGTACAATCTATGATTGATGAATCTGTCAAATCATGCAGAGAAACTGACAAGTAAAATCTTGTGAGACAAACCTCACTCTTCCACGAGAACCCGGCATTGATCAACACCCAAAACGAGTTTCTTTGTGTTGTCTCTGCGCAGTCTCTGCATCACAACTGTAGCTGCCTCTATCTTTGTGTTGGATCTCTCTAATGGCTGAAAATTGGAATTTTTTGTCCTTCGGAAACTTCCTCCGGGAACTGGCACTAAACCTCTGTTGGCTCCTCAACAGAAAAACGAACTCCCTCTGTAGCTCTGCGCAGTCCCAGCGTAGCCTCTGCGCAACTATTTGTGGCTTCTACTGCCTCCTCCATTATGCACTCTCTAGATTAGTAATTCTCCCTCTTGGAAATTATCCCTGCCCCTTTGTGTGAGAAACCTCTCGATCGACCTTCTCCCTGAGCACTGCTCACTAAAGAATTTCGATCTTTGGATTCTTTCTTCGTCTCGGTGTGTTTTCCAAATGACCCTTCAAGTCCTTTTTATAATCTTCTAGTTGAAACTTCAACGGTCGAGATTAAATCTCTAATCAACAGCTAAGATTAACTTTTAACTTGATCTTCGCCTTTTCTAGAAAATTCACACTTTGTTTTATTAATACCCTTTAATTATTTTATTTTCCTAAGTTTAGACTTAGGGTCCCTTTAAAATATATATATATATATATATATATATATATATATATATTAATAAAACATATTCTGAGTGGAATTTTACCAAATGATTTATGGGTTCTCTTGAATACATGTGCATAAGCCACCCTGCCAATTTTTAGACTTAGAGCACCTCTAATGCTACCACAACTCAACACTCCCTCTTAGCGAGGAATGTGCTCTAACAATACAATCATCTAAATTATTGCTCTGATTGTGCAACATATCCCTTTGTGCTACTGATGTCTGACCCTACTGCCCATCAACACTGTGTTGATGCATCTGTGCTGCAGTTGACCCTGCTTATTGCTTCCAACTTCTACTGCACTGCAATTCTCTAATATTTGTTGTTGTTGTAACTAAGGACCCATCTGCTACTGAAACAGGTTCTCAACCATACCCATATGCTCCCTCAATTAAACGAACTTAGCTCTTCTCGGAGGCTTTGTGAGTACGCTTGCTACCTGATCTCGTGTGGGGACGTACTGCAGTTGTACTGCCCCACGTTGAACACAGTCTCGGAGAAAATAACATCTAATATCTATGTTTTTGGACCGATCATGAAATATTCGATTCTTAGAGAGCTATATACAACTCTGATTGTCACATTAAACACTATTCGGTTCCATCCTCTTCCTGAACAAGCACACAAGAAGATTCCTAATCCATATGGAGTCGCACTTTGTTGTACTGGTTTCCATATACTCTGCTTCGGCTAAGCGCAGTGCTACCGACTTCTGCTTCTTGATGCACCAAGGGATCATTCTTGATCCAACATTGAAACAGTACTCAGAGATACTCTTTCGGTCTGCCGAACTTCCTGCCCAATCTGCAACTGTAAACCCGCTCAATCTAACATCTCCTCGGGTGTATTTCAACCCTTATATGACTGTTCCACGCACATATCTGAGAATGTACCTAGTTTCTTCCCAATGTAACCTTTTCGGTTCCACCATAAACTAAGGGTGTTTACAGCCAAACAAATGTTTGGCTTGGTGTTGACCAAATACATGAGTGACCCAATGAGTTGTTGTTACAAGGTGGGGTCTACTTCCTTGTCCCCTGATGCATTTATTTTCTTCCAGTTGTTTATCATAGGTGTTTCCATGGACGGGAAATCCTACATTCTTAACCTCTTTAGAATTTTTTTGGCATATCTTCCTTTCCCTAGGAAAATCTCTCCATTCTTCTACCACACTTCCAATCCTAGAAAATAATGCATCAACCCCAAATCCTTCATGTCGAATTATGCTTCAAGATTCTTCTTGCAGTCCTTTATGAGCCTAGATGATCCTGTAAGAAAAATATCATCTACATATAATACCAGAATTAGTGGCTCATTCTCCACAATTAAATAGTATATATTGGGATCTGCATCACTCTTGATGAATCCCAACAACTGCAAGTAGATATCAATCTGACCATACCAAGCTCTAGGTGTTTGTTTGAGCCCATATAGGGCTTTCTTCAATTTGCATACATGAGTTTTCTTCCCATGGGTTTCGAAGCCTTCAAGTTATTCTATGTACACCTCCTCTTCTATCACCCCATTCAAGAATGTTATATTGACATCCATTTGGTGAATCTCCCATCCCATCTGAGCTGCTAGGGATATAACATATATGATGGAGGTGTATCTAGCTATAGGGGTCAAGGTGTCCTCATAGTCAATTCCTTATTTCTAAGCATACCCCTTTGCTACGAACCTGGCCTTATACTTCTCCATGCTACCATCTGCAGCATATTTGATCTTGTAGATCAATCTCAATTCTACAACTGATCTATCCTCTGGTCTGTTAGTGTTAGTATTTTCATACTTCCACCAGGGATCAAAACACATTTTGCATATGCATCTTAGGTTTGCCACTCTAAATAATTTTCAATCATTCCATTAGGTCATGATATAAAATTGTTCCACTGGTGGTTTTCCTTGTCAACTGTCCCATTTTCCTTCACAAGTATATGCCTGTTGACCCTCTTCCATGTCTTCATCATGCTGAAAACAAGTCTGATCTCATTTCACTTTTAGTCAAAATCACTCATTGAGTCGGTTTCTTTCATTTCTCATTAGGTCACTAGGGTTTCATTAGGTCAAATCATTGCATTATCTCATTTTCAATAAAGGGAAGCAGAAGGTGTGAAGGTGACCCAGAATAAACTCATGAATTGCTTCAGTTAGTTCAAATGTAATAATTATTCAGTCTCCCAAAGGCTTCCAACTTAGAAATCCACATGCCAACACATCAAATTTCAAAGGGAGTTGTCTTTTCCCAAGGGTGCCCAAAGTCATCATTGTTCACAACCACTAAACCCTAATTTCCTCTCCCACTGAGCTAGGGATTGCTATGAAAAAGAGGTATATGAGCAGAGGAGCCATAAGGTCGGTAATATCAGTAAGTATGAGGCCATTCCAACTCATAATATCATGTCTCCATCATTTTCCAGCAAATCATTCCAAGAGTCAAGCCATTTGCCACTCATAGGGTCAGTTTCGCTTTAAACAATGTTTCCGACCAAACAGAGATACATTTGACAAATGTAAGAGAGGTTTTTGTCAATAATAGGACAAGGAAGAAAAAATTCCTTCATTTTTTACATAGGTATCAATTTTTTTAAGAAATGTCAAAAATACAAGTGCCACAGGAGAGTTGCTGCACTTCTGGAGTGACCTTGGGAAAATCAATTTTTCTCATAGCTAGAGTGTCCAAATGACTTTTTTGATGCGTCAAATGATAACTATACAGAGAGATATTTCCAATGAGCTATCATGAGCTCAATTTGGAGTTGAGGAAGGCCTCCAAAATTTGCCTGCACTAGCACTCTAAATTTTTGCACAATCATTCAACACGTTTTGACCAGTCTTGGGGAAATCAAATTTTGACAAAGTAAATCAACTCCAATCATAAAACCAAAGGTATATTTGGAAATTATACTTCAAGGGTTTTCCATTGAGCTATCCTGGGCCCAATTTGGACACCAGGAAGGCCTCCAAATGTAGTCTTGAAAAATCTCTTGCACTGGCGATGCGTGTTTGCCTTGGCGTTGTGCATTTGTCTTGGCGCTGCGTGTTTGCACAGTGAGGGTTTCAAAAGGTTCATCACCTCCAGCAAGCTAAATCTCCTCACCAATTTTCTTCAAAGGGCTTTGAATCAGTAAGTGGACCTTAAATCACCTCTCTTCTCATATATTTGTTCTATAAATATTTGAAGTGCTTGTTGCTATCAAAACCCTAGTTTCCATTTCCTTCTCATTTTCATACACTAAATCCATGTTCATGTCCCTAAAATACATATTAGTCATAAATATTGTTAAATCCTAGGGTTTTCCTAGACCTAGGTTTCCATTTACATTCATTCCCTCCATTTGCCTAATCTAGCCATCTCATCTCTCACTCCCCTCATCTCATTCCATTTACCCTAGGGTTTACAAAGCCTTCAAATTCAAAATGTCTAAAGAGGAGGATAGAGGTGTCATTGAGGAACAAAATTGCAAAGGCCAAGCTCAAACGAGCCCATGCAAAAATTCAAGCTTTGACCAAGCAAAAGGAGGAGAGGTTAGACATACTTGCTGAGGTGTCTCTTCATGCCTAAAGCCCTTGATCAGCAAGAAACCTAACAAGTTTGGCAAGTTTTTGGTGCATTTGGCACTTTAGTGCAATTTTAGTTTTTGAACAATTTTGGCACACAGAAATTATGCCAAACGCGCAGAGCCACTGACGTTGCGCTCTTTTTTGGGGCATCCAATTGCAAAATGGCCACCACAATTGTGTTTAGAATGATGAATACATCAACCCTAGCAAGTTTCAGAAAATTTGGAGGAGAAATGGTCCCTCAAAAGTGCAACAAACCACCAAATTTTCATGTTTCTGCCTCCTTTTTCACCTTGGCGCTGCGCGTTTACCAGTCATGGGAGATTCACTTTTTGACAGGGCAAATCAGCATAATTTTGGAAAATGGAGGCATATTTGGAAACTAGACTCAGAGAGCTTTCCAATGAGCTATCATGGAGCTGATTTGGACATCGGGAAGGCATCCAAAAGTTGCTTGCAAAAGAGGTTTTTTTTCTTGTCATGGTGTTGTGCGTTTGCCAGGAAAATTGCAATTTTCACAGTCTTCAGCAATTTTTTGATTTTCACTCCAATTTGACTTTTTATCTTAGGAAATTTGAAATTTCTGATGTAAGAGGTCAAGATAAATGTAAATTTCATGCTTTTATTGTTATCTAGGGTAGATACATTAGATAAGTCCTCTAGAGGTCAAATGAATCAGTTTCCTCTCTTTTAGAGGCAAATTGTTGGGTCTTCCTAGTCTTCAGTTTCTTGTTTGAGAGTAGGTGAAACTAATCCCTATCTCATGGATTCGACTCCCTGAGGCTAGGGAGAGTGGTTTTGAGGTCTATATCATGTATTTTCTCAGTAATTTTTAGGGGTTAGATTCACTTGGAGCTTTGGCATCTAGGGAGACATACTTTTGTATCAGTTTTGGCCTGGACATTAATCAAATTTGCAGCTATTTTTATGGGATCCATGTGGTATTGTGTTTAGTTTCAGCTTCTTCTTTTGTGCTCATATGTTAGAATGTTTCATGTATTTCATTCATCATTTCATTTCTATTGAATGACTGTTTTCAAGTTAGATGAACATAATCCATAATTTTTATGCTATGTTTTAGATAAACATTCATAAGTTGTAATTTCTACAATTTAGAAAGAAACCATGAATTCACCATGCTCTTTCTAGCTCCTCACTTGTCTTGATCATCCCACCATAAAAAAACCCAAAGTTCTAAGCATTTTACTTACCTTGCCCCATAGAACACCCTGCAAATTTTGACCTAATTTCCTTGCCTTGACCGTTTGACTCCTCCTGATCCAACAAAACCCTACACAATAAAAATCAAAAACCCTGAGCTATTATACCTAGCCTAATATCTTCTTTCCTCACTCATCTCCGCTGTGATATATACGAAGAGAGCCCTCTCCTGGCCTAACAGGCCTAGATACTTGGCTAAGTGTGGTTTGAGTTTACCTCGGAATTCCCTTTCTCAGCCTGAGGTTCAATCCGAGTGATAACATTTTGGCGACCATACTAGAAAGACGAAAGATCATATCTTCCCTTGGAAAGAAAGACAAAGTTTAGATCTGATTGCTGATGGTGGATAACGATGAGATGCATATGAAGGATGAACTCTTCACCTGGCGACTCCAACTTGATGTCAAGACTCCACTCGAGGATCGACCTTGCCAGCAGGAAAATGTAAGGATCCTACACAAAGGTCAAATATTCAAAGTGGAACTGTATTCAAGATGTAACTTTCTTTCTTGTAAAATACTTGTTTTCTTTTCCTGAAACTATCCTGAAATTTTTCCGGAGTTTGTTGAATGATAAAGATGATTAAAGTCTTGATTATACCTATTCGAAAATTGTAAGTACCGAGTTTCCCTTTGATTTTGATCAAGATCAAGACCTCTTACCTGAAAATTGTACATACCAGCTTCAAATTGATGAGCCTAAAGAGATCAAGATTGATCCTATAACTTCTGTACATACTCCTACACCTTGTAAAATTCTAGATCGATACAAAGCACTCATCTTACCTCCTATACTCTATGATTTCCCTGAAAATCATTACCTATATCTGCCGAGGTTTGATGGTGAATATGACAACATCACTGCTGAGAGACATATATAGAATTTTGAGACTTTCCTAGACCATTTTGAAGTTGACGAAGAGGATGTCAATATCAGGCTATTTTCTCTTTCTTTGCAAGGCAGAGTCAAGAGTTGGTTCAAAAACTTGCCTGCTGCGAGCATCTCAGATTACCCGCAGTTCGTCAAAAATTTCCTCGACAAGTGGGTGGTCAAAAAAAATCCTTTCCTAATTCTAGAAAAGTATGATTAGCTGAAAAGAAAGCTAGGGGAGATAGTACAACAATTTTCTTCCAGGATTCAATCAAGTTTATTATTAGATACTTGCTGATATAAGACCCCCTCCTGGCTCGGCTCTTTTACATTACCCGGATGCCTTTGATCCGGAAATGGAGTTTCCGCTGAGATAAAGGAACCTTGCAACACTTGAAGAGATGCAGAACAGTGCAATAAATGTAGAGGCCAATCTGCTGATCAGAAGGGCAAAGCTGAAAGAAGAAGAGAAGAAGAACATTGCAGAGCACTTGACATCTTCAGAGGTAAAGCTCGACATTTTGGTAAGTACAATAGAGGAAATTATGCAAAGGATCACCATGAGAGATGTATTTTCCGTTCAAAATCATCATGACCCACTTTTCCCAGAAAAACAAGAGATTGCAAGCCCTAAAAATTTTCCTGCTAATCCCAGCCACCATAGATCAGAAAATGGATTTATAGATCAATCTGAGGAGAAACAATCTGATAATCCAATGTGTATGATTGGTGAAATTATTTATATTGATGATTTGCCAAATTTTGATCAGTATGATGATGATTATGTTCTCCAAACATAAACTATTCTTGTAGAGCAATCAGCAATTGGTTTGTGGGAGAAAGTTCAGTTTCAACAGCTCGAAAACAGTGATCAGCTGATGCATATTTATGATGACAGAGATGAGGAAAGTCTAGAAAATTTTGAAATAAGTGAAGGATATTTGCCTTATGTTTTGCTTCATTTCAATTTTTGAAAGAAAAATTTTCCAAGATTCGAAATCAGCAGTCTTTCAGTTTTGATGTTGAAGTTGAGGTAGATAATGAACTTCTTGAGCAAGTTGTTAATGATGAACATTCTCCTGAAATGCTTGAGGAAATAATTTGCGACATAGGATCCTCCTTAGCTCCATATTTGAAACCACCAAATTCCCTTGAATGTCAGGTTGCAGATGAAGGCTTAGAAGCTGAAACATATGATCAAATGATGCAAGATGATTTTGTACCATTGTGTTTTGAATCATTTCAGTTTTTTAAAGGAAAATTTTCATAATATCTCTAAAGAAAAGGATGAGAAACCTGTAGAGTGTCATGCAGTCTCATTAAAACCGATGGATACGTTTCAGCAGTATTTTCAAGTTTTTCATGACCCAATAGTTGATGTGTTAGATGATATCTGCAGTAAAATTCCTTCTCCATTAGCTAACTGTGAGCCTGAAAAGAGTGTTGATATAAACTTGATCCAACAGCCGACTTCATTGTCTTGTTCAGTAGGTGTTTCATTATGAAGCTCATACCAATATTTGCAGTCATATCAGGAGAGTAATGAAGAAGATTTTTGTTTTGTTGTTGATCATCAAGAAAAATTAGTCATTCATGAGTTTCAGGATCCTTTTATCAACTTGCTACAGTCATTAAAGAAAGAAAGCACAGATATTAGAAAAAATTTAAAACCAAGGTACGAAGACTACCTGGAGCAGATCAGTAACGTATTAGATGGGCTGGAAATCAATATGTATTCCTATGAAGATCCTTTCGCATCATTCTTGAGGTTAGTCGGTGGGCTCATGCTTTTCAATTTCATTAATATTCAATCTGATTTAAAGTTTTCATGGGAGTTGCCTTTCAGTAGTTCTCTCTTCTTGCTCATAAGCAAGTGCTTGCAGATAATTCAAACAGCGGCTAGAATGCTTACATAGTTGCATTGGTTGTTCCATTTAACTTGATCAAGTGATGAATGGGTTAGTTAGAGTAGGTTTTGTTTAATAAGCTCAATTTTGAGCATTTTTCAGTTTTTCAGTTGTGTTTTTGTCTGAGTCAGTTCAGTTTATTGAGTCAAGTTTCTTTTAGTATTCAGTTTGGTTTTTAGCTTTTGAATCCTTTGCCCAATGAATATGCACTTGGTCTACGGTGTTCTTGGCACCTCCAAGGAGCTACAATCCCCAGCTGGAGCCAATGTTAGTGTCGGTATTTTCATACTTCCACCAGGGATAAAAACAAATTTTGCATGTGCATCTTAGGTTTCCCACTCTAAATAATTTTCAATCATTCCATTAGGTCATGATATAAAATTGTTCCACTTGTGGTTGTCCTTTTTAAGTGTCCCATTTCCTTCACAAGTATATGCCTGATGACCCTCTTCCATGTCTTCATCATGTTGAAAACAAGTCTGCTCTCATTTCACTTTTAGTCAAAATCACTCATTGAGTCAATTTATTTCATTTCTCATTAGGTCACTAGGGTTTCATTAGGTAAAATCATTGCATTGTCTCATTCTCAATAAAGGGCAGCAGAAGGTGTGAAGGTGACCCAGAATAAACTCCTGATTTTCTTCGGTCAGTTCAAATGTAATAATTATTCAATCTCCCAAAGGCTTCCAACTCATAAATCCACATGCCAACACATAAAAAGTCAAAGGGAGTTGTTTTTTCCCAAGGGTGCCCAAAGTCATCATTGTTAACAAGCACTAAACCCTAATTTTCTCTCCCAGTGAGCTAGGGTTTGCTATGAAAAAGATGCATATGAGAAGAGGAGACATAGGTAGGTCATATCAGTAATTATGAGGCCATTCCAACTCATAATATCATGTCTCCATCATTTTCCATCAAATCATTCCAAGAGTCAAGCCATTTTCCACTCATAGGGCCAGTTTCGCTTTAAACTATGTTTCCGACCAAAAAGAGATGAATTTGAAAAAAGTGAGAGAGTTTTTTGTCCATAATAGGCCAAGGAAGAAAAACCTCCTTCATTTTTTACACAGGTATCATGGTTTTTGAGCAATATCAAAAATACAGGTGCCATAGGAGAGTTGCTGCACTTCTGGAGTCACCTTGGAAAATTAGCACTTTTTGACCAGTCTTGGTAAAATCAACTTTTGGCAAGGTAAAACAACTCCAATCAGAAAACCAAAGGTATATTTGTAAATTATACTTCAAGGGCTTTCCAACAAGCTATCCTGGGCCCAATTTGGACACTGGGAATGCCTCCAAATGTAATCTTCAAAAAGGTGTTGCACTGGTGCTGCGTGTTTTCCTTGGCGATGTGTGTTTACCCAATGGTGTTGTGCATTTGCCCGATAACTCCAGATCAAAATACACAGACGCTACGCATTTTCACAGTGGTGCTGCATGTTTTTCTTAGCGTTGTGTGTTTGCACAGTGAGGGTTTCAAAAGGTTTCAACAGCTCCACCAAGCTAAATCTCCTCACCAATTTTCTTCAAAAGGCTTTGAATCAGTAAGTGGACCTTAAATCACCTCTCTTCTCATATATTTGGTGCTCCATAAATATTTGAAGTGCTTGTTGCTATCAAAACCCTAGTTTCCATTTCCTTCTCATTTTCATACACTAAATCCATGTCCATGTCCCTAAAATACATATCAGTCATAAATATGGTTAAATCCTAGGGTTTTCCTAGACCTAGGTTTCCATTTACATTCGTTCCCTCCATTTGCCTAAGCTAGCCATCTCATCTCTCACTGCCCTCATCTCATTTTATTTACCCTAGGGTTTCCAAAGCCTTCAAATTCAAAATGTCTGAAGAGGAGGACAGAGGTGTCATTGAGGAACAAAATTGCAAGGGCCAAGCTCAAACGAGTCCATGCAAAAATTCAAGCTTTGACCAAGAAAAAGGAGAAGGAGAGGTTATAAATACTTGTTGAGGTGTCTCTTCATGCCTCAAGCCCTTGATCAGCAAGCAACCTTACGATTTTAGCAAGTTTTTGGGACATTTGGCACTTTAGTGCAATTTTGGTTGTTTGAACAATTTTGGCACACAAAAATTCTGCCAAATGCGTAGCATCCAATTGCAAAATGGCCACCACCATTGTGTTCAGAATGATGAAGAAATCAACCCTAGAAAGTTTCATAAATTTTGGAGGAGAAATAGTCCCTCAAAAGTGCAAAAAGCCACCAAATTTTCATGTTTCTTCCTCCTTTTTGACCTTGACGCTGCGCGTTTACCAGTCTTGGGAGATTCACTTTTTGATAGTGAAAATGAGCATCATTTTGGAAATTGGAGGCATATTTGGAAACTAGACTCAGAGAGCTTTCCAATGAGCTATCATGTAGCTGATTTGGACACCGGGAAATCCTCCAAAAGTTGCTTGCAAAAGAGGTTATTTTTACTGTCATGGTGTTGCACGTTTCCCAGGAAAATTGCAATTTTCACAGCCTTCAGCAACTTTTTTATTTTCACTCCAATTTGACTTTTTATCTTGGGAAATGAGAAATTACTGATGTAAGAGGTCAAGATAAATGTAAATGTCATTTTTTTATTTTTATCTAGGGTAGATACATTAGATAAGTCCTCTAGAGGTCAAATGAATCAGTTTCCTCTCTTTTAGAGGCAAATTGTTGGGTCTTCCTAGTCTTTAGTTTCTTGTTTGGGAGTAGGTGAAACTAATCCCTATCTCATGAATTCGAGTCCTTGAGGCTAGGAAGAGTGGTTTTGAGGTCTATATCATGTATTTTATCAGTCATTTGTAGGGGTTGGATTCACTTGGAGCTTTGGCATCTCAAGAGACATACTTTTGTATCAGTTTTGGCCTGGACATTAATCAAATTTGCAACTATTTTCATGGGATCCATGTGGTATTGTGTTTAGTTTCAGTTTCTTCTTTTGTGCTCATATGTTAGAATGTTTCGTGTATTTCATTCATCATTTCATTGCTATTGAATGAATGTTTTCAAGTTAGATGAACATAATCCATAATTTTTATGCTTTGTTTTGGGTAAACATTCATAAGTTGTAATTTCTTCAGTTTAGAAAGAAACCATGAATTCACCATGCTCTTTCTAGCTCCTCACCTGTCTTGATCATCCCACCATAAAAATCCTAAAGTGCTAAACAATGTACCTACCTTGCCCCATAGAACACACTGCAAATTTTGACCTAATTTTCTTGCCTTGACTATTTGACTCCTCCTGATCCAGCAAAACCCAACACAATCAAAATCAAAAACCCTGAGCTACTATACCTAGCCTAATATCTTATTTCCTCAGTCATCTCGGCTATGATATATACAGAGAGAGCCCATTCCTGGCCTAGTAGGGCTAGCTACTTGGCTAAGCGTGGTTTGAGGTTACCTCAGAATTGCCTTTCTCAACCTGAGGTTCAATTCAAGTGATAACATTTTGGCTACCATACTAGGGAGGCGAAAGATCATATCTTCCCTAGGAAAGAACGACAAAGTTTAGATCTGATTGCTGATGGTGGACAGCGATCAGATGCATAGGAAGGCCGAACTCTTCACCTGGGGACTCCAACTTGATGTAAAGACTCCACTAGAGGATCGACCTTGCCAACAGGAAAATGGAAGGATCTTACACAAAGGTCAGGTATTCAAAGTGGAATTGTATTCAAGATGTAATTTTCTTTCTGGTAAATTACTCCTTTTCTTTTCTTGAAACAATCCTGAAAGTTTTCCGAAGTTTGTTGTATGATAAAGATGACCAAAGTCTTGATTCTACCTATTCGAAAAGTGTAAGTACCGAGTTTCCCTTTCATTTTGATCAAGAGCAAGACCTCTTACCTGAAAATTGTACATACCATCTTCAAATTGATGAGCCTAAAGAGATCAAGACTGATCCTATAAATTCTGTACATACTCCTACACCTTGTAAAATTCCAGATCGATACAAACCACTCATCTTACCTCCTATACTCCATGCTTTCCCTGAAAATCATTACCTATATCTGTCGACGTTTGATGGTGAATATGACAACATCACTGCTGAGAGACATATACAGAATTTTGAGAATTTCCTAGAACTTTTGGAAGTTGACGAAGAGGATGTCAGTATCAGGCTATTTTCTCTTTCTTTCCAAGGCAGAGTCAAGAGTTGGTTCAAAGACTTGCATGTCGCGAGCATCTTAGATTTCCCGCAGTTCGTCAAAAATTTCCTCGACAGGTGGGTGGTCAAACAAAACCCTTTCCGAATTCTAGAAAAGTATGACCAGCTGAAAAGACAACTAGGGGAGAAGGTGCAACAGTTTTCTGCCAAGATTCAATCAAGTTTATTATTTGATACCTGCTGATATAAGACCCCCTCCTAGCTCAACTCTTTTACATTACTCAAATGCCTTTGATCCGGAAATGGAGTTTCAGCTAAGAGAAAGGAACCTAGCAACACTTGAAGAGATACATAACAGTGCAGTGGATGTAGAAGCTAATTTGTTGATTAGAAGGGAAAAGCTGAAAGAAGAAGAGAAGAAGAACATTGCAGAGCACCTGACATCTTCAGAGGTAAAGCTCGACATTTTGGTAAGTACAATAGAAGAAATGATGCAAAGGATCACCATGAGAGATGTATTTTCCGTTCAAAATAATCATGACCCACTTTTCCCAGAAAAACAAGAGATTGCAAGCCCTAAAAATTTTCCTACTAATTCCAGCCACAATAGATCAGAAAATGGATTTGTAGATCAATCCGAGGAGAAACAATCTGATAATCTAATGTGTATGATTGGTGAAAATACTTATATTGATGATTTGCCAAAGTTTAATCAGTATGATGATGATTATGTTCTCCAAACAGAAGCTAACCTTGTTGAGCAATCAGCAGTTGGTTTGTGGGAGGAAGTTTAGTTTTAGCAACTCGAAAACAATGATCAGCCGATGCATATTTATGATGAAAGAGATGAGGAAAGTCTAGAAAATTTTGAAATAGTGAAGGATATTTGCCTTTATGTTTTGCTTCATTTCAATTTCTGAAAGAAAATGTTTCCAAGATTAGAAATCAATAGTCTTTCAGTTTTGATGTTGAGGTTGAGGTAGATAATGAACTTCTTGAGAAAGTTGTTAATGATGAACATTCTCCTGAAATGGTTGAGGAAATCATTTGCGACATAGAATCCTCCTTAGCTCTAGATTTGCAGCCACCGAATGCCCTTGAATGTCAGGTTGCAGATGAAAGCTTAAAAGCTGAAACATATGATCAAATGATGCAAGATGACTCTGTACCATTTCGTTTTGAAGCATTTCAGTTTTTAAAGGGAAATTTTCATAATGTCTCTAAAGCAAAGGATGAGCAGCCTGTAGAGTGTCATGTAGTCTCATTAAAACCGATGGATATGTTTCAGCAGTCTTTTCAAGTTGTTCATGACCCAATAGCTGATGTGTTAGATGATATCTGTAGTAAAAGTCCTTCTCCATTAGCTAACTGTGAGCCTGAAAAGAGTGTTGATATAAACTTGATCCGACAGCCAACTTCATTGTCTTGTTCAACAGGTGTTTCATTATGAAGCTCATATCAAGATTTGCAGTCATATCAGGAGAGAAATGAAGAAGATTCTTGTTTTGTTGTTGATCATCAAGAAAAAATAGTCATTCATGAGTTTCAGGATCCTTTTATCAACTTGTTGTAGCCATCAAAGAAAGAAAGCACAAATGTTAGAAAAAAAATAAAACCAAGGTACGAAGACTACCTAGAGCAGAGCAGTAACGTATTAGATGGGCTCGAAATCAATATGTATTCCTATGAAGATCCTTTTGCAGCATTCTTAAGGTCAGCCTATGGGCTCATGCTTTTCAATTTCATTATGATTCAATCTGATTTAAAGTTTTCATGGGAGTTTCCTTTCAGTAGTTCTCTCTTCTTGCTCATAAGCAAGCACTTGTGAATAATTCAAACAATGGCTAGAATGCTTACATGGTTGCATCGGTTGTTCCATTTAACTTGATCAAGTGATGAATGGATCAGTTAGAGTGGTTTTGTTGAATAAGCTAAATTCTGAGCATTTTTTCAGTTTGTCAGTTGTGTTTTTGTCTGAGTCAGTTCATTTTATTGAGTCAAGTTTCTTTCAGTATTCAGTTTGGTTTTTAGCTTTTGACTCCTTTGCCCAATGAATAGGCACTTGGTCTACGGTGTTCTTGGCACCTCCAAGGAGCTACCATCCCCAGTTGGAGCCAATATTAGTGTCAATATTTGCATACTTCCACCAGGGATCAAAACACATTTTGCATGTGCATATTAGGTGTCCCACTCTAAAGAATTTTCAATCATTCCATTAGGTCATGATATAAAAATTTTCCATTGGTGGTTGTCCTTGTCAAGTGTCCCATTTTCCTTCACAAGTATATGTCTGTTGACCTTCTTCCATGTCTTCATCATGCGGAAAACAAGTCTGCTCTCATTTCAATTTTAGTCAAAATCACTCATTGCGTCAGTTTCTTTCATTTCTCATTAGGTCACTAGGGTTTCATTAGGTCAAATCATTGCATTGTCTCAGTTTCAATAAAGAGCAGCAAAATGCTGTGAAGGTGACCCAGAATAAACTCATGATTTGCTTCAGACAGTTCAAATTTAATAATTATTCAGTCTCCCAAAGGCTGCCAACTCATAAAGCCACATGCCAACACATCAAATGTCAAAGGGAGTTGTCTTTTCCCAAGGGTGCCCAAATTCATCATTGTTCACAAGCACTAAACCCTAATTTCCTCTCCCACTGAGCTAGGGTTTGCTATGAAAAACAGGCATATGAGAAGAGGAGCAGAGGAGCCATAAGGTAGGTCATATCAATAAGTATGAGGTCATTCCAACTCATAAGATCATGTCTCCATCGTTTTACAGCAAAACATTCCAAGATTCAAGCCATTTGCCACTCATAGGGCCAGTTTCCCTTTAAACTATGTTTCCGACCAAACAGATATGAATTTGAAAAAAGTGAGAGAGTTTTTTGTCCATAATAGGCCAAGGAAGAAAAACCTCCTTCATTTTTTACACAGGTATCATGTTTTTTTAACAATATCAAAAATACAAGTGTCACTGGAGAGTTGATGCACTTCTGGAGTGACCTTGGTAAAATCAAGTTTTCTCATAGCTGGAGTGTCCAAATGACTTTCTTGATGAGTCAAATGATAACTAGACAGAGAGAGATTTCCAATGAGCTAACATGAGCTCAATTTGGAGTTGAGGAAGGCCTCCAAAAGTTGTCTGCACCAGCACTCTACATTTATGCACCCTCATTCATCACTTTTTGACCAGTCTTGGGAAAATCAACTTTTGACAAGGTAAATCAACTCCAATCAGAAAACCAAAGGTAGATTTGGAAAGTATACTTCAATGGCTTTCCAACAAGCTATTCAAGGTCTTTCCAACAAGCTATCATGGGCCCAATTTGGACACCGGGAAGGCCTCCAAATGTAGTCTTCAAAAAAGTGTTGCACTGGCGCTGCGTGTTTGCCTTGGCGATTGGCGTTTCCCCAGCAGCATTGCGCGTTTGCCCGATAACTCCAGAGAAAAATACACAAGTGTTTTGCGTTTTCACAGCAGCGCTACGCATTTGTCTTGGTGCTACGCATTTGCACACTGAGGGTTTCAAAATGTTTCAACACCTCCAGCAAGCTAAATCTCCTCACCAATTTTCTTCAAAAGGCTTTGAATCAGTAAGTGGACCTTAAATCACCTCTCTTCTCATATATTTGGTGTTCCATAAAGATTTGAAGTGCTTGTTGCTATCAAAACCCTAGTTTCCATTTCCTTCTCATTTTCATACACTAAATCCATGTTCATGTCCCTAAAATACATATCAGTCTTAAATATTGTTAAATCCTAGGGTTTTCCTAGACCTAGGTTTCCATTTACATTCATTCCCTCCATTTGCCTAAGCTAGCCATCTCATCTCTCACTCCCCTCATCTCATTCCATTTACCCTAGGGTTTCCAAAGCCTTCAAAGTCAAAATTTTTGAAGAGGAGGACAGAGGTGTCTTTGAGGAACAAATTTGCAAGGGCCAGGCTCAAACAAGCCCATGCAAAAATTAAAGCTTTGACCAAGCAAAAGGAGAAGGAGAGGTTAGACATACTTGTTGAGGTGTCTCTTCATGCCTCAAGCCCTTGATCAGCAAGAAACCTTACAATTTTGGCAAGTTTTTGGTACATTTGGCACTTTAGTGCAATTTTGGTTTTTTGAACAATTTTGGCACATAGAAATTATGCCAAACACGCAACGCCACTGGCGCTACGCTCTTTTTTTGGGCATCCAATTGCAAAATGGCCACTACCATTGTGTTCAGAATGATGAAGGCATCAACCCTAGCAAGTTTCAGAAAATTTGGAGGAGAAATGGTCCCTCAAAAGTCCAACAAGAGCTCAATTTGAGGTCTGTGAAGTGCCTCCAAAAGTCGTTCGCACCAAAGACTCTACATTTATGCACCCTCATTCATCACTTTTTGACCAGCCTTGGGAAAATCAACTTTTGACAAAGTAAATCAACTCCAATCGTAAACCAGTTGCAGATTTGGAAAGTATACTTCAATGGCTTTCCAACAAGCTATTCAAGGGCTTTCCAAAAAGCTATCATGGGCCCAATTTGGACACCGGAATGCCTCTGTTGTCTTCAAAAAGTGTTGCCCAAGGGCCGCGTGTTTTCCTCGCGACTGGCGTTTCCCGCCGCACGCGTTTTCCGATAACCTGTGAGAAAAATACACAAGTGTTTTGCGTTTTTGTACACAGCGCACTACGCATTTTTCTCGTGCTACGCATTTGCACAATCGAGGGTTTCAAAATGTTTCAACACCTTGTTAGTCAAATCTCCTCACCAATTTCTTCAAAAAGCATTTAATCAGTAAGTAGACCCTAAAAAAACCTCTCCTCTAATATATTTGGTTTTCCATAAGAAGATTTGAAGTGCTTGTTGCTATGTAACCCTAGTTTCCATTTCCTTCCCATTTTTCATGCACTAAATCCATGTTCATGTCCCTAAACACATATCAGCCATAAATATTGTTAAATCCTAGGGTTTTCATAGACTTAGGTTTTCATTTTCATTCATTCCCTCCATTTTCCCAAGCTAGTCATCTCATCTCTCACTCCCTTCATCTCATTCCATTTACCCTAGGGTTTCCAAAGCCTTCAAATTCAAAATGTCTGAAGAGGAGGACAGAGGTGTCTTTGAGGAACAAATTTGCAAGGGCCAGGCTCAAACAAGCCCATGCAAAAATTAAAGCTTTGACCAAGCAAAAGGAGAAGGAGAGGTTAGACATACTTGTTGAGGTGTCTCTTCATGCCTCAAGCCCTTGATCAGCAAGAAACCTTACAATTTTGGCAAGTTTTTGGTACATTTGGCACTTTAGTGCAATTTTGGTTTTTTGAACAATTTTGGCACATAGAAATTATGCCAAACACGCAACGCCACTGGCGCTACGCTCTTTTTTTGGGCATCCAATTGCAAAATGGCCACTACCATTGTGTTCAGAATGATGAAGGCATCAACCCTAGCAAGTTTCAGAAAATTTGGAGGAGAAATGGTCCCTCAAAAGTCCAACAAACCACCAAATTTTCATGTTTCTACCTCCTTTTTTACCTTGGCACTGCGCGTTTACCAGTTTTGGGAGATTCACTTTTTGACAAGGAAAATGAGCATCATTTTGGAAACTGGAGGCATATTTGGAAACTAGACTCAGAGAGATATCATGGAGCTGATTTGGACACCAGAAGGCCTCCAAAAGTTGCTTGCAAAAGAGGCTATTTTTCCTTTCATGGCGTTGCGCGTTTGCCAGGAAAATTGCAGTTTTCACAGTCCTCAGCAATTTTTTGATTTTCACTCCAATTTGATTTTTTACCTTGGAAAATGAGAAATTACTGATGTAAGAGGTCAAGATAAATGTAAATGTCATGTTTTTATTGTTATCTAGAGTAGATACATTAGATAAGTCCTCTAGAGGTCAAATGAATCAGTTTCCTCTATTTTAGAGGCAAATTGTTGGGTCTTCCTAGTCTTTAGTTTCTTGTTTGGGAGTAGGTGAAATTGATCCCTATCTCGTGGATTCGACTCCCTGAGGCTAGGGAGAGTGGTTTTGAGTTCTATATCATGTATTTTCTCAATCATTTGTAGGGGTTGGATTCACTTGGAGCTTTGGCATCTCAAGAGACATACTTTTGTATCAGTTTTGGCCTGGAGTTTAATCAAATTTGCAGCTATTTTCATGGGATCCATGTGGTATTGTGTTTAGTTTCAGTTTCTTCTTTTGTGCTCATATGTTAGAATTTTTTGTGTATTTCATTCATCATTTCATTGCTATTGAATGAATGTTTTCAAGTTAGATGAACAGAATCCATAATTTTTATGCTTTGTTTTGGGTAAACATTCATAAGTTGTAATCTCTTCAGTTTAGAAAGAAACCATGAATTCACCATGCTCTTTATAGCTCCTCACCTCTCTTGATCATCCCACCATCAAAACCCTAAAGTGCTAAACATTATACCTACCTTGCCCCATAGAACACCCTACAAATTTTGACCTAATTTCCTTGCCTTGATTGTTTGACTCCTCCTGATCCAGCAAAACCCTACACAATCAAAATCAAAAACCCTGAGCTATTATACCTAGCCTAATATCTTCTTTCCTCAGTCATATCAGTTGTGATCTATACGGAGAGAGCCCTCTCTTGGCCTAGTAGGGCTAGCTACTTGGCTAAGCGTGGTTTGAGGTTACCTCGGAATTGCCTTTCTCAGCCTGAGGTTCAATCTGAGTGATAACATTTTGGCGACCATACTGGGGAGACGAAAGATCATATCTTCCCTGGGAAAGAACGGCAAAGTTTAGATCTGATTGCTGATGGTGGACAGCGATTAGATGCATATGAAGGTTGAACTCTTCACCTAGCGACTCCAACTTGATGTAAATACTCCAATGGACGATCGACCTTGCCGGCGGGAAAATGGAAGGATCTTACACAAAGGTTAGGTATTCAAAGTGGAATTGTATTCAAGATATAATTTGCTTTCTTGTAAATTACTTCTTTTCTTTTGTTGAAACTATCCTGAAGTTTTTCGGAGTTTGTTGTATGATAAAGATGATCAAAGTCTTGATTCTACCTATTCAAAAAGTGTAAGTACCGAGTTTCTCTTTGATTTTGATCAAGATCAAGACCTCTTACCTAAAAATTGTACATACCATCTTCAAATTAATGAGCCTAAAGAGATCAAGATTGATCCTATAACTTTTGTACATACTCCTACACCTTGTAAAATTCCAGATCGATACAAACCACTCATCTTACCTCCTATACTCCATGCTTTCCCTAAAAATCATTACCTATATCTGTCGAGGTTTGATGGTGAATATGACAACATCACTGCTGAGAGACATATACAAAATTTTGAGAATTTCCTAGACCTTTTTGAAGTTGACGAAGAGGATGTCAGTATCAAGCTATTTTCTCTTTCTTTGCAAGGCAGAGTCAAGAGTTGGTTCAAAAACTTGCATGCCGCGAGCATCTCAAATTTCCCGCAGTTCGTCAAAAATTTCCTCGACAGGTGGGTGGTCAAACAAAACCCTTTCCTAATTCTAGAAAAGTATGACCAGCTGAAAAGACAACAAGGGGAGACAGTACAACAATTTTCTGCCAGGATTCAATCAAGTTTATTAGTTGATACCTGCTGATATAAGACCCCCTCCTGGCTCAGCTCTTTTACATTACCTAGATGCCTTTGATCCGAAAATGGAGTTTCAGCTAAGAGAAAGGAACCTTGCAACACTTGAAGAGATACAGAACAGTGCAGTAGATGTAGAGGCTAATCTACTAATCAGAAGGGCAAAGCTGAAAGAAGAAGAGAAGAAGAACATTGCAGAGCACCTGACATCTTCAAAGGTAAAGCTCGACATTTTGGTAAGTACAATAGAGGAAATGATGCAAAGGATCACCATGAGAGATGTATTTTCCATTCAAAATCATCATGGTCCAGCAAAATCTTATAAAATGAGAGTCATTTCTCATTCATTATGGTTTATGATTATTTTTTGTTGATCGATTGGGAGTGTTGTGGATCATTTTCAATTTCATTTTCAAAATGTTTCTCAAAATATTAAAAAAAATTATATATAATGTTTAAAAAAAAAAAAAAACCAAAAATTCCATATGCCAAAAATGATTTGTATGTTAAAGCATTAACATTCTATTTCGGAATATGTGTAAGGTGGGTCCGACCATTGGTTTTAAAAAACGTGCAACTCACCAAGCGGAAAGGAAAGATGGCAAGTGAGACCCGATCGAAGGAAACCCACGAGCACAAACAGCTCGGCAGATAACTCTGGGGTGCCTCCGCAATTGACCATGATGTAAGCGTGTGGACCCAAATCAACGGCTCACATTCACTGCGGAGGCACACCTCCGAAGAGCCTGTCGTACCCAGGAGTGCCCCCGCGGTGACGTAGGCAACCGAAGACAGCGTCAGTAAGCGAGCCAGCTCACTGTCCATGTCATGTTCCCGTACCTGTCTTGTCATGCATTTAATTGTTGTTTTCCCCCTAAATTCTTGTTGCGCCTATAAATAATGAGTTTCTTTTCACCTGCATGTTTTAATTCGAATTGTCCAAACCATCCAAATCATCTTGCCCCTCGTTTTTTAGTCCATTCAGTCGCCACCCTAAGTGAAAACATGGCCAAACAATCATCATTGTCTGTTTCTTCTAGTCACATTCCTCTCATGGATACAGAGCAGGATATAATGGACACTCATTGCATAGTAGAACATTTGCCTCTATACCAGCAAGTCATCCTTAATCAACAAAATTCCCCTGTCTTCACAGCTATGGTCAGGTCTAGAGTCTTGTCTACATGTGTCCCAAAAACTCATATTTTCCCAGAATTCATACACTGGCTAGCATCAGCATTATACCCCAACAAGTGTTTTGTAATGAACCACTTGGGAGAGAGTGTCTTCCAAGTTTCATCCCTGCTAATTCGTAAAGCCTTCTGCTATCCAGAGTCTGAATCCTATGTTAGTTGTAGTGAAGAGTCATTGACAACATATTATGACAATCTTGCAGGGAAAGATTACATGCAAATTTTATTCTTTTTGAAGCCAGAACAAGGACGTTTTTCTTGAGATGAAAAGGTATTTCCCCTGGAAATCTTTGATGCAGATGCCAAGCTTGTGTTACAATTTCTATCAAAAATACTTGGAAAGGAAGATGGTTTTCAAATTGATAAAGTCAGTGCTTGGATTGTTTGCTTTGATGATCCCATTCTTTTGGCAGGAGAATATTAATTCTCAATTTATGAGCTTGACTCTCACAAGTTATTTCAAGTTTCCCTCAATTGTTACTTATTTTTTCATGTATCAAACTGCAGAAGAGTTTTTGAATTTGGGGTTAAACATTATGGATTCAAATAAGAAGAGGCAGCCAGTAGTGTTTAGACTGACCTGATAAGAAATGAACCTAGTGATGGAGGATTATTTGATTTTGTTGCTTACTACCTACCAATAGCCTATAAAATCTTGAATGGGACTACTCCCCCATGTTTTCTGCCAAAGGCTCAGGAATTCCTTCAACTCAGTAATAGTTGCAAATGTGGAGACTAGTTTGTTTTTTAAGAATATTCAGAAATTAGATTGTATGGTACAGGGATTGAACCTTGTAGATTGCCTACTTTTGTCCCCATGAGAATGTTTGCTTTAGAATTTATTAGACAAAGCTTGAATGTGAACCAGATCCACTTTGTGCCAATGAAGAAAGGGCATTTGTTTAAATTACCCATGATTGTTGGACCTTTCATAGTGAATACGAGGCAAGTTGCAAAAGAAGCAAACCAAATGTTAGAAGACATGCATCTATTACTAGGTGAAAAGTGGGCTTATGATCCATATCAGGTGATTTCTAAAAGAAGGGTTAATAATGGTTACTCTGTTTTTATTCATGAGAGCAAGCCTAAAATTGAAAAGCTGGCTAATAAGGGTTTTGCAGGTACGGGCAGCACTAGTATTGAAACTCCTATTATCTCTAAGAAGGTGAATAAAAGGGGTAAAGAAAAGAATTTTGGTTCAAAGGAGGAGGAACTAGGAGCTGAAAAGAGAGCTAAACTGAGTGTAGAAATGCCATATGCACAACCAGGTTTATCAATTCAGTTGGGAGATATACAAAATACTCCAGCTTCACCATCCAAGCATGAGGCTATTCATGATCAGGTGCCATTAATTAAGCAAGTTTTTGCCCAAATTGCTGAGAAGATCAAAAAATCAGAGCAAGTATGGAGGCTCAAGCTGAGTCTCAAATCACCCCTGATCAGACTAGATTATTAACTGTTGTGGATTTAGAGAAAGATAAGCTGAAAATTGCTTTTTCACACCCATCTGAAATGACAGTAGGGTCATCAAGCAATTTCAGGACTGTTAATTTAACTGTTGATACCAGGAAGATTCCCTTACCTGATAAAATTAATTTACATATGCAAACTGGTCTATTGATTGTGAATGATTTGACTAAAACTAGTGCAGCTGCAAGTAAAGTTGAAAACATGTTGGGGAAGGTAATCAAGCAGCTGAAGCTGCAGAAGGCTAATTCCAGAGCTCTCTCAACCCAAAATGAGGAATTAAAGAAGATAATTGTCAAAATTGGAATAGACCCCAATGACAAGTCAGTTGTGCAGAAGCTGTTGCAGAGTGTAGAATCATAGATTAATGTGCTAAGAAAGACGTTGAAGCTCCCTACTGGAGAACACCCAATGGCAGTTGAAGTGGCATAAGTAGAATCTGAGAAAGAGAAACTTTTACAACAAATGTTGCAGAGGGATGACAAGATTTCCGGATTGAAAGAGTCAGTAGTTAAACTACAAGGGAAGATTGATTCACATGTTTGCACAATAGTTTTGTCATATGAAACTGATGACTCGGCAGCTAAACTATCACAATTAAGTATTGAGTTGAGGATGGCAGAGATTGATATGAAGAAAGCCCAAAGTGATCTTGAAACAGCCATAAAAGTTATACGTGCTAAGGATAACGAAATTCAAATATCAAAGGAAAATGCAGACAAATACAAAGCAGATTATCAATCAGCTTATGAAGAAATCAAGAATCTCAGAGAGAAGGTAAAGGAGAACACGTCCCTAATTGAAGCTAAACAAATTCTTTGGAATGAAATTATAGGAGTAATGAAAACAATATGGGAATCACTGGTTCTAATTTCAGAAGAAAAGAGCATAAGTAGAGATCTACAAGAGCTCGTATTAGCTGACAAACAAAAGTTGCATGATAGAGTTCTATGGGATAAGAAGTTAATAGATTTTGTTAACTCTAAATCGGGTCAAGAACTGGAAGAACATGAGATTAAAGACAGAACATTATGTGTTCTAGAAATTAACAAGGTGGTGGTGAAGAATGAATACAGGAAGTCAACAGAAAAGAAGTTGACAGAGATCAAGCAAGCAGTAGATAAGTTCAACACCATGTTTGATAAAAGAACCAAGGCAGGACCACCATCTTGCTAGGATCTGCAAGGTAATTTATTGTCCTGGGAAACATATGAAACTTTGTTGGTGGAAGCAAAAGTAAAACTGACAATACTTATGAGAAGACTGCAGTATTAAAAGGAACAACAATTGTCAATTTTCTGCATAAAGATTTTTAGTTATTATGGATGGTCAAGACTTTGTTTCTGGACAAGCCCACTTACACCAGGATCACTTCTCCGAAGACAAATGTTGAACTTTGGAAAAAATGCAGAAAATGGATGTCCTATCTTCCTGAAGACACATCAGCAGCAAATGATACTCAGAAAACAACATAATCTTTCTATTTATTATTGTATTTTGTTTTTGTTTTTCTTATAGAACGAGGTTGTAATGTTACCCTCGATTGTAATGAAAGTAGTTGATGGAAGAAAGAAGTAGTTTAAGTAGTTTTAAGAAGTTTTGGCACTTACAAACTGCTTTTGAATGTATTTAAGAAAGACAAAAATGAGGAAGATGGTTCGAGTTTTGGAACCTCTGGAAGACTATACTTTTGTACTTATTTTTTTGAAGAGCTAATGAAAGAAGTCTCAAGTTTCATGCAACTGTTGATGATGGTTTGTCTTTCATGTGTCATCTTGTGTTATTTATTCTTATGAATGAAGTGAAGTAAAGAAGTTGTTGGTCTCTGAATTACATTTGTAAGTAAGAGTTAAATATCCTTAAATGCGCTCCTTCACTCCAACTCCTCTCTGTTCATAAATTCTCTGAAACTTAAGTTAATAGATCCTATGTTTACAGCATATTCACTTAAGCTTCCCTACAGTTCTTCTTTTTCATTTACATTTCAGCAATTAAAGGCATTGTGTAATCTTTTATTTACACCAGGGCATTAAGGGTTTTTAAAAACTAATTTCCTAAGGAATAGAACAAAGACCGAATGATAAAGATTGTTTCTATAAAACACTGTTAAAATGTCTTAAGCACTAATTCCTTTTCACAACCAAGGGATTGTCTCTTAAGAACCAACAGGGAGCTTAGGCGAGTTTCTCTCGAGGGTTTCAAGTGACACTCTCAAACTAGTTTCGATGGACATCAATTGCTACCTAGTTGGTCATTATGGGGAAATTATTTGGATTTCCTATTTGTGTTCAATTTGCGGGAGATTTGCAGCTATTTCTCAAGTGTCGAAGTGATATCAATTTGGTGGAGATAGAGTGCCATTGTTGGGATCAAATTTATCTTCAAAGAGGCTGAAGTTGATTGCTTGATTTCTTGAAGCCAAATTCAGAGTTTTGTAGGCCAAGTGTATAATTTCTCTAGAGGCTAGGTGCCTATTCTCTTCATTGATTTGAAGGCCAAGTTGTTGGGTTTGTTGCTTATATTTTGGAGGTTGAATTATTACTTATTCCAGGAGGCCGAATTGTTGGAGATTGAATATCACATCTTGAAGGCCGACTCTTTTTAGCTATTCAGAGGACCAAGTTTATTTGTTGATATTGTTTGTTGGAGCTAATATTTATTTGTCGGGATTCTATCCAATTTGTCGAAGCTAGTATTTTGTTTTCTGGAGTTGATAGTCATTTTTTGAGGCTATATCCATTTGCCAAAGTTGGTATTAAATTGTTGGTGATCAATTCATTTTGTCGGAGTCAAGCATTTATGCAGAGAGGTCAAATTCTCCTTTGATGCGCTGAATTGCTTACACTTCTTCTATGGGGGAGCCGAGTTCATCTACTTTGGGAGGCTGAATTTATCTTCTTTGGGAGGATGAATTTCATCATCCTTTGGTGATCAGATTGTGTTTCCTTGGAAGCTGAGAATACCATTTGTTGGGCCGAGGTATCCTCTTCTATCAAGCTGAATTGTTTGTGGAACCTGTTGCTTCTCAATGTGCCAAATTCATCACTATTTGCATGTTGAATTGATTGTTGGAGCTACATTCAGGTTCATTGAGTAATTTTGTATTGTAAAATCCTCCAAACAGAGTAATAAAATCTTTAGTTGCCCCTCATACATTTATGTTCTGCAAGATTATTACTTTGTCTACAAAGTGTTTGACAAAATGTTTGTTCGCTGAATGTTTGACAAAAGGCATCAAAGAAAATTTTAAAATTTGTTGGGTTTTTATAGCATAAATTAGTTTTGGTACATTACAATTGTACATGCTAATTGACATAAGGAAACATATGGCACAATGCATTTCCGTGCATAGATTTCCCCATATTGTGCTTCTCCTAGGTAAATATAGTGCATTTGGATGTGTTTACTCATCTCTTGTTTTTTTGCAATTTTCCTTCCATTCTCTTGCAATAGTTTAAAGTCAATCCTTTGAAATCAAGGAAATTATGCAATTTCTTGCTACGTTTGAGTCTGAGCATAATCTCATAGCAATAAGAAAGCAAGTCAAACCTAAACCTTTATTCATTAAAAGATCCAAGTTGGAGAATTACAATTAGCATAGCTAGTGCAATTTTAGATACATTTCAAAATAAGCACATGTTCAAGCACTACATGAATGCAATTGGCCAATCCTCCTCTAAGGTTTTACATTGATTTCAAATTTATCAATCTCACAGGGTGAGACTTTTCACCTCTACTCGTGCTAAAGAGCTTTAAACATTTCAATCCAATTGCTGGCGTGATATCTCTAAAGTTTCCAATTGTGTCTCTACTTTTGGCTTAGTCAAACATGTGATGGTCAACCCATTACGCAGTTTCATTGAAGCTGTGGGATAGTAGAATTGTTAGTAGTTGATAATTTGATTAAATCCACTGCTGAGAAAAGAGCATAAACTCTTGAGCAACCTCCATAATTCAGGCGTCTACAACTCAAATCTAGTAATCTAGTCAGTTTGTAACTTTGTACATATTCATTTACTCAATTCAATATGCTAGAATGTGTAAAATTCAGGTATAATCAACTTCATTTGATTTAAACACTGAAGTAGATAGAAAAGACAAAAAAAAACTGAAAACCAAAAGAAATACTTTATTATTTACTCATAAAACACATAGTTGACATGCTAAAATGTGTAAAACTTATATATGATCAAGTTCATTTGATTTAAATAATGAAGTAGGTAGAGAAGTCTAAGACAATTTGAAACTGAAGGAAATATTTTAACATCTACTTATAAAATATATAGATAATGAAATTGTAAGAGGGATTACCTGAGACATGCACATTGAATTGTCATCCTCAGATTAAATATGTAATTGCATATATAAATGCAAAAGCATCAAAATCCTTTTAACCTCTAAACTTAAGGGGATACCTAATGCCAAATTATGAAAAATCCTAAGAAAAGCATGAATTACTTCAGTTAAGTTGTATAGCAGCTATTTAGTGTTACATTATTTCCACCAAACAACAACAACAGCACACAAAGACTTGGAATGAACAGTGGATAACCAGGCAAACTAAAAACTTTAATGCATAGTTTTCAGTATACACATGCTTACTTTCATCATATTCCGAAGTGGTATTACAAGTTATGGTGCATCATGCAAGTTACAAGTCTGTTTATACACGTTGCCTTGAAAAGTGATACAAGATTGTGTAGTAAGAGGGGACACATCCCCACAGTTTCTGACTTATCAAAGTCATTTGAGCAAAAGTTTGGGCATTAAGAAAACCAGAAAATACTGCTCCAGAGCCCAGTGAATACTGTTTTCCTGTAGATTTGGGAAAAACAAAACACTCAGAAGAGAGTCTTCAGGATTTTCTTCTTTTCCTCTGACTATTTTCCTTCAAATTTGTTTTTCCCTTGCCATCTGGCATATCTACCACGTTTTTGGCACCCGCAGCTGCACTCCAGAGGGCCCTCTCAATATCTGATGCTGTAAAGAAACCATTTTCACCTTCCTTAACATGACTTTTACTGTTTAGTTCCTGCAGTCAAAGCAAATATGTTGATTTCAGGAAAATTATGCACGAAAGGCAAGATCATGAACTGCTCGGCCAAGATCTTCAAACCAATGATAAATCAGCACTTCAAACGATAAATTTTAACCTCCTAGCCTAAAGAAGGGGAATTAAAGATCATAGATGTGTCAATTCCTAAGAAGTGATTGCCAGGAGATCAGCATTCTATATTCTCATTTAGGGTTCACAAAGCAGCAATAGTGGTCAGTGCTGACTAATCCTTCCAACTAAATGCTGTAAGGAAAAATGAATATTTGGTGCAGAAACATCAATTGACTAGGCACCGTGGATTTCTAAAAACTCTGGAAAGCCCAGATTGTTGTAAATATGGGATATCTGCAAGTAGATTTATTTTCTTTGGAAATAGTTAAATGCTCCAAAGTGAAATTCTCTTTGTAATGTAGTCAAAAGCCAACGCCTGTTCTTTAGGTTTGGCCAAAATAAAGTACAAGTGTAAACATTCTATTTTTCAACTTTTATAGCCACCAGCACCAGTATCTCACCATACAATTGTTGGTGAAAGAGTAAATTTTCATTGTTCAAATTGTATTTTGAATGCATAAATCGATTTAGTGCTCTCAAAGAAAACAAGGTGCCATAGCCTTTAGGGCCAGGGAATGGAGGTCCAACATCCTGAGTGTATAAATGTAAGGACCGAGCAATCGTGGAGGCATGAGATACCTCTTTCCATGACCTGCTTTTTCCGCCCCTCTAGTGCGCCTTTTACTTCTTTATGATTTTCTTTCATTTGGGTGCATAGCTCAGGAGCCCAAGTTTTTTTTTAGATTTGGCATTTAACACCTCTTGAAGATGAGTCACTTTATCACTCATCCATGTTGGGACAATACAAGAGTTCCTTTTAATAAATGAAGCATCATGTGCTTGAGGAACAGGGTGATGGCTGATGGCTAATAAGGCTAATACAGCTCATGCTAGGCTTCACCCACGTGTTAATTAAATGTCCTAGCCATCTTTTGCATTTTACCTTTTTCTTTTTTTGTGTCTTTCTTATAGTTGCATCAACCTCATCAACCTTCAAGGCAAAGTTTTCCGACCCAGACTCAAAGATGAGGATGAAAGGGTGCCAATTCCCATGACCAATGACCACCAACCCGAAAAATGGAGATGAAATAATGGGAAAGATGGAAAGTCGTAAGTATGGAATATCTTGGACATGCTACTTCAATCAAAGCCTCCCATTAGTGCCCTTCCTAAAACCCTAAGGCATTAGAGTCCCACTATACTAGAGTTAAGACTAACATCCCAAGTGAAGTGAGGGAAAAAGAATACGGTCAAGATTGGTCAATCATCCAGTTTTCTCCTTGATCCATATTAGTATGCCCATAGAATTAAGTGAAAGCACATGACTGCAAAATGGTTAAAGTACATGTAGATAGATGACCCACCTTCCTTCAAGAATGAATGTCGAATGGGAGAGAGCAATCTGACTGGAGCGAGAAGTGGAGGACCAAGGCATCATGTTATGTGTTAATCAAATAGGGTTGCTAACTAGTTGGATGTCCAAGGAGGAGAAAAGTTTTCTCCTATGGGTTACCCACTTTTTGGTGGGTAACAGTCACGATACTAATGGAACTACCATAAAACTCCTTACAACTACATTTTTTTTGTTGGCTCTTTGTTCTTATAGATCCAACTGTCACTATTGTTAGTGGTGCTAAAACCCACCTTCCATCTCTAATCACAATGAAGATGACTCGCTAAAACCAATGTTATTAGAACCAAAGGATCGAACTGGTTAACCACAAAAACCGGAATTAGACAAAACCCAAACCAAAAAATGGTCAATCAAAAATTACATAAAATATTCAAATTTTGAAAACACACATGCACACACACACACACACACACACACACATATATACGCATCCATATGAATCCAAACCATCATACACAAATATCAAAGTTTCTCATGTATATAGCAAGGGTGCATATAACCAAAATAGCACCAAGTGCAAAGCATCTCTAAACCAAAATGCCAAAATGCATCAACAAAGAGGCTCTAAATGGCCTCTAGAGTCCAAAAACAAGCATAGTATTAAATTACTAATGAATAGCTATATCCTAGACTCTAGATTCTACAATATGAGCATATGGTAGAATCATTTGAATCTTCATCCTCTATAAGTACATCCTCATCATTACTAGACTATACAATGGGATTATGGCTTGATTCCCCTCTCCCTGAAGGTAGTGCTAGTGGTACCTGTCAAACATTCAAATCCTCTAGCTATGGAAGTGGGTCCATGTCCATCCAAGAAAGGTCTTTATTGTCAAATGCTAGTGCCTAAGTCTCCGCTACCCACTTTGACAAGGAATCAAATTCATCCACTACTATGTTGCTTGATTCAAGGGTCTTGTTCAACGGTCAACCACTAGTTGCACCTCAAGCTAAGGTTGTACTAAACATAAACCATAACATTCAACTATTTTTGTTCCTAACGATATCATATCTTGGTGTGTACACACTCTAAAATGCATATTCAGGACCAAAAGAACTACATGTCTAGCTCAATATCCCAATTGCAAACTTTTGCAAATCAAAGCACTAGCCACCAAACTATCCCCACCAATACGCTGCAATAAGAGTTGAACGAAAAGAAGCTTTAGCAAATAAAGTTGAAACCTTTGACTCAACTTTTCAATGAATAATCTGATTGAAAAACTTTGAAATTTCTTACTTGGTGGATCCCTTGGTCTAGTTGTAGAGCCATAGACAAAGGTACCAATACTCTCATTGAAATACATAAGCATATTATTTATCTCATCTACGATCTTAGGATCAAGGACCATGCACTAACTACATATGTACAATCTCCCTTTTACCTCTCCATCTACTTCAAAATATTTTGTATAATGGTACCTTCAAAGTCCAAAAAACAAAAATATACATCAACTAAATTTGAAAATTTGGCTAAGCTTTTGTAATAAATAACAAAACTGAAGCACTTTGAAATTACTAACATTGGGTTTTAGTAATAGCCAATTGCATGTAAAGGTTTATGGAGTTGTTTATTCCTTCTACCATCAATGATTTTCCACAGAGAGAGATATTTCTATCATCTATCACCATATGCTAACTTTATTGCCTCTTTGGCCTAATCCATGGCCTCATAAATAAAGCAATGGCAGGTTTATCACCATCCACCATTTGCAACACTTTCACAAGAGGCTCACTGAGTAGTACTATCATTTTTTCCTTTTTCCAAAAAGATTTTTCAAACACTTTGTCAATTATCTCTTTCTTGTCAACCTTTTTTGGTCCACGAAGATGCATTCCACTCATCACAAGAAAACATCTTTTTCAAGTTAGCTTTTTGCTAAAAAAATGGTTGCATTGAAATAATGCTCATTGCAAATCATGTAATAATTGACTAAACAAGTTCCCAAACCCCAATGTTTTTCCTTGTAAGATTTAAAAGCCATGTGTGTGTTAATTTTCTCTTGGGGTAGTATTGTTCTTTGCTTAAGATAATTGCATTACATCATTTACATATTGAATTCACCCCACAGCATTATAACATCATTATATCATATGCAATTATGTAGAAAGAACAACAATGCAGCAAAACATAAAGGAACTGTTACCACCACCTGTGGGTGACACCCATAGAAGAATTTTTTCTCCTAAATGGTCCTCAGCCGACATCCAACAGCCCCTTGCAGCCACCAAATAGCTCGATGTGCCATCATCTCCGCCACCTAAGCCAGCCATTATGCTTGCTCGCCCATCTATTATGATCGTATGCTTGAAGGTGGGCCTTCCATCCCCGAAGGTATGGCTTTCATTATGTAGTTGGGTATTTTTGCTTACTTATCATGGACACTTCTTGGCATGGATTAGTGGGGGGATTCGGCACCAAGAATGGGCTTGGTTTATACTCTTGTCCCCTTTGTCCAACTTGGTGGTTAATCTTGTATCCTAGTCCCATAGGATCTCTTTTATTGGCTAAAAGCTTTAGGAACCCATGATTAAGGAACCCCCTACATCATTAAGGAACCCATGATTGTCCCAACCCTTGGTTGGCAATGAACTGCTCAACCTTAAGGGGGTACTCACTGCTATATCATTCATATCATGCTCTCATTCCCCGGAGCCCCAAGCAGTTATAAAAAAGAAAAATCAATAAAAGGAAAATGGCATCTAAAGAAGGGTGGCAAAACAAAGGTTGGGGTAACTCATGTACCACGATTGCTCCCTCCTACATCTATAGTATATATAGCCAAGTGTGGGCTTCTCTCATCATAGCTACCCTTGTACTATGGCATGTGGCTTGGAGCCTTCCCCTGATGCCTCATTCGTTCCATCATCATATCACATGACACCTTCCACGTGATGGATGTACCATGGACCTGTCACTCCCTTAAAGGTTGAAACCACCTAATAAGGTCCTTGATTAACTTCCCTCTTGAACTTGGAGACACTTGTACACTCTAAAGCCCATTATGGAAGGGCATGCCACTATGAAGTGTCCACT
Organism: Pinus albicaulis; assembly: GCA_034641835.2. Classification (NCBI taxonomy): domain Eukaryota; kingdom Viridiplantae; phylum Streptophyta; class Pinopsida; order Pinales; family Pinaceae; genus Pinus; species Pinus albicaulis. The sequence goes on along the minus strand of CM076579.1, from coordinate 1,087,819,886 downwards.
TGGTTCCATGATTTGTAAGCTCATTTACTCAATTGCACTAATAAACTGGTGTGTTGGAAGGTGAGGAGATGCATTGAATCTTGTACAGGATTGCAGGTGGGTCTTCATCTTGGGCCTTGGTCTCCCTATACGGGATCCAAGCCCTTTAGAGGGTCTTAATGGCATTTGTAGGGTGTGCGTTGAGAGTCATGGGCCTCCATTATAGTAGACAACAGATTGCCATGCATTGGGATCCTTCAGCACCATTCATTGCTTTCTCATGTCCCACTTATTTGATGATGATGATGCACCTGGACCACCATTCCCAACCGGCTACACCACTCAACCACACACTTGGCAGTTGGTCCAGAGCCCAGATGGGGTTGTGTCTCACCATGGGAGACAAAGGGAGGCCTTGCATCATTGTTCCAGCCCTTGCAGATTGGATACATGCTTATTCGATTCAGTTGGAGAACCATGAGAATGTTTTTGTGCCCCCACAGCCACTTGGGAGCACCACAACTCATTTACTTGGAGATCAAGGGGCCATCCCCTTCATCACTTATTTTGGAGCCCTTCCATTCATTTTGGCACATATTGGATTTCATTAGTCCTTTCAATGACCCTCCTAGCAACTTATCTATCATTTTGGCACTCTTGAGAGGCTTATTATTCTTATTATGGAGCTATTTGGTGGACTTGTCACCAAAGTATTGTTATTTGGATATTATTTTATTATTAGGGGCATCATTAGGCCTAATTAGTCAAGTCAAATCCCTTAGAGGATCATATAAATTGATGAGAGGTTCATTTCATTCCTCATCATCACTTGGATTTGGGAGATATCTTTCTAAAGATTTTGACCCTGCAATTTGTGAAATGATTTGGATGATTAAATGCATTTTGATGGGTGGAATATTTTCGCTATCTCTCTTGGAGCTTCTATTTTGCAAATGTGATGGATGGATATACTCTCTTGTCATGTAAGTGCTCTTCATGCAAATTTCTTGATAATTTGTCTAATGTATGGAATGTTATGCTTTAATTTAGCTTGTGCCGTAAAATTTAATGCGAATTTATGAAACACTTGTAATCTTGGCCCATTGCATATGTTATTCATCTTAGGAAGAACGAATTTTCCTAGGGATAGGTTGTACACCTTTTACCTTGAAACTCCATCAAATCTTGCATATCGAAGTATAAAAGTCTGAAGTTGTCGTGTAGTTGCATCCATTAGTAGTGAAGTTGCTTCTTTAGGCCTCGAAGAGCGAAGTTCCCAAATATTGATCATTTTGACTACAATATTCCTAATAGCCAGGCATTAGTCCTACACCCTTGATGATCAACCCTAAAGCAACTTTTCCTTCATCTTTTCTTATTTTTCTGCCCTAACCTTAGTAGGTATCCTAGGGCATCAAACGAATTTCTTGGTAGCCATCCAAATTTGGAGCGAGTTGGCAGGAAGTTGCGTTGGTGTGTCCTCTAGGGGTCCTCCAAATTTGAGGTCATTCCCACAGTCGAATTGGGAGATACACCAAGCCCTAGCCATAAGACCATACTTGTCTAGGTTCCTCCTAGGTTAAGGTAGATTTCAAGGGTTTCATTATTAGAAAACTCAAAGGAAGTTCATCATTCCCAAGGCCCTTCTCATCCTCCTTGTTTGGCCTTGCATGACCATTGAAAGCAAGATAAAAATTATAAACACTAAATGAAACTTAGACCTTCCCAAGGCTCCTTTGTGGTCCCGCATCTTTATCATTCTTTATCCCACAAGGCCACTTAGAAACCTTCTTCCTCTAGGAATCTTAGGTCTAGGGCATCCCTCATTAAGGAATACCTTTAATCCCTAGGTCTAAGCCTCCTTTGAGCCTTTCTTAGAGAGCCCCACACCTTGCTTCTAAAGAAAGCAAACCCTATCATTTGAGTCTCTCTTGTGAATGGGCTCTAGAAATCACTACCTATCCTATCATTAACTTATCATTTCTAGTGATTTCCTTATATCGAGACTCCTCCCATCAATGAAAGTTTGTAAAGAGCAAGGGACATCGACTAAGGTGACAGTGGGTCCTTGTCCCATTGTTTCCATTTGATTTAGTAGTAATCCCTTAGGAACACCTCCTAGGACCCCTGCTAAATTGAGCGGTAACATGAACAACAAAAGAAAAGCAAGCACAAATAGAGACATCAAGATTGGTCGGAGACTAGGGGAAAACCCCACAAGGGGGCAAACCCAGAAATCAATTCTTCTTCTTCTATTAGATTTCATCAAATGTTCAGTGAGATACAAAGTACGTCATCATGGGACATCATAAACCATATCAGGTCATCAATCCAAAGGGATTCACAACTATGTTTGTGAACAATACAAGACACATCAAAGAGGGCTACCAACATAAGCAAAAAATTCATCGAGAGCATTGTCATGTATGTCTAGATCAGTGCAAAGTCTCTGTCATTTGCATCACTGTCATGTATGTCTAGATCACTGCAAAGTCTTTGTCATTTGCATCAGTGTCATCTTTGGATCATAAAAGAGATTACTATCATCATGAAGAATAAGGGGCAAAGGCATTGTTTATCAATGTCAATCTTTTATCTCTACCATCATTGTCAGACATGATCATGGACTCATGGATTTCATCATATTTATTGTAGAAGAATACCATCAAATGCATGCATTGATATAGATCCTCATGACCCTGGTGTTATGTATCAAGGTTACTAAGACATGGTCATTGTCCATGTGTCACTGATTAGCAAACCTCAACAAACTATTAAGTTTACATTCCTTTACCGAATGCACTAACTTAATATCCACATAACACTGTCATTTGAAATATATAAATACAGGGATGCCATACATCAACATATAATGGACACTAGAGTTTGATACATACATATGCATTGGAGCTAGAGACCATATATATATGTGTGTGTGTGTGTGTGTGTGTGTGTGTGTGTGTGTTGGAGCTTGATATATATTCATAAATAACAGATATAACACATACGAGATATTGTAAGGAGAAGCGTGCCATACAAACATTAATGCAAGCCACTGAATGTAACTTTGTGAATCATAGTTTGTCTGCTATGCGTATCACAAAATGGATGCCATGTGAACCATACCTTGTCTGCCATATGAATCATAGAATGGATGTTATACCTTGTCTTGCCTGTCATTCGAATCACATGATGGATGCTATGTGAACCATGGAAGGTTTTCCATACGAGCCATGGAAGGGGCTATACGACTTTGTCATAGTATGTTTGCCATGTGAACTAAATGGTAGAGCTAAACCATAGTATGACGTCTTTGCATTGTCTGCCATACGAGCTACATAATTTTTGTAATAAGAGCGAGGCCTTATGTATAGCGAGTTCATGAGTTACCAATAGTGTGAATCCATGAGCAAAACCGAGCCATATATTGTCTACCAGGCGAGACATCAAAACTGATGATACGACTTATTGTGTGTGAGCCATACCCATAATAAACCATATCGGAACATTAATGAAGCCTCCATTAAGATTGCCACAAACATGTGAAGAACCGAATTCCTTGATATGGAGAGAAGTATCGTTCTCCTTTTATAGCCTTCTTCAAGAAGGATCAGTCCAATAAAAGTCAAGCTGACTTGTCAAATTTTGGAGGGAAAAACGTTTTGAATTCAAATTTGCTTGTAAAATATATTTTCTTTGACCATATTAATTAAATAATTCTTTTGACCAAATTTAAATCTTGCTTGGGGGTATAATGGACTTTCCTTTGGGGCAGTAAGGATTCTATGGGAATTCATCCCGAAGTTGCCCATATTTTAACACTCCCTCAGCTAGGGAGGAATTTCCATTTGCATCCAAAAAAATCATCTCAAATGACATGTCTCAATATAATAAGGCAGACAGTTGCATCGTCATTACATCTCTTTCTCATAGAAGAAGGAGAATGCATAATCAGATGTAGGGGAGATCAATCCTCCATGCCCTACTAGACTCCAACTCAAATCATATGACCTCCATCACAGCTATATCAACAAAATATTCATCATATCTCGTTCTTTGATCATCAATTGAACAATCTCTATCTAAAGAAGAAGAAGAAGAAGAATCATAGGGGAGTCCATCTCAACCCATATCATAATCGGGGAGCCCAACTCAACCCACATCATAGCAATAATTCATACAGTCATCTGAAATAGAATCATTATCGTCATCAAGTCATATCTCGTCTCAACTCATCTCGCTCATCTCCATTTGTTGAACAATCTCAAATCTAAAGAATGTACCATCATAGAGGAGCCCAACTCAACTCACGACAACATCGGAGAGCTTAGCTCAATCTGGAACAACATCAGGGAGCCCTGCTCAACCTGGAACCATGTCGGGGAATCTAGCTCAACCTGCAATATCTACCATCGGGGAGCCAATGCTACCACCCGCAATTAAATGACAATGAGGAAGGTCATATGGGACACTCTCACATCATGTTTGTGACAATGGGGAAGGTCCTATGGGACACTCTCGCCTCAAGTCATCTCATATAGGGGAGAATATGGCCACCACCCTATATAAAGCAATAGGCGAGATACCACTTACCAAGCAAGGATCACAACCATCCCATTGTGCAATCAATGGGCGAGACACCACTTGTTAAATGAGGAAAGGATCACAACCATCACATTGACCACTAATCTTCCCAGGAATGACCCTGAAGAGTCATGTGGTAGAATACCTGCATCTCTAGCTTAAGCGAGATGCCACTTACCACAAGTGATAAGGATTGCGCCTAACTCAAGCAACTAGCACCCATTGGCCAGATGGGTGGGAAACACAGATTCCAACTGGGGTATCCTCTGTCAAATCCAGAGGTCCCTCAACCCCAGGAGCTCTACGACTCAATTCCTCACCTTGGGAGCTCAGAAAAGGGGGAAGAGCTAGCTCAGTGTCCTTGATGAGCCCAAGAACCTTACCCAGAAGGGTCACATCCATCAATCCATGCTACTCTTTGAAGATCATAAACATATCAAAGTGCTTGTATTTGGTACTAGCTCAAACAGCTTAGCGAAGAGTTCAATCATATTGCCTCATACATTACCAAGAGTAGCAGTTCTATGTTTTCCATATTCATCTTCCCTCCCTCTTATGTAGGGAGGTAGAAGCCACAAGCCTAAGCTTGTCTCATATAACAACATAATCTCAATCCATGAAGGCGATTTTGTCTCGGCTATGACCAAACTCTGTTTGATTTTGAGTGCATACAAAGATCCATTTGGTTGATACATAATACACCAAATCCAGCAACAATAATTCACCAATGCAATCGAGTATGCCATAAAAACACTTATACATGAGAGGTAGATCCAGTCCTATCATCAAAGAACTATTGGCTCATAAAATCAATCAACATCAAATATTCATTAATTCATGTTCATCAAATAACTCTCCCTTTGAAATAAGAAGCCTCTTCAATCATCATTAATCACGACAACAACTTGTATCTCATATTATGGTCATGTGTCAACAAAACTATTAGATCACAAAGTTAAACTACATCAGGTTCTCATACATCATAGTTATTTCACTCTCTCATATGAGTATGTCATCAAACAACCATAAAAGGTCAATGTCATATAATTAAAGTAGCTGACAAATGTACCTCCATTCAATATCACATCTTAATCATGTTATACAATTATTTCCATCTTTTAATTTGCCACAAAATAGTTGTTAAGACCTCGCTATTTCCATTAGGGTTCCCATACTCATTACAATCATTGTTAGTAGTATCAAGTTATCATACATCAAAATCAATATACCTAGTTATGCTTCATCTTTAAACAAAAATCAGAAAATCCAAATATCAATGGGATTTAAGCCATAAAATGCATCAGTTTACCAAAGATCAAGTTCACTCACATAACATAACACTCAAGAGTACTGTATGATTCAATATATCTCTGAGGGTGATATTCTTGTCATACCTCAGGACTTAACTTGCCATCCAACATTATAGCTAAACTAAAACAATATACTATACATATTGTTACCACTCAAACTAGCAGGGGACCTAAAAGGGAATCTTAAAGGGGCAACTGCTAGGTTAAGGGGAACGATGGAGACTTAGCCCACTGTCCCTTAGCTAAGGCTCCCTACTCTTTATGGACTTTCACCGATGGGAGGAGACCTTGTATATAAAGAGTCACTTATGAAGGATGGATCAACAAATGGATATGAAGTGACCTCAATGATTCTTTCCTAGAAGAGAGTCAAGAATGGGGCTTGCTTGCTCCTTAAGCAAGGTACAAGGCTTTCTTGGAGGAGGTGAGGATTTTAGGGATTGGGAAGATCCTTCACAAGTCACACTCCTTTCACAAGTCACACTCCTTTAACATAGCCCTAAAATCCTCACCTCCTCCTAGAAAGCCTTGTACCTTGCTTAAGGAGCAAGCAAGCCCCATTCTTGACTCTCTTTTAGGAAAGAATCATTGAGGTCACTTCATATCCATTTGTTAATATATCCTTCATAAGTGACTCTTTATGTGTCTCCTCCCATCGATGAAAGTCCGTAAAGAGTATGGATCCTTAATATTAATGTCATATGATATTTCCCATGATAGACTAGATGCATTTAGATCCAATTTTGCATATTTTATTTTCTGTTGATTTTACGACCTAACATTAAGCATGGATGATCATAAGACACCGTGAAAAGCATGTTGCCCCGTGGGTTTAGTCTTTGATATGCGCAGATAACAGGTCTACGGTGACCAAGAGATTGTTGGAGTTCTCGAGACCTCCTGTTCAAGTAGCTTCGCTCACTTATTCAAGAGATCACGTCCCAGTTGGAGCCAAATGTTACCCACCACTTTCTGGGCAATATCCCTAGGAGAATTTTCTCTAAGATGGTCTTCAGTCGGCAGCCCCTTCCAGCCATCAACTAGCTCGTTGTGCCATTTCTCCACCACCTGAGCCAGTCATGTGGTCCCCCACCCATCTGTCATGATAATATGTTTGAACATGGGCCTTCCGAACCTAAAGGTATGTCTTGTCATTTGGTAATTGAGTATTGAGTTTGCTTATCATGTACACTTTTGGGCATTAATTAATGGGGGGATTCGATGGAAAGAGTGGGCTAGGTCTGCGCTTCTGTCCCCTAAACCTCTTTTGGATGTTACCCTTGGATCTTAGTCTCATGGGATCTCCTTTACTGACCATTTAGTTTTAGGGTGGTACTACATGGGAAACCCCGATTTTGGTTGCGTGGTCCTGCTTCCTCATGCACATATATCACTCCCCTTCCATCTATTATAACCCCATTTATCATTTTTCCCACCTGGGTCCACATGTCTTCACTGGGTCCGCATAGGGTTAGCCTCCACTTCCCCGTGCCCCCACCCTCGGTCAGGCTTGGAAAGATGCCCTGGAGGTTGAAGCAGTTGAAAACAAAAAGTAAAAGCATAGATGGCCACATACAACAGGAAAATTTACCACAAGATGCAAAAGATGGTCGAGACAAACATATTTAGCACGTGGTAAAAAGCCAATGCATGAGCTCTACCCCATACCCGTGGCCATCACCCTAGTTCCATAGGCCATAGATGAGCCTCCTTTATCGTTTAGGAACCCATTATTGTCCCAAACCCTGGTGGGCAATGAACCCCCCTACCTTAAAAGGGGTATCCATTGCTATATCTTACACATCATTCTCTTATCCTTTGAGCCTCGTGCAGTTAATCAAAGAAAAATCATAAAAGGAAAAATCCATATAAAAAAGCGTGGAAAAATCAAGGTTGAGGCACCTCATGTACAACGATTCCTCCCTCCTTTACATTATATACCTAGGTGTGGGCTTCCCTTCTTCCAGCTACCCTTATGCACCGATATGTGGCCCAGGAATGCCCCTTTTATTCCCTATTCCATTCACCTCTTTATCACATGCCACCACCATTTCCCCTCTAAAGGTAGAAACCACCTAATAAGGTACTTGGTTAACCCCCTTTGGAGCTTGGATACATTAGCACATGCCAAAGCCCACTATGAAAGGGCATGCCATTATGAAGTGTCCACCTGTTGTCCGTGGTTTGTAAACTCTTTTACCCGATTACTTCAATGACTTGTTGTGTTGGAAGGCTAGGGGACGCATTGGATCTTATGCAAGATTGAAAATGGTGTCCATTCTGAGTTTGGTCTCCCTATACGGGGTCCTAACTCTCCAGAGAACTACATTGGCACATGTAGGGTGTGTGTAGAGAACCATGGGCCTCCACAGCAATAGACAACACTCCATGGATCCCCATAGATGTTCAGAGATTGCTCGAGATCCGCCTATTGGACGAGGAAGATGCACTGGTACACCATGCCCATTCGGCCCCACAATTGCACCATACACTTGGCAAGTGACCAAAGACTTGTAAATTGATGTGGCATCATTTACTCCTTCATTTGAGCCCTTACAGATGGTCTATAAGCGTCTTCGACTTACATGGAAACCCATGAGGTTATTTGTGTGCCACCACACCCATTGGGAGCACCACAGGTTTAATGTTTGAAGAACAAGGGGCCACCCACTTGTCCTTCACTTTTGAGGGTCCTATTCATCGTTATGGCACCTATGGACCTCATCAAGCCTCTTGGAGGGCCCAACGACATGCATTGTTTATCATTTGACCTCTTGAGAGGCTTATTATTTTATTTATGAGTTAGTTTGGTGGGGTTGTCACCAAAAGTTAGTTACTTTGCACATTATTTTAGCTTAAGGGCTAATGTAGGCCCAATTAGGTAATTCGAACTCCTAAGAAGTGTATAAATAGGAGTGACATGAATTCATTTTGTATCATCACTTGGATTGGATCATTCTCTCTCTTGAGATTTTCACTATTCCTCCTTGGTGGATGAAATTAGAGCATGGATGAATTTTGATGTTTGGATTACATTTTCTTATCTTGGAGTTTCTTAATTGGCAAATGTATTGGTGGTTGGATATATTCTCTTACATGTAAGTACGAACATAACGTTATTTTCTTTTACTTTGTCACATACATTGATAATGGAATTTTCACTATTTTGAGGCTAATTCTTGCATGCATTTACTGCTTAACTGTGGAATTATGTCTCTATATAGCATATCTCTATGTATGGGCCATGTTTATTAAAAGAATTGTCCTAGAGATCGAAGTTGTCTTAATAAGCCATCTTGATTTGCAAACGAAGTACAAACGCTTTAAGCTCACTCTCTTTTGCCCTAATGCCAAACGAAGTTTCCCTTAGAGCCTCCTTGAGCTAGAAACGAAATTCATTCTCATCACTCTTCTTGACTCCATATCCCCAATGGAATTAGGCATTGATCCACCATAAGGTGATCACCTTAAAACCCTTTTTCCTTCACCTTTTCTCTTTCTCTCTAGGTATAGTCATGTTGAGCCACCTAGGGCATCATTTTCCCAACAAAATAGCCATAGAAAAAGTTCAATCTCCTGGCCTCTCATGCGCTGGTGTGTCCTTAAGGTCTCCTCCAAATTTGAAGAAATTCCAACGGGATTGTTAGATATCCCAAGCCCCAGCCCTAAGACCAAATTTTGCCCTTTCGTTCCCTAGGCTAGTGCCTCGTAGGATCATTTTGGCACCTTTAAGTGGAAATTATTTCTTTGATCCTCTTCCCTTCCTTGTTTAGGTTAAGATCATCATTGGTTGCTAAATTCCCTCTGCTTAACCTAGGTTGGGTCCACTTGGCCCCATGTGCTCTCATTTCTTATCAAAGACAACTCGAGAATCCAAGTTTTGCAAGGATTTTAGGGATTGGGAAACTCCTTTACAAGTCGCATTCCCTTAACCTAACCCTTAAATCCTCACCTCCTTCTCATAGAAAGCCTTGTACCTTGCTTCAGGAGCAAGCAAGTCCTATTCTTAAGCCTCTTCTAGGAAAGAATCATTGAAGTCACTTCATATCCATTTGTTGATCTATTCTTCCTAAGTGACTCTCTCTATACTGGGTCTCCTCCCATCTGTGAAAGTCCATAACGAGTAAGGAACCTTAGTTGAGGTGACAGTAGGCTAAGTCTCCATCGTTTCCCTTGACCTAACAGTTGTCCCTTTAGGATTCCCTTTTGGTCCCCCTGCTAGTTTGAGTGATAACATTTCTAGCGCTGTTGCTGGGGACACGAGACGTGTGTTTTGTTCCCCATACAACACATTGACACAACATTGTTGGCAAATCCATTGGAAGAATGAAGCCCTAGTTATTCATTGAACTTTAAGGTTGATGCTTGTAGGGTGAAACAAGCATTTTTCTAGGCATCTTTAAATTCACCCTGGCGACTCCTACATATCTTTCATGTATATCTCAAATAGTTGTCTTTCTTTGATAAATATCCCGCTTTGGACATTGCTAGCATCCCTGGGCACCCTAATCATGTCATGGGAAGAATGGTACGTGGGGTGCCTGTGTTTGATGGTGAGCCACTCTCCGCAATTGCCCATGTAGAAAGATTTAATGCACACGCTTCAAAGGAAAAAGTGGTCCACGAGGATGTCCTTATATTGTTATTCTTTAGTTCTCTCTATGGTCATAGCTCATGGTTGCAATATCACGAACCTAGGAGCACCTCATCTATTGAGGAGTTCGTTGACGGCTTTCTTAGACATTTTCAAGTATGCCCCGCATTGAGCATTCAAGAGGAAGCCTTCATCGAGCGTCATCAAGACCTTGAGAACCTAAGTGGTGAATGGGAAGATGAGTCCTCCTTGGGTCCACATGATGAAAAGGATGATTTTGAGAACACGTGTTGGGAAGGATGAGTCCATGGAAAGTGAAGTTGAGACTAACCTTACCTTTTTCAAGGATATTACTCTCGATCTAAGTCACCTAATACGGGGATACGGGGATACGGGGATTCGATGAATCGGATTCGGGTACGGTGACCCCCGGAACAAGATACTTCTGGGATACGACATGTTATATATTATTTTATTAAAAATATATATATATATATTAATATATTAAAAATTAGATATTTTTTGCACAAATTCATACAAAATTCATTGATTCAAACATAGATACTCATGAGTCATACATGATCATTGATCATTGATTCATTGATACACCATACATGATACAATTGTCAAATTTACTCAGAAAGACAAGATTGAAGATAGTAAGATACTGTAGTTTTCTCATTAAGTCATCAGAATCAAAACGTGTTACATAAGTACACTGCCAATGGCAAATAGAAATAGAAAATACAAAAAAACTACAGTCTACAAGACTACAAGCCTGAAGCCTCAATGAGTCAGAGACTTAGAGTCAATGAGTCATCAATCCTCATCATCATAATCAACATCACTATCCTCATCCCGATCATCATGCTCACCACTGCTCTTCTCTGGCTTTGATGCATCCTCCTCCTCTGCTATCTTTGCATCTGCTGGTGTGGAGGATGATGCCTCTACTCCATCATCAAATGTGAAAGGCTCTAGCACTGGTGCAAAATATAGAGGGACAGTGCACTTACCGGATGCTCGAATCTCTTCGAAAGAACTCCCTTTCTCCTTGCTCACCCTAGCTCCTTCTCACTTCACAAAATGAAATGGGTGAGAAACAATGAAGAAAAACCTCACTTTATAAAAGAAACAACACTTTTTTTTTTTGATCGGCAGATCTGGCCGTATCCGATTCACCGGATACGGCATATCCGTACAGGGATACGGTTGGGATACGCCGTACCCTGTACGGATACACCATACCCGGTGAATTGGGGGCAAATCGGGTACGAATTCGTATCCGATACGGGGATTCGGGATTCGGTGACCCTTTTTGACGAATCCGGTTACTTAGCTCTCGATGAATCTCCTTTTGAGAACCTTGAGTAAGGTGATCCCATTAGCCCCTTGGAAGATGACATTGAAGATTACTTCCAAATTGAAAAGGGTAAATGGGAAATTGTTGGTCCTCAATTTGATTGTGCTCCCATTTATGACGTCGACAAGGAAATTGAGGTTGAGAGTGGTATCCCCTTTCTCTCAGGCATTATTTATGATGACATATCCATCAATACCCTTGAGAAGAAGGATCATTATTTTCCCTTACATGAAAAGGGTGATTTTGAGGAAAAACCTGTTGAATATAATACTTCACCCTCCCCTTTGCCTCATCCTCTTATTCATCACCTCAAGTCTTCCACAAGTGATTCCCTCACCCCTTTTCAAATGATCTTGAGTGACCATAAGCCCTTTCCCCCTTCTGAGTATGGTGTCAAGGAAGAACCCCTCATTGTATATACTTTATCTTCTTGGGCAACCCCCTCAGGATCATGATCAATATATAATCTCCCCTTCGGTGTGATCATCATGGGCGACCTACTTGTGTTTCTCTATCTCATCAGTTTCCCTTTCCTACTAATCATAACCCTGTGGAGGCAATAAAATATGACATAAATGATAATGGAAATAATATGCCAAAGGTTGCCATCCATCAAAAATTTATGAGCCTAATCATTGACATCTCTATATTTTGGTTAGAAAAGAGGATCTCATGGACTAGATTACATCCTTTTCTTACCTCTTCTCACATGATCATCCATGTGTGGGCATCATATTTTCCCACCTACCACCTGCTTCATCCTCCATATAATTGTATCCGCATTCGCTTTGGGATTTGCTACATGAGTAATCATACTGGAAAGCAAATTTATATTGATATGATGATATGTTGGTTGCATTGGCTTTATGATTACACGTAGCATTAGTTTCGCACCATATGCATGTTAGAGTAGGATGCATTGCATGATGATTTCCGCATTAGAATTAATGTCATATGATATTTCCCATGATAGACTTGATGCATTTAGATAAAATTTTGCATATTTTATTTTATGTTTATTTTACGGCCTAAATTTAAGCATGGGTGATCATAAGACACCGTGAAAAGCATGTTGCCCCATGGGTTTAGTCTTTGATATGTGCAGATAACAAGTCTATGGTGACCAAGAGATTGTTGGAGTTCTCGTGACCTCTTGTTCGAGTAGCTTCCCTCACTTATTCAAGAGATCACGTCCCAGTTGGAGCCCAATGTTACCCACCACTTTGTGGGTGATATCCCTAGGAGAAATTTTTCTCTAAGATGGTCCTCAGTCGGCAACCCCTTCCAGCAATCAACTAGCTTGTTGTGCCATTTCTCTGCCACCTGAGCCAGCCATGTGGTCCCTCAGTTGCACCATACACTTGGCAGGTGACCCAAGACTTGTACACTGATGTGGCATCATTTACTCCATCATCTGAGCCCTTACAGATGGTCTACAAGCATCTACGACTTACTTGGAGACCCATGAGATTATTTGTGTGCCCCCACACCCACTGGGAGCACCACAGGTTTATTGTTTGAAGAACAAGGGGCCACCCCCTTGTCCTTCACTTTTGAGGGTCTTATTCATCATTATTACACCCATGGACCTCATCAAGCCTCTTGGAGGGCCCAATGACATGCATTGTTTATTATTTGACCTCTTAAGAGGCTTATTATTTTATTTATGAGCTAGTTTGGTGGGCTTGTCACCAAAAGTTAATTACTTTGCCATATTTTATCTTAAGGGCTAATGTAAGCCCAATTAGGTAATTCGAACTCCTAAGAAGTGTATAAATAGGAGTGACATGAATTCATTTTGTATCATCACTTGGATTGGATCATTCTCTCTCTTGAGATTTTCACTATTCCTCCATGGAGGACGAAGTTGGAGCATGGATGAATTTTGATGTTTGAATTACATTTTCTTATCTTGGAACTTCTTGATTGGCAAATGTATTGATGGTTGGATATATTCTCTTACATGTAAGTACGAAGATAATGCTATTTTATTTTACTGTCACATACAATGGTAATGGGATTTTTGTTATTTTAGGGCTAATTGTTGCATGCATTTATTGCTTAATTGTGGAATTATGTTTCTATATAGCATATCTCTATGTATGGGTCATGTTTGTTGAATGAATTGTCCTAGAGATCGAAGTTGTCTTGATAAACCATCTTGATTTGCAAACTAAGTACAAATGCTTTAAGGTCACTCACTTTTTCCCTAATGCCAAACGAAGTTGCCCTTAGAGCCTCGAGCTAGAAACGAAATCCATTCTCATCATTCTTCTTGACTCCATATCCCCAAGGGAATTAGGCACTGATCCACCATAAGGTGATCACCTTAAAACCCTTTTTCCTTCACATTTTCTCCTCTCTAGGTCTAGCCATGCTGGGCCAACTAGGGCATCATTTTCCCAACAAAATAGTCAAAGAAAACTTCAATCTCCTGGCCTCTCCTGCGTTGGTGTGTCCTCAAGGTCTCCTCCAAATTTGAAGAAGTTCCGACGGTGGAATTGTGAGATATCCCAAGCCCTAGCCCTGAGATATAACCTTGCCATGGTGTTCCCTAGGCTAGTACCTCATAGGATCATTTTGGCGACTTTAAGTGGAAATTATTTCTTTGATCCTCTTCCCTTCCTTGTTTAGGTTAAGATCATCATTGGTTGCTAAATTCCCTCCCCTTAACCTAGTCTAGGTCTACTTGGCCTCGTGTGGTCCCACTTCTTATCAAAGACAACTCGAGAATCCATGTTTTACAAAGATTTTAGGGATTGGGAAACTCATTTACAAGTCACATTCCCTTAACCTAGCCCTTAAATCCTCACCTCCTCCTAAAAAGTCGTGTACCTTGCTTAAGGAGCAAGCAAGTCCTATTCTTAAGCCTCTTCTAGGAAAGGATCATTGAGATCACTTCATATCCATTTGTTGATCTATCCTTCATAAGTGACTCTCTCTATGCCAGGTCTCCTACCATCAGTGAAAGTATGTAAAGAGTAGGGAACCTTAGCTGTATTGATTTTTGGTAGCATCGGAAGTGCTCCAAGTCTCCAAATTTGTGGAGAGGCTTAGGCACATATATTCCAAAGAACCCAGAAACCATTTGTGAAAATTCCACTTGGATTATGTTTTATTGTAAAAATTAATTATTTTAATGGAGACCCTGAGTCTAAACTTAGGGAAATTAAATAATTAAAGGGTATTAATAAAACAGAGTGAGAATGATCTAGAAAGTGAAGATCAGGTCAAGTTATAATCTTAGTCGTTGATTAGAGATCTAATCTCGTCTGTTGATATCTCAACGAGAAGTCTATAAAGGAAGGCTTGAGGTCCATTTGGAAAGATACACCGATTGAATCAAGTGATCAAATTATTCTGACGGAGCAAGTGCTCGGACGTATATCAGATCTAAGTAATTCCAGTTGCAGTGAGGGGCGGAGATAGTTATTGGTCGAAGGATCTTCTCTGGGACCAAGAATACATAGCAGAGACGCAGCAGAACCAGCAGAGGAAGCAGCGCAACCTCCAAAGGGTGTGACGCAGGCCCACATAGGGCCCACGCAGAGGCTGTGTAGTGTATTCGTCAGATAGTCTGAGATTTGTCAAGAAATCGGGGCTCTGAGCCTGGAGGGTTGGAACTCGACTTTCCGAGGAGAAAATCGATCCCAAAGAGGAGGTGACGCAGTCCACAGAGGTCCCCATGCAGGCCTACCTAGCTATTGCGCAGAGGCAGCGCGGAGGGTGCTGGGTTTCGTCAGTTTAGCTACCGGATCAGTCGGGACTTGCAGTGTGAGGTAAAACTCACTATATTTTTGTCTGTCGTGATTTCTCTGTATTAGATAGCCAGCAAGGCATCAAGAGATTGTATTCAAAAACTACTGCTTAATAATAATAAACCCTCAAATCTATTGCACCGGTTTTCCCGCATTGGGATTTTCCGAGGACTTTCATCCAAAAATAATGGTGTCCTATGTGTGATTTATTCTTTGCTCAGTTTCCTTATTTCAGAATCATAAAGTACTAAGTGTAAGCTGCTTCAGTAATTTACTTCAATATTTTCATGAAGAAATTTGAAAATAACTGTGTAATGTAAGTTACAAGTAGATGGAGTAGATTCAGTTAGTTGCAGTAGGATTCCTCAAATTGTCAGATCTAGGAATTTTCACATGGTATCTGTTCAGATTTTGTATAGTTGGTGTAGCATCGAGTGTGCTCTAGCCCTGAAATTTTGTGGAGGGGCTAGGACACACTTGAACTCCAAAACCCAAAAAGTGTTTTGAGAAACTTCAATTGGTGTTCAAGTTATTCGAATAATTAATTATTTTAATGGATTTCCTAAGTCTAAACTTAGGAAAATTAACTAATTAAAGTGAATTAATTAACACATGTGCTAAAATGTTTTAAAAGACATGGATCAAGCAGTCTTTTAATCTCAGTCGTTGATGAAGGTTTTAATTTCGGTCGTTGAAGGGTTCAACAAAAAAGTATAAGAGAAAGGTTTGAGGGTCAGTTGTAAACACACACACAGTTGCAGCGCTGAGAAATAGATCTAGAATTCTAGGGCAGGGTTTGCTAAGGATTTCCGGAGGAATTTTTTGCAACGAGGGGTAGTATTGGCTAAGGGGATGATTTGATCCCGAAGCCAAGAGTCAATAAGAGGTAGAGGAGCAACAACAAGGACAGTGCAGAGAAGCAGAGCAACAGCTACGCAAGTGTTGTGTAGCCGCTACGCAGGTGCAACGCAAGACAATGCAGGGGCTCCAGAGGGCTTCAGAAATTACGCAGAGGGCCTCCAGGGCCAGCATAAGGCCTGTGTCACCCTCTCAGGGTTACGCAGTCCCTCTTTGGGCAGCGCAGTGGCATTCTGAGGCTAGCAGGGCTGACGCTGGGGTTTCAGGGGCAGCGCTAGGGTTTCTAGGGCCAAATCTGGGCTGAGTCTTGTAAATCTCGTTTGAGGGTGTGGATCAGTCGGATATTTGGTCCTAGATCTACAGGTTAGCTGCAGATTTGATTTCTTTTATTCTCTGTCGGGATTTCCAGATCTGAAACCCAGATTTACTGTACTCAGAATCTGTACCCAAATTTAATAAAATAAACCCTCATATTTGTTGCACCGGTTTTCCCACTTTGGGTTTTTCCGGGGACTTATGTCCAAAAATCCATGTGTCACTTTGTTGGATGAGCATATTATTCAGTAAATGATCTACATGTGTAGACTATAGTTGTGTTTATTTCGGTATTTTCTGAATCTAATTTCTGAAAATAACTTGTAATATTTAAATCAAGTAGGAGAAATAAACCATGATACTTCAGTAGGATTTTCACATGGTATCAGAGTGATAGCAAATCAAGCTGAATCTCCAACAATCAGCTGAAGAAATATTTTTTTGCGGGGTGGCAGAAGAAGCAGCAGATCCAGAAAGGGCAACTTGACGGTAGAAGAACGCAGATCCAGGAAAGGATAGCGCTGAAGATGCAGAAGGCCATCAGACTTATGAAGAGCCTTCCTAGGCCAGCGTAAGGACTGCGTCACCCAGGCTGGGGTTACGTCGTCCACTTCTGAGCAGCGCTGAGTCTACGTTGGGCCAGTCAGTGAGATGCAGTCCAGTCATTTCTTCTGTTGCAGAAAAGTCTCGCCGAGATCCAGAAGTAGTGCTTCAGATCTTCAGCAGTGCTGGTGTGGTGGAGATTCTGCAGGTGCAGAATTTTGCCTAGCTAAGTGGACAAAGGCAGGAGGAAGAAAGTTACTCAGCAGATCTGAGATTCGATCAAGAGGATCGGAGAGTGTTGTCTGATTGTGTTTAGGTGAAATATTTCCAGGAAGGAAATCAGTCTTCAGCAGAAGCAGTTACTAGAGGGTGTCTAGTCACCAAGAGACCCAAATCCAGAGTTTTTGTAACCACAGAAAGAGGGAGAAGAAGTATTGTTTCTGTCAGATCTGAGCAAGATGACACGATATGGACTGAGAGATCAGGATAAGTTGGACGGCATGTCCAACTATGTTATTCGGAAAGCCAGAATCCTGTCAGTTTTAGATAAGTATGGTCTCAAAGATCATGCAGAGAAGGTTCTTGTTGTACCAACCGATGCAAATCCTCTAAAGAAGTATGAAGAAAAGAGCGCGGACTAAGCGTTTGATCATAGACGGAGTCAAGGACCACGTTATACCTCATATTGCTAGAAAGACTACAGCAAATGACATGTGGGAAGCCTTGGACACGATGTACCAAAGAGGCTCCGTCCAACGAAGAATGCTTTTGGAGAACCAGATGCGGTTGTTCCAAATGATGAAGGGTGAAGAGATAGATCCATTCCTCTTCAGGCTTCAAGCGATTCGAGATCAACTGATTAGCATAGGTGCTACTCTAGATGAGGGGCTCTTAGTGAGGACTGCCCTGAATGTAGTCTCCGAGGAATGGGAAACATTTGTCTAGAGTATATTGGGCAAAGCAACATTACCTTCCTGGGCAGACGTGTGGCCTATTCTTCGCTAAGAAAAGATCAGGAGGATCACCAAGAAGCAGAATATCAGTGGTGGAAGCAGAAAATCCAGAGCAAAAGAGGAGGAGGATGATGTAGCCCTTGCATCAAAGGAAAAGAAGCAGCAAGGGAAGGAGAAGAAGGACCTTTCCAAGGTCTGGTGCTTTAACTGTGGCGATCTAGGACACTTCGCCAGCACTTGTCCTAAGAAGAAGGACAAAGGATCTTCTGATTCCAAGGCTGTAGCAGCAAAGGATGATGGCTCTGATGATGATGTAGCCATGAGTGTTCATGCACCTCGAGAGAAGAGGTGGGGTGACATGGATCTATAGAGCATCTACAGACAATGGCAGGATCCTTGAGTCAGCCCTACTCTTGGATCACATACGAGCTACGGGAGCCTTAAGACGATAACGGAATGAGTCAGAAGATGGTTGCAAAAAGTCACATTGAAGCGGAAGAGGGAGCTGAAGAGCTGAAGAGGGAGCAGCGTAATGCAAAGGCAGCAGTAGCGTGGAGGCAGCAACGCAAAGGGGCTTATGGGACTTCAGCAGCGCAGAGAGGTTGTGCTCACGAAGTGCAGTGTTGCAGCATAACAGTAGCTTCAAGAGGACAGCATAAATCAGCAGCCAAGGAGCTTCAGTGATAGATGCAGCTTGACTTATCTGTCAAATAGTTGGGCAGGAGTCCATCAGTGGCTTACTTCTCGGCAACTGAGTTGCAGTGCAGCAGTTAACAATGGCAATGCTATGGGCAGCATGATGCAGCAAGTTGAGAGGGAGCTGTAGTACAGATGTGGCAGTGTCAGTGGCAGTGGCATGGGCAGCAGTACAGAGAGCAACAGTGCAGTGGATGGAGGGCAGAAGGCCAATCATCAACAACACAAAATCCAGCTTCAAGATCTTGTAATGCATGGTGTGAATGCATTGCTAGAGCACACTCTGTGCTAAGAGGGAGTGTTGAGATTTTGTATAGTTGGTGTAGCATCAGGTGTGCTCTAGCCCTGAAATTTTGTGGAGGGGCTAGGACACACTTGAACTGTAAAACCCAGAAAGTGTTTTGGGAAATTTCAGTTGGTGTTCAAGTTATTCAAATAATTAATTATTTTAATGGATTTCCTAAGTCTAAACTTAGGAAAATTAAATAATTAAAGTGAATTAATTAACACGTGCTGAAATGTTCTAAAAGACACGGATCAAGCAGTCTTTTGATCTCAGTCGTTGATGAAGGTTTTAATCTCGACCGTTGAAGGGTTCAATGAAAAGGTATAAGAGAAAGGTTGGGGGGTCAGTTGTAAACACACACACAGTTGCAGAGCTGAGAAATAGATCTGGAATTCTAGGGCAGGGTTTGCTAAGAATTTCCGGACGAATTTTCTGCAGTGAGGGGTAGTATTGGCTAAGGGAATGATCTGATCCCAGAGCCAAGTGTCAGTAAGAGGCAGAGGAGCAACAACAAGGACAGCGCAGAGAAGCAAAGCAGCAGCTACACAGGTGTTGCGCAGCCACTACGCAGGATAGCGCAGGGGCTCCAGAGGGCTTTAGAAATTATGCAGAGGGTCTCCAGGGCCAGCGTAAGGCCTGTGTCACCCTCTTAGGAGTAACGTAGTCCCTCTTTGGGCAGCGCAGTGGCATTATGAGGCTAGCAGGGCTGATGCTGGGGCTTCAGGGGCAGCGTTGGGGTTTCTAGGGCCAGATCCGGGCTGAGTCTTGTAAATCCTGTTTGAGGGTGTGGATCAGTTAGATATTTGGTCCTAGATCTACAGGTTAGCTGCAGATTTGATTTCTTTTATTCTCTGTCGGGATTTCCAAATCTGGAACCCAGATTTACTGTACTCAGAATCTACTTAATAAAATAAACCCTCATATCTGTTGCACCGGTTTTCCCACTTTGGGTTTTTCTTGGGACTTATGTCCAAAAATCCATGTGTCACTTTGTTGGACAAGCATATTATTCAGTAAATGATCTGCATGTGTAGACTGTAGCTGTGTTTATTTCGGTATTTTATGAATCTAATTTTTTAAAATAACTTGTAATATTTAAATCAAGTAGGAGAAATAAACCATGATACTTCAGTAGATTTTTCACAGTATCAAAGCGTTTGATGTGAAACAGGAAGAGCAGATTTGACAGCTGAAGTGAAGGCCGAATTTCTGTAGAAACAGCAGATCGAATCCCCGGAGGGATTGCGCAGTTCTAGCCAAGAGGGCTAAATCTTTGAGGTTGTCTCTCTCTAAGTGAGTCGAGAGAGAGGTAAGACTTCCAAATCGATATTTTGTCAAGGCAGAGGGAGCAGCACAGAGCCTTCACCCAGAGCTAGAGGGACGCAGTTTTTCTGCAAACAATCGTTGGGCAGAGAAGCACTAGAAGAAGAAGAAGAGCACATAGCGGGGAATTCTTCCTTGGTGAGTTCATTGCCAAGGAAGTCAGCATTTCTCATTTGATGGGCAGTCGAGGAGCAACAGACTTACCAGCTCCATCAGGGAATGTGTAAGCCAGCCTAGAAGCTACGCAGTAGGGAGAAAGAGGAAGCAGTTCAACAGTTTTCGGCTGAGATGGCATCTCATGGTCTTAGAGATCGGGATTGGTTGGAGGAACCCTCCAACTACGTAATCTGGAAGGAAAGGATCAAATTCCTTCTGGATGAATATGATCTCAAGACGTTCGTGGACAACGTGGTTGTTGTGCCTACAAATCTAGATCAAAACAAAAAGTACAAGTCCGATATGGCAAAGGCCAAGAGACTTTTCCTTGATGGTGTCAAGGATCATATAGGCTCACATACAGTTGGCAAGAACACAGCCAGGGAGATATGGGAGGCCTTGGTCCTGCTATACAAAGGAACTTCCGAGCAGTGGAAGATGTACTTGGAGCAGAAGCTCTGAATGATCCAGATGCAGAACGGGGAGCGCATTAATCCATTCTTAACGAGACTTCAGGAAATCCGTGATCAGTTGGCAGCTATGGGATCCACCCCAACTGCTGCAACTATGGTGAGGCTAGCCCTTAACGCAATCACGAAGGAGTGGCAAGTTTTTATCCAAAGTATCTTGGGCAGGGCAACACTTCCTAGATGGAAGCAGATGTGGGCAACACTTCAGGAGGAGGAACTGAGAAGAGATCTATTCAAGTGCAAGCTTGACAGTAGCAGCGGGAGCAAATCGAAGAATCCGGAGGAGGAGAATGCAACCCTCGCATCGAAGGGACTGCAAGGGAAACAGAGATGTAAGAGAGATGTCTCGAAAGTGAAGTGTTTCAGATGTGGCGAGATGGGCCACTTTGCATCACAGTGTCCTTTGAAGAAAAAGGATGAAGATGAAAAACACGATCCTAAAGTTGCAGCCACAAAGATCGAGCAGGATGATTTTGCCATAACTGCCCACGCTTCTCCGGGAGAGAAATGGGGTGACATAGAATTGTAGTTCATCTTGAACTTCAGTAGGGCCCTACCTCTTGGATCACAACCTTGCTACGAGTGCCCTTGATCAGCAGTAGCAGGATGGAGAAGTTTTCAGTGGGAGCTGAGTGATGGAGCGACAATTGCAATAGGCAGCAACACCTACTTCTGGAGCAGAGTAGCAGCAGCGTAGAGCAGAGCAGTAACAGCGCAGTGCACAACAGCAGTAGCGCAGTGCATCAGAGGGACAACGCAGTAGCTATCAGCAGTCAGAGTCTTCAACACCAAGGTGCATCCACTGAACACTTGTTCAGTTTTTTTTGGGTGATTTCGCTTGCTTCTCTCAGCAATTGAGTTGCAGTATAAACGCAGTGTTAGTAGTGGCAGTGCTAGTAGCATAGCAAATGCAACACTTGAGAGGGAGTTGTTGTACAGATGCAGCAGTGGCAGTGGGAGTGGCAGTGTCATGGGCAGCTGGTACAGTTGCAATAGTAGCGTAGTGACTAATGGACAGCTTGTTAGACTTCAGCGACGCAGAGGATGCTTCAGGGTCAGAGCAGTATGCAGCAGGCATGTTGTTAGAGCACTTTCCTCGCTAAGAGGTAGTGTTGATTTTTGGCAGCATCAAAAGTGCCATATAAACATTAATGCGAGCCACTGAATGTAACTATGTGAATCATAGTTTGTCCGCTGTGCATACTACAGAATGGATGCTATGTGAACCATACCTTGTCTGCCATATGAATCATAACATGGATGGTATACCTTGTCTTGTTTGTCATACGAATAACATGATGGATGCTATGTGAACCATGGAAGGTTTGTCATACGAGCCATGGAAGGGGCTATATGACTCTGTCATAGGATGTCTGCCATGTGAACTAAATGATAGAGCTAAACCATAGTATGACGTCTTTGCATTGTTTTCCATACGAGCTACAGAATTTCTATAATAAGAGCGAGGCCTTATGTGTTGATTTTTGTAGTATCAGAAAGTGCTCTAAGTCTCAAATTTGGTGTAGAGGCTTAGACACTAGTATTCCAAAGAACCCAGAAAGCGTTTGTGGAAATTCCATTCGAATTTTGTTTTATTTGAAAAATTAATTATTTTAATGGGGACCCTAAGTCTAAACTTAGGGAAATTAAATAATTGATGGGAATTAATAAAACAGAGTGTGAATTTTCTAGAGAACTTGGATCAAGTCAAATTATGATCTCAACCGTTGATTAGAAATCTAATCTAAGCCGTTGATTTCTCAACGAGAAGACTATAAAGGAAGGCTTGAGGGTCATTTGGAAAACACACCAGTGCATATACTCAGTTGCCCAAGTAAATCGATTTTCTCAGTGGTCGAAGTTCAACAAGAGAAAATCGACTCAAAAGGAGAGTTGCAAGATGAGGAGAAGCAAAGAGGGTTCAACAGCAATCCGGGGTGCAGGAGCAAGTGATGCAATGCCAGGAAGAGGCGGCGCAGAGGCTGTGAGGGAGCAGCGCAGAGGGGTGACGCAGTTTTGTGCAGTCCCCACGCAGAGCCAGCACAATGGTGACGCAGGGGGCTCATGAGGGTCCTTCCGAGGTCATTTCTCATCTGTCTATTTTGTGAGGAATTTCTCCAATGTTATCATAATTTCTCTTCGTCACTACTGACGGTAATTTGTATAAGAAGATTCTGTCGAATAATAGAAACCCTCATCTGCTACACCAGTTTTCCCACGTTGGGTTTTTCGAAGGACAATTGTCCAAAATATCTATCATTTATGTGCTAGTATTTTCCTTATTGTTTTGCTCAGTAATTATATGGTGAAGTTTGCATTTGAATTTATTTCAATATTTACTGAAGATATTTATGCAAATAACTTATTTCTGAATAATAAGTAGAAGAAATAACGTCAGATAATGCAGAAGGATTTCAAGTTGAAATTTTCACATGGTTTCATAGTGAGGTTAGGCAAGGAAGTAGGAGGGTCTATGCCAAAGGGGATTCGTGGTGGTGGTGCCCTGGCAAAAAATCATACACCCAGGGGCTTACACATTCCCTTTGCAGAAATTGTCCAGGAAAGGAAAAGCACGAAAAAGATGGAAGATCGAGTTTTGTCAGAGCTGGCCTCTAGGATGGAAAAGGAATGTGCATGCTTATGAAGCACTGCATCATTTCCTGATTGGATATTGATAGCAGGGGTTCAGCCCATATGACTGGAGAAAGAGATCATTTCTCCAGCTATCAAGAAGAACGGATGGACTTCCAGATTACTATGGGAAACAAGACAAAAGTGTACCCCTGTAGGAAAAGGGACCGTAGCATTTCAAATAGAAGCAGGAGACAGTCTTTGGGCCACAAATGTGTTGCACGTGCCAGGTATGGGAATGAATTTGCTTTCAGTGTCTCAATTGCAGGACAAGGGATATGATGTATACTTTACCGAAAGAAAAGTATATGTCAAGCATCCAAGCTGGAAGAAGAAGGCTCAAATTGGGGTTCGAAGCAAAAGGATATACAAGTTGCAGCTCGAGTCTCCAATGGCACTGGTAGGCAGCAATCTAAGTGGAGAATCATATCTAAATGAGCTATGGCACAGATGAATGGGCATCTACACCATGGAGCTCTGAGAATGTTCAGAGAAACCGTTACGGGAGTTCTACTTCTTAGCACCAAACATGATGACGTGTGCAGAGGGTGTGTACTAGGTAACTACGCTAAAGCAGCATATTCCAGAAGCAACAAAAGGGCAAAAAGTTTATTGGGACTAATACACTCAGATATCTGCGGACTAATGTCCACTGGAGTTCTTGATGGAAGTGAACATTTTGTCACTTTCATAGATGACCATTCCAAGAAGACTTGGATTTACTTCTTAAAGACCAAAGATGAGGTCTTTGATCGGTTTAGAGAATTCAAAGCTCTGGTAGAAAACCTAACTGGGAAGAAAATCAAAGTGTTGCGCTTAGATAACGGAGGTGAATATACTGATAAGGAATTCACAGACTTCTGGGCAAGGGAAGGCATCAGAAGCGAATGGACAGCTCCTTACAATCTGGAGCAGAATGGTGTTGCAAAACGAAAGAACGGGACTATTGTTGGGGTAGCAAAGGCAATGTTGTATGACCAAGATCTGCCTAGATTTTTGTGGGCAGAAGCATGCAGCACAACTGTATATATCTAAAACAGGACTCCTCATAGAGCATTGGGCAAGACAACGCCCGAGAGTGTATTCACAAGGGTGAAGCCGAAGGTAAGTCACCTCAAGGTTTTTGGGAGCATGGCATATTGTCATGTTCTGGGAGAGAAACGAAGCAAACTAGATCAGACTGCTGAGAAAGGGTATCTCGTAGGATATAGTGAGACATCCAAGGCATACAGAGTCTACATTCCATGGAACAGGAAAGTGTTAGTAAGGAGGGATGTGAATTTCATGAAGGATCAAGCCTTCAAAAGATCCTGTGAAATGCTTACCGAAGAACAGTGTGAGGATATGCCTCTTGTCCAGCGACAACTAGGAGAGGATCCAGCAAATGGACAGCCATCAGGATCTAGCACTGTGACTAGTACTAGTATTTCTTCAAGAGAAGAAAATCCAGATAGCTCACAGCAAACGGGGCATCAAGAAGAGGAGATTATTGAGCCTCCTACCACCAATGGCAGGATCAACAGAGAGGTACGATAGACGCTAAGGGACACAGAGGAGTTTGTTGGTGCTCCTAGAACTAGAAAACGGCAACATAGACAGCCAGACAAGTACCAAGCATTGGTAGCTCAGGTTGAGGAACCAGCTAGCTTTCAAGAGGTCGTACAGCATCAAGTTTGGGTGGATGCCATGGTGGAGGAATACAGCTCTATAATGATTAATGATGTCTGGGAAGTAGTACCTAGACCTCAGGACAGATCAGTTGTAGGTTTGAGATGGATCTAAAAGATCAAGTATGCGGCAGATGGCAGCATAGAAAAGTACAAGGCCAGGTTCGTGGCTAAAGGGTATGCTCAAAAGGAAGGAATCGACTATGAAGAGACCTTCGTCCCTGTAGCTAGGTATACTTCTATCAGATCCGTTATATCCCTTGCAGCGAAGATGGGATGGGAGATTCACCAAATGGACGTCAAGACTGCATTCTTGAATGGGGTGATAGAAGAAGAGGTATACATTGAACAACCAGAGGGCTTTGAGAGACATGAGAAGAAAAATCATGTATGCAAGCTGAAGAAAGCTTTGTATGGGCTTAAGCAAGCACCTAGAACTTGGTATGGTTGGATTGATGGTTACTTGGAGAAGATGGGATTTGTCAAGAGTGATGCAGATCCCAATCTCTACTATCTGACAGTAGAGAATGAGCCTTTAATTCTAGTATTATATGTAGATGACTTATTTCTGACAGGTTCATCTAGGCTCATTAAGGACTGCAAGAAGAACCTCGCATCAAAATTCGACATGAAGGATTTGGGGCTGATGCATTATTTCCTGGGGTTGGAAGTTTGGCAACAGAAGGGTGAAATCTTCCTTAGACAAGGGAGATATGCTACACAAATTCTGAAGAGATTCAAGATGCAAGATTGTAGACCCATGGCTACTCCAATGATTACCAACTAGAAAAATATTGACGCATCTAATGACAAAGAAGTAGACCCCAACTTGTACAGACAACTCATAGGATCTCTTATGTATCTAGTCAACACTAGGCCAGACATCTGCTATGCGGTCAACACCCTCAATCAGTTCTTGGTGGAACCAATGAGGGCACAATGGGCAACAGCCAAGCACGTTCTCAGACATATACGGGGAACATTCGAACATGGATTAAAGTACATCCGAGGCAATGACAACAGACTAAGTGGATTCACTGACGCAGATTGGGCAAGAAGTTCAGTAGATCGGAAAAGTACCACAAGGCACTGTTTCAGTATTGGATCAGGAATGACCTCCTGGTGCAGTAGGAAACAGAAGTCCGTAGCATTGAGCTCAACTGAAGCCGAATATATGCCAGCAAGCACGGCATAGTGTGAAGCCATATGGCTTAGAAAGCTGCTTGTGAATCTATTCAGGAGAAAGATGGAAGCGACCAGTATTCAATTTGATAAACAGAGTTGCATCAAGCTCTCTGAGAATCTGGTTTTTCATGATCTGTCGAAGCACATTGACATCAGGTGTCACTTTATCAGGCACTGTGTCTAGCGGGGAGCAGTACAGTTGCAGTACACTCCTACATGAGAACAGGTGGCAGACATTCTCACCAAGGCCCTAGGAAGAACAAAGTTTGTTTATTTCGAGGAGAAGATGGGGATGGTTGAGAATACGTTTCAGTAGAAGCGGATATTGTAGCACTTGAGAGGGAGTTGTAGTACAGATGCAGCAGTGGCAGTAGCAGTGTCATGGGCAGCAATACAGTGGCAGCAACATCGCAGTGTTGGTGGACAGCATCAGCAGCAAAGAGGATGCCTCAGGGTCAGAGCAGTATGCAGCAGGCATTATTGCTAAGAGCACTTTCCTTGCTAAGAGGGAGTGTTCATTTTTGTAGCATCGAAAAGTGCTCTAAGTCTCAAATTTAATGTAGAAGCTTAGACACTAGTATTCCAAAGAACCCAGAAAGTGTTTGTGGAAATTCCACTCGGATATTGTTTTATTTGAAAAATTAATTATTTTAATGGGGACCCTAAGTCTAAACTTAGGGAAATTAAATAATTAATGGGTATTAATAAAACAAAGTGTGAATCTTCTAAAGAACATGGATCAAGTCAAATTATGATCTCAGTCGTTGATTAGAGATCTAATTTGGGTCGTTGATTTCTCAACGAGAATACTATAAAGGAAGGTTTGAGGATCATTTGGAAAACACACCAGTGCAGATACTCAGTTGCCCGAGTAAATCGATTTTCTCAGTGGTCGAAGTTCGGCAAGATAAAATCGACTTAGAGGGAGAGTTGCAGGTGGAGGAGAAGCAGAGAGGGTTCAGCAGCAATCCGAGGTGCAGGAGCAGGTGACGCAGTGCAAGGAAGAGGCAGCGCAAAGGGGTGATGCAGTTCTGCGCAGTCCCTACGCAGAGCCAGCAGAGTGGTGACACAGGGGACTCAAGAGGGTCCATCTGGAGTCATTTATCATCTGTCTATTTTGTGAGGAATTTCTCCAATGTTTTCATAATTTCTCTTTGTCACTACTGACTGTAAATTGTACAAGAAGATTCTGCTGAATAATAGAAACCCTAATCTGCTGCATCGGTTTTCCCACATTTGGTTTTTCTAAGGACAATAGCCCAAAATATCTATGTCATTTATGTGCTAGTATTTTCCTTATTGTTATACTCCGTAATTATATGGTGAAGTTTGCATTTGAATTTATTTCAATATTTGCTGAAGAGATTTCTACAAATAACTTATTTTTGAATAATAAGTAGAAGAAATAACATCAGATGATGCAGTGGGATTTCAAGTTGAAATTTTCACATTATGTATAACAAGTTCATGAGTTACCAATAATGTGAGTGCATGAGCAAAACAGATCCATGTATTATCTGCCATGCGAGACATCAAAAATGATAATACGAGTTATTGTGTGTGAGCCATACCCATAATAAACCATATTGAAACATTAATCGAGCCTCCATAAAGATTACCACAAACATGCGAAGAACCGAATTCCTTGATCTGGAGAGAAGTATCGATCTCCTTTTATAGCCTTCTTCAAGAAGGATCGGTCCAATAAAAGTCAAGCCGACTTGTCAAATTTTGGAGGGAAAACATTTTGAATTCAAATTTGCTTGTGAAATATATTTTCTTTGACCATATTAATTAAATAAGTCTTTTGACAAAATTTGAATCTTACTTGGGGGTATAATGGACTTTCCTTTGGGGCAGTAAGGATTCTATGGGAATTCATCCTGAAGCTGCCCATATTTTAACAATGTGGTTTTTGGATGTATGTAGTTATGCATTTTGCTTGTTCTACATACTGCTTCACCCACTCAATTTTGTCAATATTGTAATGTCCCCATTCTCTTAGGAGACATAAGGGGATAATTTTGCTAACCCAATTAAGTTCCAGTAGGCTAAGACGAGAAAATTAATCAAGGGAACACAATTCGCCAAGGAGAAAACCTTATAAAAGCTTAAGGCAGAAAAAGGGAACATGTTTCCTAGGCTAACAAAAAGTCACTTTTAAATTATAAAGGAAGAAAACCCACTAAAGTGAATTTATTAAAATAAAAGGGTAAAAAGGTGGAAAAAGAGTCGAGTGAGTTATAAAAAGGGGAAAATGAAGAGTCTCTCCTCATTCTCACATTTGTTCACTTGAGAAATAGAATTTTGGATAGCTCTTGAAAAAAAGACTAGGGCTTTTGAAAACCCTCAAACTATACATCCTAGCTAGTATTGAAACGGAATTACTCAGATTTCAACATTAGGCTTCATTGTTGACAAAGATAAAAGCATTGGCAGAAATGGAGAACATTTAAAGGTGTTATCAGTCGATTTTATATTCCAACTTATGGTATTTCATACTGGAGGACAAGCTAATACTTTCCAAGGAGGATGAGTTCTGGTATAGAAAGGTGGTTGAGTTTCACATCACAAAGGGTTGAGTTCCTATCCTTGTTGTTGGCCGAGTCTAAGGCTTTGAAGAGGGCCGAGATCAGTCTTTTGAAGGGGTCAAGTACCCTCACTTGCTAGCCGAGTTTGTTGTGAGAGAAATCTTTGGGTATTGGGTTGAGTTGACCCTAGGAGGATCGTGTGGGACTGCTGATATATTTTATGTGGTCTACAGATGAAGTCATAGTTATTCTGGGGGTCGTTTTTCTGAAGGTTGCATTGTTGGAGCTACACAAGAGGGTGAACGATAGATTGAAGATTGCTTCATTGGAATGCATACCAAGTTCCTCTATCTTATTGAGCATTGTAATTTCTGCTGTCAAGTAATGAAATGACTGTCCATAAAATTTATTGCTTTTGCTAACATATAGCAGTAATGTGTGTAACTCTGAGTTTAATATAAATACTATATTGCTATTTAAAATGTCTTTGGGCATTTATTTGGCACTGTGCTTGCTTACTTGAAATAAGATGCAAAAAGTGCACCTACAACCATATGTACACAAACTATTGACAAAATACCGTAGTGACAAACTTAGTGAAACTCAGAAATTTTAGTGGGAATTTCGATATATTCCTGGGGTATATTACAGTGATATCTGAGCATGGTCTTGGACAACTGTGTGGTTTGATGGCAGTCTATAACATCAGTTTGATGAGTTTCGAAGACTTAATGGTTGTAAGTGTTTTTGGAGTTTTAACTGTGTATGGATTTTCAATTGTCCAATGTTTCTGGTGGACTCACCATGCATCATAGGGACAGAAGCAAATGGTGATAAATTGGAAAAGGAGTGCCTAGAGAATTATATAGGTAAGATAGGTATCGTGAACGTCAATATTAACATTCAATTTTACTTGACTGGTTGGTAAATATTTTTGATTGGTTGGTAAATATTTTTGACTAAGATTAGGGATTAAACAAAAATATAGGCTAAAATCAATAAATAGATTAAAATAAAAGGATATTTAATTGAAAAAGAATAAAATTAGAGCTAAATTGGAGATAAACATTGATAAACGTTAAATATATAGATATACGTTGAAATAGAAGAACGCTATAATAAGGAAATACTAAATAAGTGTTAAAATAGATAATAGTTATAATAAAGACAATAAAAAAATTAGAAAAATGAACTTTGACCAAAATTAGAGATATATAGATAAACAATAAATATAGATGAATGTTAAAATATTAAAATAAAAAATATTAAATTAGATATGAGTAATTAGAAATTAAACTAATAAATCAAAATGGAAACGAGGAGATATTTAATGAATAAGTTAGGTAATTCAAGGTTCACCTAAGGAGATATTTAATGAATAAGTTAGGTAATTCAAGGTTCACCTTTGACCAGAAAATGTTTGAAAATGAAAAATTAATTAATGAATATTAAAAGGAACTGAAAATGAATAATAAATTTACAAAGTATCAAAAACTAAATATATTCATAAAATGTTTCAACATAGAAATTTTATGTATATTAAAAAGGAATGTAATGTAAAATGAATAATAAATTTACAAACTATCAAAAACTAAATATATACATAAAATGTTTCAACATAGAATTTTATATATATTAAAGAGGAATGTAAAGTAATAATTAAGGTAATATTCATTAATTATTTTTTTATTTTCATACCTTTGGTCAAAAGTGAACCTTGAATTACCTAACTTATTCATTAAATATTTCCTTATATCCATTATTAGTTTAATTTATAATTACTCATATTTAATTTAATATTTTTGTTTTAATATTTTAACAATCATCTATATTTATAGTTTATCTATACATCTCTAATTTTGGTCAAAGTTCATTTCTCTATTTTTAATATTGTCTTTATTATAACATTTATTTAATATTTCCTTATTATAGTGTTCTTCTATTTCAGCATATATCTATTTAACGTTTATCAATGTTTATCTCCAATTTAGCTCTAATTTATTATTTTCAATTAAACGTCCTTTTATTTTATTTTAACATATATTTTTGTCTAATCCCTAATCTTGGTCAAAAATATTTACCAACCAATTAAGTAAAATTGGACATTCATATTAATGTTCATGATACCTATATAACCTATATAATTCTCTAGGAACTCCTTTTCCAATTCATCACCATTTTCTTTTCTCCCTGAGGATGGGTGGTGAGTCCACCCGAAACATTGGACAATCGAAAATCCATACATAGTTAAAAATCCAAAAACATTGACAACCATTACGACAACTAGCTATGGAAACATGCACATGCAATTCCAAAGACCACCAATACATTACCTATAAGAAAAGCTATTAGGTCAGAGAGCCCACTCCAATTTGGGAGGAAGAAGAAATCTCTAAAGAGGAGGAAGTACAGCCTGAAAGGGTGAGGCAGTCATGGGAGATACGGAGAACCAAGAATTTAACAGCTTGAGTAGCATCCTAAATGATTTGGCTAAGGGCTAGAAGATGATGGTGGAGCTAATGGGAAAATTAGCCAATAATGGAGGTTCTGCCAAGATCTCACTGGGGGAGCAGTTGAAAAGGGGTCCCATTAACGGTGAAGGATCTAAATGTGGAAAAGGCATTCATGCACGCATAACCATGCAAAGCCACCCACACATATGCAGCAAGTCATCTAAACCCACTATTCCACAATTTTTAAATGAGACGACAGCTAGCCAAGTGGAGCAGGTTGATCAAGAAGAACCTTTTGGTGCATATTTGGAGGAATATAGGAGGCAAGGACGAGACTTTCACGCTGCCATGGTTTTCACAGACTTTTGCAACTTCAAGATGAGAAACAAGCCTAAAGGAGCTTAGAGGAATATGATTTAGAGCCAGGAGCTTCAAAAGACACTGGGGAAAGTGACCATCCCATGTTTTGATGGATCCTCGAAATGTTCAACCAGAACATGGGTTCAGAAGCTTGACACATATTTCCATCTCCAGCAGATGACTAAGGCAGATGCCACTAAGTTGGTTACTTTACATTTGGATGGTGGGGCCCACAAGTGGTGGTAACATGGGTTAGTGACCTTGGATCATGCCAGCATAACCTCATACTACAAGTTTGCACAAAGGCTCACTTAATGCTTTGACAAGAAGGACGCATAGATTCATTTTAGAGAGTTGGCACAGCTCAAGCAGACTGGAAGTGTAGAGGCATATATCTCAGATTTTTAGAGGTTGGTAATGATGGTCATTGATGTATCCAAGGCATGGTTAATGATGTTGTTTGTTGAGGGGATATCTAAGCCTCTACGTGGTTAGGTTAAGGCTTACAAGCCTACCACTTTGCAAAATGCAGTCATTAGAGCTAGAGACATTCAGGATATTGTTCCTAAGAGCATATTTCCTCCTAAAACATCCTTCCCCCAGAAGAACAAAGAAGTTAGACCTTTCAAATGGAATGGACGAGGAAACCAAATATGGATGAGGAGACACGAAAAGAACAGAGGAAGAAAAATTTATGTTTCAACTGTCGGGAGCCTTGGGCACCAGGGCATAGATGTGCAGGAATGGACAAGGCAAGGAAATCCCATTACATTAAGGTTTATTCAAATAGAGACAGTGATGAGGGAGATGAGGAGCCAGTACAAGAACAGAGACACTAGGTAGCAGATGAGGAGACATCACAGGCTATGGCTAAAGGCCATGTTATTGGATCCATGTCAGGACTTCCTAGATACCACACATTCAGAGTCTAGGGGGTTTTGTTGGGACATATGGTGACAGTGTTGATTGATAGTGGGGCATCCCACAACTTTATAGAAGCGCCTATGGTGGATTGGAGGGAGATTCCAATGGAGGAGTTTGAGGGCTTCGCAGTGGTCATACTGGGTGGTCATTAGATGGAGTGCACTAGGTGGATTCTCAATTTGAAAATAACCATGGGAAATTACACATTGACAGATGATTTTTTTGTGGTGGATGTATCGAATACTAATGTGGTACTTGGAGTTCAATGGTTGTATTCCATTGGGAGGTACACTACAAATCAGAGGAGAATGGAGATGGAGTTCATAGACCATGATGGCAAAAAGGTAGTTTTGCGAGCCATGACTCAGTTTCCACCCAAGATAGTATCATCTCAGAGCCTGGAGGCAATTTTACGGCACGAAGACATACAATGGGAAGTCGAGTGTCAACAATATCCAGAGGATATCCAGGCCATGGTTGCTTGGGAGCGGGGGCGGGGAGCAGGAGCGGGAGCGCCATTTTCAAAAGCTCCCGATCCGGAGCGTTTAGGGGAGCATATATATATATATATATATATATATATATATATATATATATATATATATTTTATATTTTGATGCATATATGTCAACAAAAGCATGTAGAATGATCAATTAGACATAAAAAAACATAAAAACATAGATTGAATCATATAACATCAATCATCTAGAAGTTATAATCTTCATCAACCACGCCCACAAGTTGGAAGCATACAACATATTGACTCTTGAGTCTCGTGAATCATCAATCTGAAGGTTTCAAGCTTTCAAAATTCAATATATAACATTTATCATCATTGATATATAACATTTATCATCATTGATTTCAAATTTCAATATCTAACATTTATCATCATTGATATATATCATAATTCATTTATCATCATTGATTCATTGATTTCAAAATTCAATATACATTTATCATCATTGATTCATTGATTTCAAATTTCACTATATAACATTTATCATCATTGATTCATTGATTTCAAAATTCAATATATACAATTTATCATCATTGATATATAACATTTATCATCATTGATTCATTGATCACCATATAACTTTCATGAAGCATCATATTCATAATTCATAATGACTTGTAAACTTATAAATGCCAACTTCAAAGTTTCACCTTTCAAATTCAAACTTTAAACTTAAATTGTCATTAAATATATGAAAGAGTCAAGTTTCAACTGTTCAACTGTCAACAGTTATAAAAGATAAAAACTACTAGAAAATAGAAAAGACTAGTAAACAACAAATCTATTTTATCTATTGGTTGGCCCCTTGCCACGCCCACGAGAAATGTCTAATTTGTGCGAGCCACGAGGAAATGATGGTCTTCTAGTACTCTTAGGAGTACCACGTCCACGACCATGACTAGAAGGTGGAGGCTGAATCTGCAAAGGAACAATAGTTGGATATCGAGAACTGGCACTGGCACTGGCACCCGCACTGCTACTGGATGGTGGGACTGGCCCTGTGTGTAGCGGTGCTGCTGATGCTTCATCATCATCCCTAAAAAGTTCTACGTCCAATTCTTCCATATGTACCGTGTCGTCCTCCAAATTATCATCCTCTGGGTTGTTGTCCCAGGCTCTGTATGATTGATCCTCATATGCCCGATCACAGTAATGGCTCAACAACCTCAAGTTGTAATGCACATAAACCAAGCTTTCAGCTCGGTTTTCATTCAGCCTGTTTCTTCTCACATTATGTATGAAGTTGTAGGTGCTCCAACACCTCTCTACAGAAAAAGTATTCACAACCTGTGAGAGAAATTTTTTTTGCC
This sequence comes from Pinus albicaulis, assembly GCA_034641835.2. Lineage (NCBI taxonomy): Eukaryota > Viridiplantae > Streptophyta > Pinopsida > Pinales > Pinaceae > Pinus > Pinus albicaulis. The sequence goes on along the minus strand of CM076579.1, from coordinate 1,087,785,117 downwards.
AACCTTGGCAAAAGTCCCATGCCGCCATATGCTTCCCACCATGTGAGAGCATCAAATCTGTCTCTGTCTTCCATTGCATGGAAAGAACCAAAGTTAGCAGTGCAACTGAAGTATTTGCCTAATTCAAGGCGCAATCTAGCACACTCCTCCCTGTCGGGTACCAACTTGTCTAATGCCTTCATGTACCCCTCTTGTACCTCTAGATCTGTGTGAGGTTTGACCTATCCCCACCTCCAGGTGCAGGTTGGCACAACCAAGATGGAGAGTAGTATTTTGGCATAAGGATATATGCCAAGGCATGTAGTGGAACATTGAGTTTATTCCACCGTGCACACACACAGTCATGAATCATAGCATACAAGTTGGGATCATTATCCTTAACAACATCTTTTATTTGACCCAACATGCTGTCCATCTGTTCATAAACCTCCCCAATCACTGGTTTATCTGTATCTGCAAACTGAATCATGTGATAAATGCGCTTGGTGAAATTCAAAATTTCCCTCACACGTGCCCAAAACAAAGGGTCAAGGGTGGTCTCCTCCACATGTTCAAAACCTTGCTTGTCAACTATTGTCGCTACCCTGTGCTTTAATACCTGCCAGTGTGGGCTTGATAACATTGCAGCCAATGACTCTCTTACCTTCAAAAGGCGCCTGAAGGTGAGGTAATAACTAGCAAATCTAGTCTTTGCTATCTTCAACAACTCCAATTTGGAGTGAGTACGGAAAAGCCCATGGGTATTGCTATGATTTGTAATAAATTTTATCATTTTTTTACCTCTCTTGTACAAATCACCAAACCATTTGAATTGAGGTTGTTTGTTTTTGATGATATCATGCATCAAAAGGTTCATTGTGTGAACCAAACACCCAGACCAAAAAATGTTGGGGTATTTATCCTCAATAATTGCTCCTGCTGCCTTACAGTTAGCAGCATTATCAGTGATGACTTGTATGACATTGTATGGCCCAGTCTTTTCAATTATTGCAAGTAATGGTTCTGCAATGTTAATGCCAGTCTTGAATTTGTCTGAATAATCATATGCTGACAAGAAGATTGCACCACTAATCGACACAGCCAAAACACTTATCAATGGCTTTCCTTTTACATTGGTCCATCCATCAGATACAATGGACACCCCATGCTCATTCCACGAATTTGTCATTCTAGCCAAAGAATGGTTTATTTTAGCTTTTTCATGATCAAGACCCACGGTTCTGGCCTTGTCATACCCAAGGCTCCTATATCCTTTGGGGGCATCATTAATGGCAGAAACCATTTCATGCCAATAAGGTGAGCGAAGAACATTGAATGGCACCCCACATGCATATAGAAACCGGAAAATTTTTGAATCCACATCATTCCTACACCCTTCGTCAAGGAAATCAGATATGGTTCTACGCCTTAATCCAGGTGTGCCACTGCCTCCATAACCACTGCCATAGGTGGAAGTTGATGGACTTCTTTGTCCATGATGTGATGCACCTGATGGTGTATAAGAATCAACGAAACCCCTAGATCTTTTAGATCTCTATAGGGCACTCTCCTCTTCCTTTCTATATTTCTCTCTCTGTGTTGTTGGCACACTAACACAAATTTTGATTCCTAGATTTTGTCTCCATCCCCTGGCATTTTCCCACAAAGGTGCCTTCTCGCACGGGTGTATGAACCATGGTATTCTTTATTGCAATGGGGGCAAAGAAATTTAGTGGTTCCACCACCTTTCCCTCCTTCCTGCCTCTGAATATATTTCCACAAAGGTGTCTGAGTTTGGTCTTGTCTAGTTGGAGTATCTGTGGCCTCATGTTCTCCACCCCCCCTTCCTCCTCAGCATAATCCTCCTCCTCTTCAGGATTTTCATCAAATCCACCATAACCCACTTCTTCATCCTCCTCTTCTCTAATGTGCCTCTTTCTTCTACTCTCCAACACCATTATTACAAAGAAAGGAACCAGCATGATGAAAATCCCTAGCCATATAGCCATGATGTTTCAAGTTTCTAGCCTGCAAAAAAAATGGAGAAATGCCAAATGGGAATAGGAAAAAAACAATTCAATTTTTAAGTTTTCAACACAATAAAATGCAACATTCAGAGAAAAAAAAAAAAAAAAGTTTTCATTTTTGAACAACTTAAAAATTCATCCTAGAAAATACAAAACTAGATTAGAAGACCTACCTCTTTCTTGCAATCCTCCTCTTGCTCTCTTGCAGCTTGATCATTGCTCTCTCCTTGGCACTTCTGCAGCTCTGCTCTCCAACTCTTGCTCCAAGCTCTCCTTCTCTCCAACTCTTGCTCCATGCTCCTCTTGCTCTCACTCACTCAACTAAAACAATAAAACAAAATGAGGGGAGGGTGGGCTTTTATTTACCCAACCCTCCTCCCTCCCTTTCCAAAAAAAAAAACGAATTTTTTGAAGATTTTTTTTCACGTAGCCAGGGAGCATTTTTTTTGTTGGGGAGCATTCAGGAGCAAACGCTCCCCGACTGCTTCCGGCGTTTAAAAAATGCTCCCGAAGCGTTTTTTTAATGTCGGAAGCGCTCAGGGATCGTTCCTTCCCGAGCGCTCCCTGAAACACTCCCGAAAAGGCAGGGAGCGTTTTTACAGGCTCGGAAGTGCGCTCCCGAAAACGCTCCCCTCAGGAAGCGTTTTCGGGTGCGCGTTTCCGAGCGCTCCCAAAACGCTCCCGAATAGAGCGCGTTTCGGGAGCGGAAACGGGGGGGGTGAAGCTTCCCCGCAATCTTGATCCAGGCATTGCTCCAAATACATCAAAAGGTATTCAGTGATATTCCTCTAGGTAGACCACCAAATAGAGGATTTGAGCATGTCATAATCAGCCCGTACCATCATCCCAAGTTATAAAAGGACGAGATCAAAAGGATCATCAAAGAGTTGTCCGTCCTAGTCCTAGTCCCTTTGCTTCTTTGGTGGTGTTGGCTGTTAGGGTCCTATAATAATAGGGATCATAATTTTGAATTGACTATGTTAAAGTCTTGTAATATTGTACATACTTTGCTTTCTGCAAATGTTTTCCCATATTAAAAAATGTAAAGAGGGTAATTCCTAAAAGAAAAATCAAAGGACTAAAAGAAAAAGATCAAAAAAGAAGATAAAGTATGAACGCCACAAAAAGAGATAAAAATAGATCATGAAAGTGTACACATTCAAATGCCACTACTTTTTGCAAATAAAAATTGTGTGCAACTTGTCCAAAATGCCACAATTCATGATGGTCAAACAATTTAATCTTGACTCATTCATGCTTTTAAATTTCAAGTAATGATAGTTAGTGAATAAAGATCTAGCCAAACTATTTAATCTTGGCAGATCAGTAGTTAGGTAGAAAATAAAAATGAACTCATCAGTTTAATCTGAGCCATTGGAAGTTATAAGGTTAGAATTAGATTAGTTTGCTTATTAAAAGAAAATAAAAGGTCAGCAAGCTCAAATGCGCCCAATAAATGAAGAAAAAATGTTAGGGTAAATGATCGGTAGGTAGATTACTTTCACAAATAATGGAGAGCATCAATTGGTCATTTCATATCACTAATATCCACCAAAATCCCCTTCCCCTTGCTTAAAACCCTATTGCCACTCTTAGAAGGCATTTTCCCTGGTAAAAAGTCCCTTTCCTTTTGAAAATATCCCTTTCCCTTCGTTTTAACCTTTTTCCCTTACTTCACCCCTTTTTTCTTCCTAAAACCCCTTTCCCTAGTTAAAATCCATCTTTCCTTTAAAAAAATAACTTCCCTTTACTAACTCCCCTTTTCATTAAAAAAAACATGAGAAAACCCACTTATCCTAAGTCTGAAATATGTGAAAATGTATCGAACCCCATTGAAAAACCTCCCCCGATATCCTTTTAACTCATATTATTACTGTATTTTAATATCACGCATACATATTTTATTAACCCCATTCATGTTAAAACCCTTCCATTTTAAATATATTATTCAATCCCACTAATCTTCCTGGGCCCACTTTTTATTAACTCCCGCTCAAATATATTTCCCCCGGACCCTTTATGTTAGTTTAACATATAGTTTCATTTTTACCCAACCACCATTGTATTAACCCGACCCACATTACATATCATACCCCACTGCATAACTTATTCCCGGTCCCACCTATCAAATCCCCGACTCATCCCTCAACACCCGTCATCCGTCAGATTTCCATTCATTTGATCCAACGACCAATGAGAGTTTTCGCACCCCCAACTGCCCGACGTTTAAAACCATTGGGGGGTTGTGAAATGGATGGTTTCACACCCCCGCTACCCTGCTACGTGGCAGCCTCACGTCTTATCGCATCCTCAGTCTCGAAACCACTTTACCGCTTTTCGCGATGTGATAAACTACCAGACTGTTTCCGCCCATTTGCAATCAAACCAACATGATGTTGGAATTCAACCCCGCGCCAATAAGTTTAACCACATCCAGTTAAAAACATTAAAACCCGCCCTTTACCGTTTATTACACATTCTGTTGAAAATTGCGAAAAAGAAGTTATTCCAGACCATTGCCGACCCATTTTAAAGCAAATTTCGACCAGAATTCACGCTTTTTGCTACCAGAACCGTTGCCGACTCAGATTGGAAGCTTTATAAGACCAAGAAAGCCTCTACTGTAACCAGAACCCTTTCTGCAGACTGAAAACGCCATTTCACATGTAATCCTAAGCCTCCCGAAGCCATTTCTTAAGACAGAAAGTAATAAAACTACTAATTGAACAAAGTAAAATGGCCTCCAAAAGTATTATAGATGTTAATCCCCTGCAACCTCCTGTAGTTGATGTTGAACACACTTCCCTAGAAGACAAAGATTTCAAAATCAGTGACACAATCATTGATTTCAATCTCCTAGAGCTCCACTGCTAGAGCCATGATAAATTCATAGACCAGGCTGATGATATCCACCTTTGGGACTCAAACCTACCCAGGTATATTTTCCCACAGACCTTCCAATTTCCAGAAATCAAACTCTGTCAAATCAATTATCTACCCAATGAAAGAGCCCTAGTAACCCCCAACAAAGAGATTTTGTTCACCGTCACTGCAGAATCAATAAACCAGATGTTACAAATCCAACCTAAGCCTGATGAAGCCCCATTGTCTATTGAAATCCTCACTGAATTATATTTGAAGCTAGACTTTCCCAAGAGATTTCAAATATTTCAAACCTTCTTACCTCCATCAGTTGAAACCCTAAAGAGTAACCCTCCTTATTCAGACTCAATTTTTTCAGAGAAAACCAAACAGATTGTCACAATGTTGTCTTGCATTTTAGGGTACTTCACAGATGAATATGTAGATGCTTCTGTCTTAGGTTTTCTGTCCATTTTCTGCCCAAGACAACCTCCAGCTTTTACATTTAACTTTGCTCAATACTTATCAAATGCCATCCATGAGCAATTAGTTAAATTGCCAGAGGAAGTAGTGTTTAAGTATTCATCAGTTTTGTTTCATTTGTTCATGTATTTCCAATCTGAAAGTTTGCAGTTAGCCTTCAAAAACTGGACACAGAGGGTAACCCCCAATCTGTAGTCTTCTGTGTTAGAAAATTAAATATTACAGAGCAATGCAACACATAAAATATGCGGAAAAACACAAGCACACAAAACACATAAAACCAGAGAGACAGATATACGTGGTTCACCCAGTTTGGGCTACGTCCACCCCAAACAGCCAGTCCTTCCTTTCTATTATCCAGCAAAATGAAGAGACACAACCTACAGCAGATGCGCTGTAATATCCTCTGTTCTCTCTCACAGTCTCCCTATCTGTTTCTCGCTCCGAGAATACACATGCCATACACAGCCGCAATACAATACCCTCATAAAAGCGAGGGGTTGTCGTCTAGGGCAAAAAACCCTAAACTAAACATAACTTCTACCGTCAGATCATCCGCCTAATGAACGTTCCAGATTGACTAGAAATTACTATACTTTTACAAGGCAATTTTCCATCTATTCTTAGCTTCGGGGGCGCTGCCCCCGAAACCCCCCGCCAGGGGGGGGCTCCATGAAGTCGCAGCCGCCCCCCTGGACCCCCCAGGCATCGTTTAATTACGGGTGGCGTTGCCGTCCCATTAAGGTACAGGGGTCCAATGCTATGATACAAAATAAACAAGATAATCAGGCTCCACACCCAACAATCTCCCACTTGGAGACTGATTGTAGCAACTGCACCGCTGCTTCATTTGTTGGACAATGACTCCTCTTTGGACCTGGCTATTTCTCATCTTCATTGTCATTCTTGAAGACCAATTGAAACTGAGCATATTCTCAGTTTCTCCCTGGTTACAACTTTTGTTAGCATATCTGCAGGATTCTAGCTAATGTGTATCTTTTCCAGCTTCAACTGTCCATCTTCCAATACTGACTGTATGAAATGGTACTTGAGTTGTATGTGTTTAGTCCTGAAATGAAATGTTGAGTTCTTTGCAAGATGAATGGCACTTTGGCTATCACTGTATAACGTGCCCATATCATGCTTCTTACCCAATTCATCTATAAACCTTTGTAACCAAATCATTTCTTTACTAGCCTCTGTAGCAGCAACATACTCTGCTTCTGTTGTTGAAAGTGCAACAACACTTTGGATTTTTGAAACCCAACTGACAGTTGTTCCACCTACAGTAAATACATACCCTGTAGTGCTCCTCCTGTTATCTCTGTCACCTGCCATATCTGCATCAACATATCCCTGTAGAGAAATGTTTGAACCACCAAAGAATAATGCTTGATTTGTGGTACCTCTCAAATATATGAGAATCCATTTTACTGCCATCCAATGTTCTTTCCCTGGATTGTTCATGTACCTGCTTACAACTCCCACTGCATGTGCAATATCAGGCCTTGTGCAGACCATTGCATACATTAAGCTTCCAACTGCTGATGCATATGGAACTTTAGACATATAATCCATGTCTTCTTGGGTCTTGGGGTACATCTCCTTACTAAGTTTGAAATGGCTAGCAAAAGGTGTACTAATTGGTTTTGCATTCTGCATATTAAATCTTTTCAACACCTTTTCTATGTACTCATTCTGAGACAGTGTTAATTTGCGATTTTTCCTGTCTCTAGTTATCCTCATACCAAGGATTTGTTTTGCAGCTCCCAAATCCTTCATTGCAAATTAATTTGCCAATTTTCTTTTGAGCACATTTATTTCCTGCATGTTAGACCCTGCAACAAGCATGTCATCTACATACAATAACAATATAATATAGCTGCCATCATTTTGCCTTTTCAGATAAACACAATGATCAGAGTGGCATCTAGTATAACCTTGTTCAGACATAAATTTGTCAAATTTTAGATACCACCGCCTTGGAGCCTGTTTTAAGCCATACAAGCTCTTCTTTAACCTGCACACTAATTTTTCTTTCCCTTTGACCTCATATCCTTCTGGTTGCTCCATATAGATCTCTTCCTCCAAATATCCATGGAGAAATGTTGTCTTTACATCTAACTATTCAAGATGTAAATCTTCTACTGCTACAAGACTTAAAATAGTTTTGATTGAAGTCATCTTAACAACAGGAGAAAATATTTCATCAAAATCAATACCTTTCTTTTGTGCAAACCCCTTCACCACAAGTCTAGCTTTGTACCTTTGTTTTCCTCCATCTTCTTCCTTCAACCTATAAACCCACTTATTCTGCAATGTATTTTTACCTACAAGCAACCTGACTAAGTCCCAAGTCTGGTTATGCATTAAGGAGTTCATCTCTTCTTCCATGGCTAGCTTCCACTTCTTCCTGCTTTCAACCTGCATTGCTTTTTCATAACATTTGGGTTCACCAGAATCAGTCAACAATAAATAATATAATGATGGAGAGTATCGTTCAGGGGGTCTACTTATCCTGGTAGATCTTCTAACACCACTTTCAGGTGTTTGAGGTTCCTGTTGTTGTTGTGGTGGTTGTTGTTGTTGTGGCTGTTGATTATTATTATTTTCAGGCAGCTTTACATTTTCTGTGATCTCATCAAGAACTGTGTATTCTTTGTTTTCTTTTTCCTGTTTCTTTTCCTGCAACTGATTCTTATAAAATACCTTTTCATTGAATATTACATCTCTGCTCTTAATGATTTTGTGATATTCATAATCATATAAGCGATAACCAAAATCATTAACACCATATCCAATAAAGGTACATTTCTTTGATTTTGCCTCAAGCTTGGTTATGTTTTCTTTATCAATATGGACAAAGGCCTCACAACCAAAAGGCTTTAAAAAAGAGTAGTCTACCTTTTTACCTGTCCATGCTTCCTCTGGAATACCACCATCCAAGGAACTTGAAGGCCCTCTGTTTATTAGATAAACAGCAGTATCTACAGCATCTGCCCAAAATTGTAAAGGCAATCCTGCATGCAATCTCATGCACCTTGCACGCTCCATGATTGTTCTGTTCATCCTTTCTAACACACCATTTTCTTGTGGTGTTCTTGGAACTGTCTTCTCTCTGTGAATTCCATGCTCTGAACAGTACCTATCAAACTCTTTGCTGCAATATTCACCTCCATTGTCTAATCTGAGACACTTCAACTTCTTTCCTATCTCAATCTCAACCAAAGCTTTCCATTTCTTAAAAGTATCAAATACATCATATTTATTCTGAATACAATAAATCCAAGTTTTTCTAGTTGCATCATCAATAAAAGTAACATAATAACGAGAGCCACCAAGAGATGATACCTGAGCAGGTCCCCATACATCTGTATGCACAAGCTCTAATTTTTCACTCTTCTTTTCTTTCCCAACTCTGAGAAATCTAACTCTCTTCTGTTTTCCATAAATACAATTCTCACAGAAATCCAAATCAACATTCTTCAAACCTGGCAACAAATTTTTTGAGTGAAGAATATTCATCCCATTCTCACTCATGTGTCCAAGCCTAGATGCCATAATGCTGCATCTGCTCCTTTGGAAGTTAAGGCATTAACAGAGTTAGAAATACCATTGCATAAATACAATGTACCAACATTTTTTCCTTTTGCTATTACCAGGGCTCCTTTGGTGACCTTCCAAGCTTTATCTGTGAAAGTTGTCACACAACCTTCACCGCCTAACTACCCTATTGAAATCAGATTTTTCTTTAGATCTGGAACATGCCTTACCTCCTTTAGTAGCCATTGGTTTCCATTCTGTTGTTTTACAAGAACTTTACCCATTCCAACAATTTTACAGGGTTTATCATCACCCAAACGAACTTGTCCAAAATCTCCTTGAACATAGTCATGAAAATATTTCTTATCGGGTGTGGCATGGAATGAAGCCCCTGAATCTACAACCCAAGAATCAGTAACATTTTCGAAAGAAAGAATCAAAGCATCTTGTAACACATCACCTGTCACATTTGTTTCATGATTGTTTTCTTGCTGTGTGTCTCCTTCTTTTCCCTTCCGAGATCTACAGTCTTTCTTTAGGTGTCCTTTCTTTCCGCAATTCCAGCACACTATCCCCGATCTGGACTTGGATCTGCCTTTCCTTGATTTACTGCGATATCCAGAGCTCTTTCCTCTTTCCATTCTTCTTCCCCTAGACTCTGCACTCAAAGCATTACCTGATGTCTCACCAGAGCTTTTCCATCGCATTTCCTCGCTAAGGATAGCACCAAAAACATCATCAAACTTTAAAGTACTAGATCCAGAGACAGAGTTACTAATGGCCATTACTAAACCATTCCAACTCTCTGGCAATGAGCACAAGAATAACAGAGCTCTAACTTCATCATCAAAGTTTACCCCTACAGAACTTAGCTGACTGGTAACTGTATTAAATTCATTTAAATGGTCTGCAACAGATCCACCTTCCGACATCTTCATATTAAATAATCGTTTCATAAGAAATACCTTGTTTGAGGCCGAGGGTTTTCGCCAACGCCTTAATCAAACCCTCTGTTGTTGTTTCCTTCGAAATATTGAAGGCTACCAATGCCGCGAAGCACAACCGTACTGTTCCGAGTGCCTTTCTATCGAGAATCTCCCATTCTGTGTCTGTCATAGCTGTCGGCTTCTTTGTTTTTCTGCTCAATGGTAGGTACAGATCTTTCTGATACAGATAATCTTCCATCTGCATCTTCCACAACAGGAAGTTTTGGCCGTTAAATTTCTCTACCCTAAATTTACCATCTTTCGCCATTGCTCCCACTCGAACCAAGAACCCTTCTTTCCTGCGAGTTTATCAGCCAAATAGACCTTCGGCTCTGATACCAATTGTTAGAAAATTAAATATTACAAAGTAATGCAACACATAAAATATGCGGAAAAACACAAGCACACAAAACACATAAAACCAGAGAGACACAGATATACGTGGTTCACCCAGTTTGGGCTACGTCCACCCCGAACAGCCAGTCCTTCCTTTCTATTATCCAGCAAAATGAAGAGGCACAACCTACAGCAGATCCGTTGTAATATCCTTTATTCTCTCTCACAGTCTCTCTATCTGTTTCTCACTCCGAGAATACACAACCGCAATACAATACCCTCATAAAAGCGAGGGGTTGCCTTCTAGGGCAAAAAACCCTAAACTAAACATAACTTCTACTATCAGATCATCCGCCTAATGAACAGCCCAGATTGACTAGAAATTACTATACTTTTACAAGGCAATTTTACATCTGTTCTTAGCTTCGAGGGCGCTGCCTCCAAAACCCCCCACCAGGGAGGGGCTCCATGAAGTCGCAGCCACCCCCCCTGGACCCCCCAAGCAGCGTTTAATTACGGGCGGCGTTGCCACCCCATTAAGGTACAGGGGTCCAACGTTGTAATACAAAATAAACAAGATAATCAGGCTCCACACCCAACATTCTGGACATCCTTGATCAGAAAGGATTCCACAGACTTCACGTACAGGGATTTCATTGATTCATTTATTCATCCAGTTGTCAACATGCTAAGTAGTAGTAGTCAACCTAGGATCAGTGAAGAAATAAAGAAAGTATTGCAATTATCTGAACACAGTAGAACAGGAGACTGGTATTTATACCAGAACCACACTGAAATTAGGGTGTATGGATGTCAACTCACTCCATATAAGCTTCCCAAATACCTCCCAATGATGTCATTTGCATTAGAATACATCAGGCAGATCCTAAACTCAGATGAGGTTAATTTTCTGTCAGCAAAGAAGAAAACTCAATTTAAAATAAAGAACCAGCTTGGTCCTTTCATTTGCAATAGTAGGAATGTTGGTCAGCAAGAAGATAAGTGTTTACAAGAATTCAAGTTCAGTGATAGTTTCAAATGGCAGTATGACTCTTTGGGAGTCATCAGTAAACTAAGAATCAAATTCAAATTGACTCCTTTTGTCCATGAGTCAAAACCAGAGATTGAAAAGTACTCCAACTAGTCGGAGTGGTTGGAGAATACTTTGAAAGAGGTAGAGAAGCAGGTTGAGCCTAGTTCTGTCCTGCATACTCCAGGCCTACAAGATAGGAACTCCAAAATGAGCAAGAGAAGAAGATCCATATTCAACTCAAACCACTACTGAAACTAAATTCAAACTAATGTACAGGAAGAAGCCCAAGCTGAATCTAGTAAATGAACAAGAGGAAATAGTGGACACAGTTGAGATTATTGATACAGATTTAATTGTCAGGGACAATGCACCTCCTACTGTTTCAGAGGAAACTCATCAGCCTTCAACATCTAGTGCTCAGATTATTCAGAAACAGCATAGTGTTTAAGTCTCTTCATCAAGTAAACTAGTAGAGAAAGAACAAGATATAATGGAGAAGTATAAAGAAATCAAATTGAGGAATGAGGCATTGAAAGTTGTGACTTATGCCCAATATTGGAAACAGACACCTAGTGACCAGAACAGGTTGCTTTTTGCCTTTGATTATAAAACCAGGAAGATGCAGATGACCTTTTTGCAGCCCACAGTGCAGGCTCCAAAGTCATCAACAGACTACAGGAAAACCGCATTTGAAGTCATGGCTAAAGATGTTCATCCTATAGACCAAATTGAATTTCATAAGCAAGCTGGAGAAATGATATACTCCACTATGACCAACAAAGCTATGAGTCTTCAAAAATTGCAAAATTCTCTAGAAAACATCAAAGCGCAGTTAAAACTAGAGAATGCTTCCTCACAAGCCAAGGATAATAGAATTAAAACACTTGAAGAATTGGTCATAGAGGTTGGATATGATCCAAAGGATATCAAAGCAGCTGAGGAACTTATTAAAAAGAAGAAGGCAGACAGTATTGCATTGAAGAAGCAACTGAAATTACCTCCCACTGAACATCCACAAACAAAAGAAGTTTTGGAGAACAAAGGCCAGAAAGATGAAATGATGAATCTCATCATTTAGTTGACAGCTCAACTGAAAGAGATGGAGAATGGGATGGATAAATTAGTGCAGGAAAAGAAGGCAAGCATGGAAGCAGTTACAGTTACTGCCATTCCCATAGCTTCAGCGTCAACTTCAGTGGCTACAGCAATCCCCACTACTACAGCAATTCCAATGACAACAGAAGTTCCAGCAACAACAGCGACTACATCAGCAACAGCAACAGTTCATCCCAATGATGAAGCAGGTAAATTGATTAAAGCTATGCAAGACATGTCAATCCAAACAAATGAGATTAATAGACTGAAAGAACAAATAAAGAATCTTGAAGATGAAAAGAAATTGGCACAGATGATACATAAAGTTGAAGCACAGAAGTCAAGCAGATTGACTGACAGAGTTCAGAAGTTAGAAAGAGAGTTGACATTGGCAGAACCTTTGGCCCAAGCAAAGCAACAATTATGGGCCAATATCATTAATTATGTTAATGATATTTGGCCATCTATCCAAGTTATCTTTGAGCAGAAAGATTTGATCAAAGAAGCAAGTGAAGCCATTCAAAAAGTCAAAGAAGAACTTGACAAGAAACCAGAAGAGGTTACAGAGATAATTAAGTTTCTAAATTCCAAGAACAATCATGAGTTAGAAGAAATTGGAATCAGTGACAGAACTGAAACAATTTTAGAGGTTAAAAAGGAAATTTCCAAAAGAAACTTGATGGTACAGCTTGAAGATAAATGTCAAGCCATGGAACTAGCAATAAACAGATTTATAAATAAGTTTGATGTTCTAAGGCAGAAAGGTCTACCTAATCCATTAGTGATAAATGACATATTGATGAGGCTGGAAGACTATGACAAGAAGATCAGAGAAGTTGCCAAAGAACAATCCAACAATTCCTCTTTGAAAGGAATTCCAACAGGGAAAGTACTCTATCAGATTTTTGAAAATCTCTTTTACCTCTAGCATGAGGTAAATCACCTCTTTGTAAACAAGCCTACATTTACCAAGTACACAGAAGCTGATGAAATTTATAGGAGAATGGTAAAGATTAAAATTCCAGATGAAGAAGCTTGGGAAAAATTATATGATTTACTGTGAAAGGTAAAAGTGAAAGCATGTAAAAGAGAAACAATGTTAAAAGTGAAAACAAAGCAAACATACAGAGCAGTAAAGTAAAAGAATAATTCACAGTGACAGCAAAGACAGAGTTAAAGGCAAGTCAGCGAGAAAGAGAAAGTAACAGCCAGCGTAAGATCAACAACCAAAGAGATAAAGCAGTAAAATATCAAAGAAAGCAAACAGCAAACTAATAAACACAGACAGCTTGCATTTAGTTACATAGGTGTCTCTATCTTCTTGCATGAAGATATTTTAATTTCCCTTGAATAATTCTTAAATCAGTGTTAAGATATTTTGTATTAGTTTTTGTATAAATACTTCATAATTCGAAGTATTGAGTGTGGATTCCTAAACATTCATTAAGGGAATTTTGAGGTCTAAAAAGGGCCTCCTAAGGAAATTATAAAATAATAGTGGAAAGAATCAAATAAGATTTGATGACATCATCAAATTTTAGAGGATAGAGGGAAATGAAACTACTCTATTTTCTAACTTTAATTTCCAAAAGTTTTTAATTGCCCAAGTGAGTATCAGTTGGATGCGAATATTCTTATCCATATACCATACACACTTTGATGAAACTTTCATACCATTTGAAAATGAGAAATACATAAAAAAACATGATTACAATCACGCTTTTTATGTATTTCTCATTTTTCGTGTAGTAGAGTTCATCGAAAGTATGCAACATGGGTACTCCTTGGATGAGGAATTAAATTTCGCATCCAACGAGTACTCCCGCTTGAAATTTGAGTAAAAATTTTGGGAGATAAGTTGAAAATACGAGTTGAAAAAGTAGTTTTATTATTTTATTATTTTTTAATATTTTTACCCTTTTATTTAAAAATGGTAAATCATCCCCCATGGTTGACATCATCATCTTGAATCCTATTGGTTGTTATAAAGTTTATTTTTGTTGTACATTTTTCTTAGGAGGCCCATTTTAGACCTCAAAATTCCCCTAATGTCTATAGTTGTAATCGATCTAAATACTCGAGGGTTTATTGTACCATTTTCAAGTCAATGGACAGCACTGAGTAATAAAGGCATTGCATTACAAGATTCATGTGTTGAGCTACTTCAGTGAAGTATATTTCAATTGTTCAATTGTTATTTTCTTAAGTATTCCATAAACTTGCATGTTTTCCAAATTTAAATGTTATAACAGAAATATTATTGCAGAAATTGTTTAAGTACACTATGTTCTGAACTCTTATTCATTTTAATGTTTTCTTCTGATATCTGGATCTGAGAATCCTTAATTGCTCTCCCATCCTGATTTACCTCTTTCACCTTCCCTCATTATCCGATTTAAGGAATCCTTAACTGCTCCTTGATCCCAATTGAAACCACTTCACCATCTAGCCTAAAAGATCTGATTTTGCTCAGCTACCTTGCACTGTGAACACTTCCTTTAGAACTTAATTCTGCCCTGTTTGCTTGATAAATTGACTCCATAGCCCAATGGAAAAATAGACAGACACCTATCCATCTAAATCAGTAATTCCACCACCAAATCAAAATCAAACCCAATCAATCTTACATAACTAGCCTAAAATCAACTAAAACCAACAAATTTAAATCATAAAGAGAGAGCCCTCTCTGAGCATTAGAAAGGCTAGATCCTGATTTCAAAAGTAGGTTGATAGTTACCTCTAATATTTCTTTAAACAAAAACATAACAACCCTAGGAATTATTGGAGTGATAACATTGGCCAAGAAGAAAGATGGTACCTTGAGGATGTGTATCATATCAGGCGCTTAATAAGAAAACAATCAAGAACAGGTATCTAATTCCAACGATTGATGAGATGATGGATGAATTGAAGGAAGCCAAATACTTCTCGAAGATAGATCTTCGCTCTGGCTACCATCAGATCAAATTTCGAGAACAAGATATCCCGAAGACTACTTTTCGGTGCCATTATGGGCATTATGAGTCTTTGGTTATGCCATTTGGGCTAACCAATGCCACCTCTACATTTCAATCCTGCATGAACCATGTGTTCAATAAACAATTGTGGAAGTATTTGTTGGTTTTCTTTGATGACATACTCATTTACAGCAGGTCTTGGGAGGATCATTTCATGCATTTGGACGAGGTGTTGGGAATTCTGGAAGAATTGTAGCTATATGCAAAAGAGTCCAAATGTGAGTTTGGTATGACTGAGATGCTTTATTTGGGGCACGTGATCTGGGAGAAAAGGGTCCACATACACTAGGAGAAAATCAGGGCAATCATCGAGTGGCCTACCCCAAAGAATGTGACAGAATTGAAAAGCTTCCTAGGCCTCTACAACTATTACAGGAAGTTTGTTAAGGGGTTCTCACAAATGATAGAACCTCTTACAAACCTCTTGCTAACATTACCAAACTTCACTCAACCATTCATGGTTGAGTGTGATGCTTCAGGGAATGGGATAGGAGTTGTATTGATGCAAAATAACCATCTGATCCAGGTGGATATTGGTGGCCACCCGCCTATTCCACTTGGGCCCCCACCATTGTCTCTTTCAGTTTTTCAGTTTTGGCATAACTTACTATTTTTAGCAGTTTTTCGGGTCCTGAACTTCCGGAGCCGTTTTGAGGCCCTAAACGACGTTTTTTGGGTATGAGATTTGTTGCGATTTGATCATCAAATCGTCACGATAGATATTTCTAACGAGGTATGGTACGTGTCAAACAGAGATCGTATGCCAAAGTTACGCCCCTGGGAAGTTGAAACACCAATTTACCTAAACGAGGCCCATAGTTTTGGCGCTTCATCTCCTAGGGTTAGGGTTTTGGCTATTTAGGATTTCCCATTGTTTCTAAATAATAAATAGGCCCTCGAGCCTCATTGTAACTCAGTTCAGAGGCCTGTAGCCACTACATCTCTTCTCAGAGATAGCTACCAGCGCCCTAGCTAGTTTTATTTCCATTCTGTCTGTAAGCAAATTTCAGTTCTTTGATATTAATGAAATGAAGTGTTATTTCCGCCGCATCTCTGTATTTATGGTTATATGTTTATTCTGTTGCGTTCCTGCATAAATCCGGATCAGTGGTATCAGAGCGGTCTGCTTTTTCTCGATCCTTCTTTGCATGTCCCCAACGAGGTCGGTGTATAAGGAGCTAGGGCTCGATCTGGTGGAACCTTTGCAAGATCAGCCTCGCAAACCTCGACGGACGCCCATGGGGGACGAAAAGAAAGATGAGGGAGCAGTAGATCCTATCAAAATATTGCTCGAGGAGGCCCTCGAAAAACAAAGGAACGCGATGATGGATAGCTTTGCTCAGATCCTTCAACGGCTGCCCACCGGCGGCGCATCTGCATCCAGTAGCCACTCTGGAGTTGCGACTCCCTTTAAGGTACAAGTAAATTTTGACATTCCTATATTTGAGGGTCAAATAGACGCAGATGCCGTAGATAGATGGTTGAATCTATTAGAAGGATATTTCTCTGTTCATGACTTTTCAGACCGGGAGAAGATTATTTTTGCACTCTTCAAAGCTACCCCCCATGTTAAGGACTGGTGGGAAACCTACTGTGAGAACAAGGACCAGACAGAACCCTCTCTTTTCTCAGCCGTACCAACTTGGAATTCTTTTCGAGACGCCGTCAAGGAACAGTACTATCCCGTGGGTAGCTATGAGGACAAGTACATACAATGGACTACGCCGTGACAGCAAAGGTAGACCACGCTGCGACAACAAAGGGATCAAGATGTGCACGAGCCGACGAATCTGTTCCATACCCTGCGCACAAAGTTGGGTATCAAAGATTCAGAGAAACATTTGGTGCTAAAGTATCGCAGCTGTCTGCACAGATACATTCAGGAGGAAATGGAGTTCCTCGACATCTCCTCGCTTGGTACGGCATACCGGTATGCCGCCAAGATTGAGCAGAAATTCAAACAGAAGAAGCGAGACTTTGGATCTGTGAATCAAAAGCAAGGAAAAGGTGCTTCCAAACCGCAGAACAAAGTACAGAGCATGGCGGCTAAAGACAACCCGTCAAAGCCACAAGAAAAGAACAACACCGTAAAGCCAAAGAAGGACACGGGAAAGTGGTGTGAGTTCCATAAGAGCTCCACTCACAACACAAGGGAGTGTCGGGCCAAGCAGTCGCTAGTGGCCGAGATGAGGGCTTCTGAGTCAGATGCATGCTCCGACTCCGAATCAGAACCTGAAAAGGGGAATGAAAAAGGGAAACAGATTATTGATGCGGAGCCCAACGCCACCGTTGCCACTACAAAGGTCCAGAAGGAGGAACCGGAAGATCCAGAGGAGGAGGAACGTCTCTTCCACTCCCAGATGTGGGTAAAGGGCTCCCCTGTACAGTCCATTGTCGACAATGGGAGCCAAAAGAACCTCATTTCAGCAGACGCCGTGAAGCGGTTGGGCTTGCCGACCACAGCTCACCCACATCCATACACCATCGGGTGGCTTCACCAAGGACGAGATCTCCGCGTCAGCCGGCAGTGTCGCCTTCCCTATAGCATCAAGCCCTTCACGGATGAGGTATTATGTGACGTTGTTCCTATTGATGTTTCTGATGTATTATTAGGACAACCATACTTGTGGAAGCGTCATGCTGTATATGAGTCTCGACCTCGTGCTGTTATTATTACTTTGGGAAATAAGTTGTACAGGATACCAGAGGTACCACCTCCTACGACTATCTCTTTGGTTACTGCAAAACACTGTAGTAAGCTCATTTCCCAAACCAGGAAATTCGTTTTTCTGATGATCCGCCCCCAGGGCAAGAAGAAGACTGTGGCCACGACCTCCAGACAGGGCCCCTCCGCACGACAACAACAAATGGATAAGGTCGTGGAGGAGTACGGGGACATCTTCACCTCACCCACAGGGGTTCCTCTGCACTGCCAGGTCAAGCACCCGATTGATCCGACCCCAGGTGCGCCACTACCCAATGGACCGATCTATCGACGCTCTGTTCTGGAAAATGATGAAATCAAGAGGCAGATTCAGGAGCTGTTGCAGAAAGGTCACATCAGACCAAGTTCATCGCCCTGTGGGAGCCCGATCGTGTTGGTACAGAATAAGGATTGGACGTGGAGACTCTGTATTGACTATCGGGCGCTGAACAAGATCACTGTCCGAAATAGGTACCCAATCCCACGAATTGATGACCTTCTGGACCAACTCCAAGGTGAAAAATATTTCAGTAAGATCGACCTGAAGTCTGGGTATCACCAGGTACCAATTGAACCCTCTGATGTGTGGAAGACTGCCTTCAAAGCTAAGGAAGGCCTTTTTGAATGGCTGGTCATGCCTTTCGGGCTGACGAATGCTCCCGCAACCTTCATGAGGATGATGGATGACATCTTGCGGCCATTCACCAACTCATTCGTAGTGGTGTACTTGGATGACATTCTGATCTTCAGGAAGACTTGGGAAGAGCACCTTCATCACATCCGACAAGTCCTCCAAACACTGCGGCAACACAAGTTGTGTGCCAATTTGGAGAAGTGCACGTTTGGCATGACCCAGGTTCAATATCCGGGATACATTATTGATGAAAAGGGGGTGCATGTGGATCCAGCCAATATCCAAGTCATTCGGGATTGGCCAGCCCCGACTACTATAACAGAGCTTCGCAGCTTTCTGGGTCTTGCTAATTTCTACCGTAGATTCGTGTTGGGATTCTCTCATATCACTTGGCCCTTGAGTTAAGTCACCAAAGGAGGAGCGAGAGAAAAATTCTTTTGGTCGGAACCTCAACAGAAGGCGTTCAAAGAATTGAAAAATCGCCTCTGTTCTGCCCCAGTGCTCACCTTACCAGACTTGCAGCAGCCATTTGAGATCGAGACAGATGCCTCTGATTATGCTATTGGGGCAGTTCTTACTCAACAGGGACATCCAGTGGCATATCACAGTGAGACATTGTCTGAGACAGTTCGCAAGTATCCCACCTATGACAAAGAAATGTATTCCATTGTGCAAGCCTATCGACAATGGAAGCATTACATTTTGGGGAGGGAAACAATCATCCACACAGACCACCGGCCCCTGCAGTTCATACAGACACAAGGGAAGTTGCAGAATGATCGCCATCAGAAGTGGTCCACATATCTGCAACAGTTTCATTTGAACATCAAGTACAAGAAGGGTAGCACCAATAATGTTGCAAACTGCCTCAGCCGACCACCGATCGGGGCGCTCACCACCATGCTCAACTCTTGTGGGCACGAGACTTCTGATTGGCCTCTCCTCTATGAGAGTGACCCAGAATTCGGCCACACTTACAACGCACTCTTGGGGGGCACGCAAGTTCCAAATTTTCACCTCCAAGATGCACTTTTATGTCACCTGGGACACCTTTGTGTTCCTTCAAGCGAGCGTGCCAAGATGATATGGGAAGCACACTACGGTCGAGTCGCTGGGCATTTCGGGGTCGAGAAAACAGTAGCAATACTACAGAAGTATTTCTATTGGCCAAACCTTCGAAAGGATGTCGAGAAGCACATCGTATCCTGCACTGTTGTGCCATTGCCAAACCGACCCATCAAGAAGCAAGGCCTATATACTCCACTACCTACCCCTAGTCGACGCTGGGAATCCATCTCCATGGGGATTACATGTCGGGCCCGCCTCTTACCAAGAATGGCAATGATCGTGTTTTCGTGGTCGTGACAGATTCTCGAAGATGGCCATTATAGCGACCCGTAAGAAGAATATCACAGCCAGGCCACTCATGCAAACTCTTCTTTGAACGAGTATGGGTGCACTTGGGATCCCACAGCTCTATCATATCGATCGAGATAGCAAAATTCTCGACATCAAGTCCAAATTGTCAATGTTGGACAAAAATCTCACCAAGTCCATAGCTTTCCATCCCGAAACAGATGGCCAGACAGAGGTCGTCAACATAATGATTGTACACATTCTGTGCATGTACAATTCGAAGCATCCACGCACATGGGACGAGAGCCTCCCCTATGTACAACATAGTTATAACTGGGCTCTCCACAGTTTAATTGGCCATAGCCCCTTTCAGGTGGGCTTGGGATTGCAGCCACTATGTCCCATTGATGTAGCCATGCCATTGTACTGCCAGCCGTATCTAACAGACGTCTACCAAGTTGATAAAACAAGTAGCTTCATCGAGCGCATTCAACACATCCGCTAACAAGTTCATGATATTGACGCAGCCAATGCGAAGTACAAGCACAAGCCATCATCAACACCGGGTGCCACACAACTTCTAGGTGGGTGACAAAGTATGGCTACATTTGCAGAAGGAGCGCCTCACTGGACCCCACCGCAAGCTTCGCCCGCTCCGATACGGGCCGTACACCATCACCAAGGCTGTAGGGAACAATGCCTTCGAGCTCAGTATTCCACCATTCCTTGATCTGCACCCAGTCTTCAATGTGGATCGCCTTCGTCCTTACTTCCCACCTCTATTGGACACCTCGGACATTGCAGAACAACTCACACCAACAGAGTTAAACTGATCGCATGGAACAGCCACCACAGATTGTATCATGGACATGCAAATCAAGAACACTCACAATCGCCAGATCCAATCAGACGGTTGTCAGCCGTCAACTCCTGCACCAAGGGAAGTGGTTCACCAGGGACCAAGTTCAGCAGAAATTTCCTCATCTCATGGAGGAACTTAACGCAATGGGGACCATTGCTTCCTAAGGGGGAGGAATGATCCAGGTGGATATTGGTGGCCACCCGCCTATTCCACTTGGGCCCCCACCATTGTCTCTTTCAGTTTTTCCGTTTTGGCATAACTTACTATTTTTAGCAGTTTTCGGGTCCTGAACTTCCGGAGCCGTTTTGAGGCCCTAAACGACGTTTTTTGGGTATGAAATTTGTTGCGATTTGATCATCAAATCGTCACAAAAGTTTTAGTCCTCGGATAGAGCTTTCTAATGATGTATCATGTGCGTCAAACGGAGATAGTATGCCAAAGTTACATCCCTGGGAAGTTGAAACACCAATTTACCCAAACCGGGCCCATAGTTTTGGCGCTTCATCTCCTAGGGTTAGGTTTTTGGGATGTTGAGGGTTCTCCATTGTTTCTCAATAATAAATAGGCCCTCGAGCCTCATTGTAACTCAGTTCAGAGGCCTGTAGCCGCCACATCTCTTCTCAGAGATAGCTACCAGTGCCCTAGCTAGTTTTATTTCCATTCCGTCTGTAAGCAAATTTCAGTTCTTTGATATTAATGAAATGAAGTGTTATTTCCGCTGCATCTCTGTATTTATGGTTATGTGTTTATTCTGTTGCGTTCCTGCATAAATCCGGATCAGTGATCACCATCCCATTACTTTTGAGAGCCGCAAGGAATATGAGCGGCATTACTCGATATACGACAAAAAATGTTGGCCATTATGCATGCATTGGCCAAATTTAGACAGCACTTGGTGGGGAACAGATTTAAGGTGAAGACAAATCATAATAGCTTAAGGTTCCTCATGGAACAGAAAGATTTGAGTGAGCGACAACAGAAGTTGATCAGTAAACTTCAAGCATATGATTTTGAGATCAAGTATGTTAAAGGAAAAAACAATGTGGTGGTCGATGCCCTTTCCAGAATACCAACCACTCCCTCTCTCATGGAGATTTCAGCTGACTGGAAACATCTTTTGTTGGTTGAGTACTCCAAGAACAAGTTTGCTTGTGAGAACCTTAATGGGTTGACCCAGGATTACAGTTACCGTGTTATTGATGACATCATCAATTACAAAAACAAGATCAACTTGGTACCAGAATCCTAGCATAAGGAAATGATCATGCATGCAGCACACAACTCACCACTAGCAAGGCACCCTGGGTACTTGAAAACATACAAGCAGATCAAGGAAAGTTTCACATGGAAAGGCCTTAAGATAGATGTGTTGAGATTCATGAGAGAGTGCAATATATGTCAACAAAATCAAGCAAAACATACTCATCTAGCGGGGTTACTTCATCCACTTCCCATTCCAGAACAAAAATGGGAAAGAATTTCGATGAACTTCATCGCAATGTTACCTCAAGTACAAGGGAAGGACTGCATTTATTTGGTGGTTGACCGACTCACAAAGTTTGCACACTTCTTCACTATACATTCCCAATATTTGGCAACATAGATAGCAGAGTTATTCTTCAAGGAGGTATTATGATTGCATGGACTACCAAAACCCATTGTCAGTGACAAGGACAACAGATTCAAGAGAGGATTTTGGAAGGAATTTTTCAGGTTGGTTGGGATAGAGTTAACATCAAGTACTAGTTACCACCCGCAGACTAACAGGCAAATAGAGATAGTCGACAAATGGTTGGAGGGCTATCTAATAAAACTATGCATCAGGGCAATAGAAAGCTTGGATAAAGTGGTTGCACTTGGAAGAGCATTGTTATAACACCACTTATCACATGTCAATTGAGATGACTCCCTTCAGAGCACTATATGGGTATGATGCACCAACATTTGTAGATCAGGTGTTTGGAGACAATGAGGCACTTATAGCTAAGGACTGGATTCGGGAGAGCCATGAAATACAATAACTCCTCAAAGAAAATTTGTAGATGGTTCAGAATCATCAAAAGATTTATGCAAATGGACATCAGGTGGAGCGTAGCTTTGAGGTTGGGGACCTAGTATATCTTTGTTTGCAACCCTAGTGACAATCATCACTTGAAAAGAAGGGGGCAAAGGAATTGAAACCCAAATTTTATGGACCCTACAGGATTGTGATGGTGTATAAGAGAGGTGGCCTATGAGCTAGAGCTTCCAAAGGAGTGTAAGATAATTCTTCCACGTTTCATGCCTCAAGAAGGCCCTGGGGAAATACATTATCACTTCTACTGAGCTTCCACCATTGGATGAAGAAGGGGAGTTGATTCTGATTCCGGAAGGAATTTTGGAGGTAAGGGAGCGGAAACTAAGTAACAGGACCATTGAAGAATATCTGGTCAAATGGAAAGATTTTCCTGTTGAAGATGCCACTCGGGAAGGAGAACAAGTTCTCCAACATCCTAGACTGAATTTGCTTGAGGACAAGAAATCTTGGGCGAGGAGGATTGTACTGTACCCACTCAATTAGGAGACATAAGGGGATGATTCTACTAGCCTAATTAATTTCTCGTAAGCTAGGACAAGAAAATTAATCAAGGGAACACAATTCGCCTAGGAGAAAACCTTTTAAAAGCTTAATGGGGAAAAAGGGAACATGGGTCCTACGCTAACGAAAAGTCACTTTTAAATTATAAAGTAAGAAAACCCATTAAAGTGACTTTATTAAAATAAAAGGGTAAAAAGGTGGCAAAAGAGTCAAGTGAGTTATAAAAAGGGTAAAATGAAGAGTCTCTCTTCATTCTTGCATTTGTTCACTAGAGAAATAGAATTTTGGAGAGCTCTTGAGAAAGAGACTAGGTTTTTTTGGAAACCCTCAATTTGGTTGTTGGTTTTGGTGTTGAAACTATACACCCTAACTAGTATTGGAGTGAAATCACTAGGATTTCAACATTGGGCTTCATTGTTGACAAAGATAAAAGCATTTGCAGAAATGGAGAAGATTTAAAGATATTATCAATTGATTTTATATTTTGACTTACGGTATTTTATGCTCTCTTTACACAAGCCATGTCTTAAACTATATTGGAGGACAAGCTAATACTTTGCAAGGAGGCCAAGTTTTGATATAAAAGGGGGGTCAATTTTTCACATCAAAAGGGGTCGAATTCATTGTTGGTCAAGGTTGTCATTGATGTCAATATGGCATTGTTGAAATGGAAAAATTCTTATGATGTTGCCCTAACCACTTTCCCTAATCCTAAGAAACCCTAACCCTAATCCTAAGAAACTCTAACCCTAATCTAACATTGCTTGTTGATGAACCCTAACCCTTATCATAAAAAACCCTAACTCTAGAAACCTCTTCATAAAAACCCTAATCCTAATACATAGTCCTCAAACCCTAACTATTCATGAAACCCTAACCCTAAGACCTTAAACCCTAACTCTAATTCCTTATATACATTAAATACCCTTGCTATATCAAAATTTCCCTATTTCCCTATTTCTTAAATTTCTATTTCCTAATTTATTCATATATAAAATATTCCTCATTACCCATTAAAATTATTCCTCATTAAAACTATTTCTCATACTTTTCCTAAGCCTATTGACGACTCCACCAAATAAGACGGCTCTCAAACATCCCCGTCGGCTCTCAAACACATGTATATATAAATGATGTGTTGAAGTCAATATGGAATACAACAGCCTCGGTGGTCTCCACACACACCCGTTGACTTCAACCATTAACAAGTCGACTCATCCATATGTCAATTAAACCTTATGCATATATATAAACATGACAATATAGTCATTAAAAAGCATCTAAAAAATACATACGTAGAGGATAAATAAGCGAGGAGCACAACTCGGGAAAAATCAAGGTGGTGGGAATTCGGGTTTTGAAACAAAGACGTATGACAATCTCGGGCCACAGAAACCCGCAGTCTCTTTATTAAATAGTCGTTTTAGCAGAATGCAAATCTTCTGACTTGTTTCAAGAACGTACTCGTAATGATGTTGTAGTAATTCGACAATTGGATTTGGACGTGCGGATTTCGTTCAGTGATAAGTTATTTCTATTGTGGGTTTCCCCATTGAAGATTCATTCAAAAATTGTCTCCGCACTAAGCATTGGTCTCGACATTTTTCCATACCCTTGCAATGCGATCTATATGTTGTCAGCTCAATATGTGACATCGATCCTCTACAGCGTATGTATATATGAGATTGAGGCATAAGCTCACATTTGGAGTAATACTTCTTCCTTGGACGTGTGGTGGCATAAATTCACACTTGTATGGAGCTCGGATCCTCTTGAAGTACATAACTCAGATCCACAAAGAATAAAAAGAGCTTGGACCTATTGGACAAGAAGCTCGAAGTACAACAATCTCGTGGAGGCTCATTGAAATGTGGATTGGCCACCTGTTTGCTGACATGTGGTTACACTTCCCTCCGATCTGCAAGCTTGGGTGTGTCCTTCTGGAAGTACAAACCTACGGTTCTATTTGGTTAGTCCTTCAAACAGTGATAAAACTTGACAAGCCTCGAACTAGTCTTGTAGAAGCTCACACAATTGACAATAAAGTCTTGTTACAGACTTTCAAAGGTTCATATTTGTAAGGAAACTACACTTTGGATCTGTGGAGACATCTGTGGAAGCTCATTTTGGAGATCGAATCTGTTCTAGGATACAAGACCTCGATACTACTAAACAGTGCTTGGGCATATAAGCAATCACTTGTTGGAGGCTTATTAAGGCTCAAACTTAGCATAAAAGTGGAGAAAATAACACCTCGAAGCAGTGACATTTGTGAGGCCTTGTTATGGTCTTGTGGAGGTTTGATCTATTAATCAGTTGTGGCACCTTTTGTGTAGCACACCATTGGCATTGTTTGAAGGCAAGCTTAACATAACAAACTAGAAGAGGAGTGAAGCTTTTAGACAATGGAATATTAGGACCCTTGAAGCAGTAAGTACTTGGAACTCTTGAAGAGTTCTTGGGGCAACATATTAAAGACACTTTGAAGATTTCTAGAAGCCTATTGAACACCCATGATGAAGCCTCTGTGATGCAACCTTGGAGAGATTTTGTTTGGGTGACATGAAGAGCAGTGATGACACGTTCATGTAAAGACAAGGTTGTCATTGATGAAGTGACGTGGAGACTAAGTGATGGCATTGTTGAAGATTGGCAGGGCTTGTTGAAGAATACATTGGATGTCGTGAAGAATAACCAAACATATTTTGACGAAGTGAAGCTGAGGGTTGGAGCCCAAGAGGTTGGAGCCTCGTAGAGACAAGGTCGGTGCCTTGGAAGATAGGGTTGGAGCCCTAAAGGATTGGAGTCCTCAAGATACCAGGTCAGAGCCTGTACCAGAGATAGGGTTGGAGCCCTAGAGGTTGGTGCCTCAAATTGACGAGGTTGGAGCCTTGGAAAGTCCAAGTCGGTGCTTGGCACAATACAAGTTGGAGCCTGGAAGATTGGAGTCTTCATCTAGGGTTGGAACCCTATACTATTATTGTACTTGATTTATTGTAAAGAAGAAATTAATAAAAGTATTTATTCCATCATTGTTCATTTTGTGTTCTAAATATAAGTGATCTAACTAGTAAAAATAACAGTTGAAAAGAAATATTGATTCACCCCCCTCTCAGTATTTCCAACATTCATATCCTTGTTGTTGACCGAGTTTGAGGCATTGAAGAGGGCCGAGATCAGTCTTTTGAAGGGGCTGAGTACCCTCCCTTGTTGGTCGAGTTTGTTGTGAGATAAATCTCTGGTTTTTGGGCTGAGCTGACCCTAGGAGGACAATGTGGGACTGTTGATATATTTTCTAAGGTTTGTTGATGAAGTCATAGTTATTCTAGGGGTCGTTTTTCTAAAGGTTACATTGTTGGAGCTACACAAGAGAACGATCGATATATTGAAGATTGCTTTGTTGGAATACATACCAGGTTCCTCTGTTTTATTGAGAATTGTAATTTCTATTGTTATGATGAAATGATTGTCTGTCCATAAAATTTATTGTTGATGCAAACATATACCAATAACGTGTGTATTTTTTAGTTTAATATAAATACTATATTGTTGTTTCAAGTGTTCTTGGGCATTTATTTGGCATTGTGCTTGCTTACTTGAAATAAGATACAAAAAGTGCACCTACAACCATATGTACAAAAACAGTTGACAAAATACCTTAGTGACAAACTCAGTGAAACTCAAAAAAAATTGTGGGAATTTCAAGATATTCCTAGGGGGTATCTTACAAATATCCTCAAGCATGATGGCTAAACAATGTGCTGCACATGGAGTCCACCAAATGGTTGGGTATTTTTCCTCCAACGTCCTCATTGCAACATAGTTGGAGGAATTATCTCTAATGACTTGTACAACATTCTCCACACCCACCACCTAAACTTATTCATCCAAAAGGCAAAATATTGATTGTGCATCTTTCACCTGATTAGATGCATCCACTGATTTAAGAAACATAGTTCTTTTTGGCAAGCAATTAGAAAATAAAGAATGGTATGGTATCTTCCATCAGTGCATCTATAAAGTATTTTGTGCTCCCTATTTTACTATATGACTTGAACTCTATGAGGTATCCATCTATTCTTTGAACCTTATTTTGTAAAAATGGCCCCTTGATATCATGAAAACTAGGACCTCTGAAGCCCAGACCACATGAAGCTACAATGTATAACATAAGTTGATAAAGTGAAAAATTAGTAGCACTGGAAAGTATGTCTACATTAAATCACCATCTAGCAATGCATTCTCACATAACCTCCTCCCCCATCTTCCATTGGCATCAATGGTGGCCCGAGCACCAAGGGTTGTGTGAATTACAAATAAAGAGTCAAGCCTTTTGCATGGTCTCTTCAAGTTTAAATTGGATGAATTAGGGCCAAAAACATGTTCTTCTCTATGTCCAATAGGAAAACTAGAGGGTTCTTCAAAACTAGGCATTTGATTTTCATGGTCATCATCATTCTCATCATAAAATAACCTTAAACTTCTCTCTCTTTTTGCATCTTCTTAGTCTTTGCATTATCTACTTGGAAAGCTTCAACGTGACCTAGCATCTCGGCTGTTAGATCATTAGAGACTTTTGGGCAAGGTTTTATATCCCCTCTTGCATGTGTTAAGTGTTGTTGCAGCCTATGGATCCCTCTCCCACCAACCCAACCAACTTTATCCTTACAATTAGTTGCATATCATTTTCCTCTCATCATTAAATTGGCAATGCCCACGTGCTAGATCCCTCTTATCTTGGAGCCATGGCAACTTTTACACCAATCCAAAAAGAAATTTACAAATAAAACCCCAAAAATTCTTATTTACTATGAAAAAACAACAATTGAAAAAAAAAAAAAAAGCTTTGACATACCTTCACAAGCCTTCCAAATTTAGATAAGAAGAGCAACTCCGAACAGCTAGAAAAACAACTCTACAACAACCCAAGTTCTGAAAATGAACCCTTGAATCAGTTCCAAACCAGCCCAAGAAATTTTTAAAAAATAGTCCCTTGAAACAGTTTCAAATCTACCCAAGAAACTCATCCCAAAAATTCTCCAACTTAGCCCTTCAACCAGCTCTCCAAATCTGCGCAGGAATTCTTCAAAATAGCCCTACAAACAGCTCTCCAAAGCCACCCAAGAAACTCAGCTAAAGAATTCAAAATAGCTCCAATGAATTGTGTGAGTGAAATGGAGTGGGGAAACATCTTTAAATAGTTTTAGTAGGGACTTAGGGTTAGGTATTTTGCTTGCACTTTACTTATTTTATTGTTTTTCTAATTTTATTGTTTGTGGTCCCTAGCCACGTTGTATGACATTGTACAGAATTGGCCATTACTGGTTTGGAAACCTGATCGGACTGGTATCTACGAGCTCCCCACAATCCTGTGTGCCCTCATCCTCCAAGTGCGAGGTATCCATTGTGATGGTTTCCCCTTCTGTAACTCAGTTGAGCTAGAAAAAGGTATCCAACTTTTCCACCTGATCCCGAGCCGTGGACTCAGTGGATCCATCATACGTGGGAAAAGGTATCCTCCCAATGGTACGTTGCAACTCTAAGCTCTGCATGCTAGACCCCCCACTGTTCCTTCCTTTTTCATCCTACTTGAGCTGGCAGTAATCTCTGAAGGACAAAGCTGCTCTGGAGTCTGAATATTTCCCCCATGGACTGCCATTCTCGAAAATAATCTCCCATGGGTATATGATCATGCCGTCTACCTTGCTCACTCGGTACTGAAGGTAAAAACGTAGGCATCGTGGTTTTGGTTGGCCTACTGAAGGTTGGCAAGTGAGTGGCTGGTAGAGGGTGGGCACACTGTTGTGAGACCCCTGAAGTCTCCCCAAATAGGAACTCATGATGGATTCCCCAAATAGGAACTCATGTTGGATTCTCTTATCCCTATTCTGTTGCTTGAGTCCTTCCAACATTCCCTTTTGTCCTTTGGCTAAGTCATTTAGGGCCTTTAAGATGCTACCAAATGTTGCTTCCCCTTTGCTCCTTGACTCCTCCATATTTGCCACCTCTACCGCCTTTGGTGTGTAATGATCTGCCTATCTTCTGGTGTCATAAACTGCGTGCTCCACAAGTTGAGCCAAGTCTATGAGCTCTGATACCACTGTAATATCCCAAAATGGGAAAATGACAGTAATACAAGCAAAATAGACTAAAAAATACAGCAACAAGGAAAACACCATTGAAACACAGAATTTGGAGCCAAAATCATTGTTGAGCCATTTTATTAATATGTTGGGAGAGAGTACAAATGAGGTGTTAAAAAAGATTGCACCTGGGCCTGCTCAAGGCAAGCTGAAGGACAACTCAAAGCCAAATAAAACTCCTGTTGGAAACTGCTTTACGTGGCTCAATGACTGCGCTGCCTAACCCAGAAAATGTTGTTGCTGGTCCCAATGAAATGTTGTTAGGGCCTGCTACGCTGCTCAAAAAATTATGGGATTCTAACCACGGACTCTGCTCAAGAAACCCACAATAACCCGTAAAGGAATTGGCCAGATATTGACTTCGGAAATTTAGCCAAATTTTCCCTTAGCTCCTCTAGCTACTGGCTGAGTTAAGACCTCTGTTTGACACCTCAAACCTGCCCAGAAATTTTTTCCAAATTAATCTTGGCTTCTCCTCAATAAACCCAGAAAGGGTTCGTCCTAGTTTTGACCTCGAAAATTGGCCCTCTTGGGCTTGGCTCACCCAACTGCTGGGAAATTCGACTCTTAGTTGAAACTGTTGGTAGATGTCTCCAAAATGTTGCCAAAATCACTGGTAGAGGTGGCTAGCCTCCCCTCCAAATCCTTCGGCTGAACTCCTCTTCTCTCCCACACTCTCGGCACTTCCTCTAGTTTGCACTACGCAGTCTCTGCTACCTCTATGCAGTCCTGAAGGGACTACACACTCCTACTGTTGCTGCTATGTCAACTCCTCACCAAAATTGTGGAACTACTCTCCTGAGCAGGCACTCGAAGTCCCTCGAGGTAGCAGTTGAGATCTTTGCCTGAAGATCTCGTGTGCTAAACAATGCGGCAGACTTGGTACCCAGCACAAGCGTGCTATGTCAAGATGACAAACAAAATAGAAGATGAATGAATGAGGAAATGAGTTGCCTTCACTTCCTTTTATCAATTGGGCCCACCATGGACTACACATTCCCCTCATCCAGCCACTCACTGTGCTGCCCCCATAGAGCCTCTCCCACGCTACCACCTAGGGAGTTGCCTCCAAATCGAATGTTGGCAACATGGACCCCACTAAGGCCGCATTTTTTCCTTGTGAACTGTAGGAGTAGGTTGTAGTTTTTCCCTTAATTATTAATTCTGGGTCCCCACCCACCTTATTTCTACTTGACATTAGTAAAATCAAAATTTATCAAAGATTAGTATCCTAATTAGCAGAATTGCTAATTGGGGATATTACAAGAAGTCAGTTTATATCTGATGGATAGACTACTATATATAGGGCAACTCTGCCTCGCCTTGGACAGAATTTGGTCAAGCATCAAGGACAAGAAAAGAAGTATGAAGTTCACAAGAGAAGAAGCCTATAACCAAGCGAAGGAAGGAGGACCATAACTAAGTTTATTTTCTAATTTGTTTTGGGTTAATCCACCCCACAAGTGAGAGAATTTGATGTTGTCTACTGCAGAAGGAGCCGAGGTATCACAGTCACACTTGAAGGTCAAATCGAGGAGAAAGTTCAGTTAGATCTCAAGCCGAGTTGCCAAAGAGATCAAGGGATCAAATCATTGTCTATCCCTCACACATGTTGCGGCTATGGTTTTTCTGTAGAAGACAAGGGTTGCAAGTCCGAATCTAGAAGCTGAAATCTGAAGGGAAGTTGAGTCATAAAATGAAGCAAGCAGTTTGATCATCATTGACTCAAGGAAGAAGAAAGAAGCCTTGTGACTTGGTCTTGGAGTGGTCAATAGGTTTCGTGTGTTTTCCAAATGACCCTTCAAGCCCTTCTTATAATCTTCTTGTTGAAACTTCAATAGTGGAGATTAAATCTCTAATCAACGGCTAAGATTAACTTTTGACTTGATCTGCTTTTTCTAGAACATTCACACCCATATTCTATTAATTCACTTTAATTATTTTATTTTACTAAGTTTGGACTTATGGTCCTTTTAAACTAATTATTTTTTTCCATAAAATACATTTCGGGTGGAATTTCCCAAAACGATTTTTTGGGTTATCTAGAATACATGTGTTTAAGCCTCCCTGCAAATTTTTCGACTTAGAGCACATCCGATGCTACCAGAAATCAACATATCATACTATTTATTGTCATTTTGTTCATTTTGGTAAAACCCTAACTTTAGGGTTCGGTGTAAAACCCTAGCCTTTTGGTGCTTAGGGTATGTTTGTTAGAAAATTAGAAAGGCAGAAAGATTTTCTTGTTCTTGATATTTTACTTGTGATGTTCCTTAGTTCTTATTAGTTTCTTATTATCTTCTTTCTTCTTAGTTCATCAAGCAAATATCAAAGTAATAGCACATAGATCAAGGACACCAAATATAGGCCAACAGCCAGGGCAAAACCCCACTCTAGGGGAAAACACAGCCAGTAATTCTTCCTTCAATAGTTTTCCAGAGACTCTAGACCTTAACACACACTTCCTCCACACCAAGTCAACTTTCCTTTTGATCCTCCTTTCGACCTAGCAGCAGCAGCAGCACTATGCAGCACTTCCTTCAACCTAGAAACTTCGAACTTGCTTATGGGACTTCGATCTTGCTTCAGGGAGTTCGATTTTGACCCAATACAACTTCTCAAGGCACCAACATCCAGCAAAAGTGACTTCAACCTATTCTTCTCTTGGCAGCAGCAACTGGCAGCAGCAAAATAATGAGGGACTTCGATCTTCCAATCTAGGGCACGTGAGAGAGAGAGAGACACCAAAATTTTGATTTTCCTCCAGTCCTTCAGCTTGTCCATACTCACAAACTTTTTGACTTCTTCCTTGACTTCGCACTTTTTCCAATGCAGCAGTAGATATCGAATTTTTGTGTTTGAGAGAATGTCCTCCAAATGAATTCGATCTGCTTGTATATATAGGCTTGAGGTGAGCTCGAATTCCTGGAGTTGAGGCCAACTTAATCACATTAAGGCTAACTTGGTATGGAGGTTCCAGAATTCATTTTTCACTCAGTATTAAACCTTTTTACATTATTCAAAAGCCCAAGAGGGGTCAATTTAAATCTGTAATGGTTCTATAAACTCATAATAAATCCTAGAAGTCCACAACAGGGGCTCTAACCTCAAATAATATGACTCAAGCATGAAACCCATGCTTTAATAAGTCATTTAATAACAATAAAATTATTTTCTTTATACTTTTGACAAGTACATCATATTTTGACTCAAGTACAATTTATGAAGACCGAACCTAGTTACAATCTTCAACACTCCCTCTTAACTAGGGAGGTATTCATAATATACAAGTACAAGGAAGATCTCAATTATGTGAACTATGAAGAATTTTTAGGCACCTCAATACCATGGACTAGATTCCTGACCAAGGCAATCTATCCAAGTGGGACTAAGATGGACTAAAGCTTTCAGCCTCTATAAGTACCATTAGGCTTACTTACTAACCATCAACCCAGGGAACTAGGTGCACATCCACCCGATGCCACCCTCCCTACCAGACATCAAAACAAAGTGTCGGCCCGATGTCTTTCCAGGCAATGCTTCACTCGCAAAGCCTCAACAACAAATCTCTCCCAATCAAACTGATCGGTAACCATCATGCTTATCAAACCTTTGAGAGATTTACTTGTACAAACACAACCCCAATCAGCAATACATTTTCAAATATACATCATTAAAAACAAACCTTCAGGGTCTCGATGTTGCTCTTCAACTTATCTCAATATGACTATGAATCTTTGAGAGAAGATTCCTTAATCATTTGCTTTCCTACTTCACATGTAGCAACATATCTTTCAGAGTGTATTCTCCAATCAAAAACTATGTTGTGCCCCTCCTCTTAACCAGAGAGATTTCTTCTATCCAGGCTCCCTCTTAATGTAGGGAGATTAACTTCTTCCTTTGGTGTTGGAGAATCTTTCATGGCTTCCATCCTTCTCATCAAGCTTATCATATCAACTTCTCTTTCAGACATCTTCACCAACTTGTATATGATGTACCTGCACAACTTAGATAGCAAGTACAACCAAAGTTGTAGAAGCATGAAGTTAGTCATAACGAGATCTTATAATAGCAAAAGCATTTAGACTTTACAAACATAATCATCAAGAGACTATACTTCAATACTTCTAGCCCAGGTTTGTTACAAACCCTTAGTCATATCAGCAACTCAATCAAGACGACAGAATATTAGTTTTGTCATATAGCGATCCCTAGAAATAAGTCAAAAAAATAAAGGTATCTAATAAATTTCGAAAGTCATATGATAGATTTTCCACTAGGGTTTCATGTGAACCCTAGATTTCATACAACCAAAACAATCACAGCATGATCAACATGAATAGCTTCTACTAGGGTTTGATGTAAACCCTAGATTTCCCTAACATCATCCTAAAACTTCAAACTTTTGACTAGGGCTTGTTTCCAAACCCTAGGACTTATGACCATTAGTAATTAGGTCAACACACATATCTAGGAAATCATCATTAAACATGAGCATTTCATATGTCAGGCAATATTTATACATTAGACATATATCAATCAAGCTAGGGATTTAACATAATGGACACATACCTAGGGTTTTATCCCTAGAAGCTTACTATAAAGACAAGAGCATTACTTACAGACCCAACCAAACCCTAATAATTTAGGGTTTTATTTCAGACTATAACAAACCCTTCTTTATCAACACTTCAAGGGTTCGGGATTTCGGATGACATCATTTCAACCCTAAGAAGTTAGGGTTTTCATTATCTTACCAAAAACCCAAACATGACATCATTATGATAGCAATTACTTCATCAATATCCCTAATTAGGTTTAGGGTTTCACACATTAATAGCATAACCTTAGCTTAGGCTTTTCCAGAGAACCTTTTTAGGGTTCTTTCAAACAATTAAAGATATAAAGTGGGTAGATTTATCAGATGATGAGTCACCCCCAACAAGAATCTTTAAGATTCAAGAGAGCTAGACATAGAAATTGTTAGTAATGTAGAATTCATATGCCAAAGAGAATAACAAAGTTTTTTGATCCAAGACATACCTTTGTTTCTTTACAAACCTTTTTAACTTCAATGCTTTGTCCTATGATGCCTTCTTTCATATTCCTTGAGCATTTAGCAAGTCTTTTCCTAGACAAGGAAACAGAGGTAGAAAGGTGATTAGTATTTAATATAAGCAAAACTTTAAACATGTATATGAAACCAAAACTGAGAGGGAGTGAGATACTTATCTTGAGGAGTTGTTGTGGGCTCCCTCCAAAGCTTTTGAGGGATACCTAAAACTTATAAAACAAGAAAATGTCTTTTCCAAAAATATGTTGAATCTACAAATAAATATAAAATATACAAATGAAATATCTAAAGCTAAGATCAAGGGGCTTAGTAGTGTAAGTCCCTTATATGATTCTCTTTGGGTTTCACTCTCTTGGGAGAGGCTTTTTCTTCAGTCGCATTTGCATGATCTCTTTCTCTTTTCTTATTTCTAGGATTATCGAGACACTCACTTCTATAGTGACCCATTTTATGACAATGATAGCATTCTATCTTGGACATGTCAACTTTCTTTCTTGGCCCCTTCTTTTTGGAGTTTCGCTTGTGATGAGCAATGTAGGCATTTGAGACTTCTTCATTGTTGGTTGATAATGATATTCTTAACTCTTCTTGACTACAGGCTGTCCATAGTTCCTCAAAAGTGGGAGCTTCTATCCAGTTGTTAAGACATGAAGCAAAAGCACTCCAAGAAGGTTGCAACCCTAATAAGGTTGTGATCACAAGTTCCTTGTCTGGCACTATTTCATCAATGGCAAGAAGATCATCTCTTATTCTTGTTATCTTCACAAAGAAAGTGGCCACATATCTTCCTTAGTCATCTTAGTGGTCCTTAGTTCATTTTTCAAGCTTGCTACTTTTCCAATGTTCTTGATGGTAAATAGTTTTGACAAGGCTTCATACATTTCTTGAGCATGGTCAATGTTAGCTATGTAAGGGGCAAGGTTGTCATTTATGCCTTCAACCATTAGAGTCATGGCTACCAATTCCAATTCCCTATATTTCACCTTATCTGCATCACTAGAGTCTTTTGTGGGTTCTTTACGTTTCCCTTCACTACAATACTATGTTCTCTCAAGGATGAGGTCAATCCTATTCTTCCAAGATCTATAGTTTGATGCTCCTTCAAGCTTGTTCTCTCCCTTGATTGTGTTAGACATATTTCTTGAAGATAGTGAAACTTATTTCCTTAAAGAGCTTCCTCTTATGATTCCTTGATCAATTCCTTGAGATTGCCTTTTCCTTCTTTCTTCACCAAAGCTCTGATACCATGTTAGAAAATCAAAAAGGCAGAAAGATTTTCTTGTTCTTGATATTTTACTTGTGATGTTCCTTAGTTCTTATTAATTTCTTATTATCTTCTTTCTTCTTAGTTCATCAAGAAAATATCAAAGTAATAGCACATAGATCAAGGACACAAGCCAGCAGCCAAGGAAAAACCCCACTCTAGGGGAAAACCTAGTCAGTAATTCTTCCTTCAATAGTTTTCCTGATACTCTAGACCTTGACTCACACTTCCTCCACACCAAGTCAGCCTTCCTCTTGATCCTCCTTTCGACCTGGCAATAGCAGCACTATGCAGCACTTCCTTCGACCTAGAAACTTTGACCTTGCTTCTGGGACTTCGATCTTGCTTCAGGGAGTTCAATTTTGACCCAATACAACTTTTCAAGGCACCAACATCCAGAAAAAGTGACTTCGACCTATTCTTCGCTTGGCAGTAGCAACATACAGCAACTGGCAGCAGCAAAACAATGAGGGACTTCAATCTTCCAATCTAGGGCACGTGAGAGAGAGAGAGAGAGAGAGACACCAGAATTTCAATTTTCCTCCAATCCTTCAGCTTGTCCAAACTCGCAAACTTTTTGACTTCTTCCTTGACTTCGCACTTTTTCCAATGTAGCAGTAGATATCGAATTTCTGTGTGTGAGAGAATGTCCTCCAAATGAGTTCGATTTGCTTGTATATATAGGCTTGAGGTGAGCTCAAATTCCTAGGGT
Source organism: Pinus albicaulis (assembly GCA_034641835.2). Lineage (NCBI taxonomy): Eukaryota > Viridiplantae > Streptophyta > Pinopsida > Pinales > Pinaceae > Pinus > Pinus albicaulis. The sequence continues at coordinate 1,087,748,429 of CM076579.1, read as the reverse complement.
TGAGGCCAACTTCATCACATTAAGGCCGACTTTGTGTGGAGGTTCCATAATTCATTTTTGACTCAATTTTAAACCTTTTTACATGATTCAAAAGCCCAAGAGGGGTCAATTTAAATCTGTAATGGTTCTATAAACTCAGAATAAGTCCTAGAAGTCCAAAATGGGGACTTTGACCTAAAATAATATGACCAAGCATGAAACCCATTGTTTAATAAGTCATTTAATAATAATATAAATTATTTTCTTTATTCTTTTGACAAGTACATCATATTTTGACTCAAGTACAATTTATGAAGACCAAACCTAGTTACAATCTTCAACAATGTTAACAATAATGATGAAACCCTAGTCCACTTTGGGTTTGTTGATAAATTCTAGAACCTATGATGAAATCCTATTCTCTTGATGCTCAGGGTTTGTTGATGTTATAGAACCCTAAACTTTTAGGGATTGTTGCTGATGTCTAGGCTATATGATAAAACCTTATAATTTTAGGGTTTGGTGAATTAGGGTTTATGACAAAACCCTTGTAATAGTTAATATAAGAACCTAGAAATGAAACCCTAGAAAGGAGGATCAAAATAAGGAAGCCGAGAAGAGCAGTGAAGGATAGTGACAAGGGTCTTGGAAATATACTTATGTCAAGGGTCTTGGTCATGGTCTCGGTACTTGTCAATTGAAGGTCTATAAGAAGAATTTCTAATCAGGTTTTCCTCTCAAAGAGTGAGAGGCTCTGGCCCTGGCTTGCAAGCCTAAATATTGTGTCTCTTGTGTATTTGATAATTGACTTGATGAGAAGAACTTAATAATCTAACAAAGACAAGATCTAAGGAAGAAGCATAAAGAATTCACAAGTAATTATCAAGAAGAGAAATTTAATAAAGCCCTCAATTTCTCAACACAAAGGGAGCCAGAAACCACTATATATAGGCAACAACTCGACCTCATTTGGACATAAGACAAGCAAGTTCGATTTGTACTTGTTGGAGAAGAAAAGAGGAGTGAAATACCTAAAGGAGAAAACCCTAGCGAAGAAGGAGACACTTGTCAAGCAAGAAGAACCCGAATTTTTTTCTCTTTTGCCACACGTGTGAAGTTTCTGGGTTGCCGCTGGAAGGCCGAAATTTGAGATCTACAATAGGACCGAAATTATGGGAGTTGGCGGGCCAAAATTCTATGTTGTAGCTTTGTTGAAGTTGTTTGACTAGAAGAGACTACTAAAGTTTGGTTAATCATCTTGGAAGGCTAACTTGGTGGAGTGAGGAAAGTCTTTTGGTCTAGTCCTAGATCTTGGATTGTTTCAACTGATTGGAATCTACTAGTTGAAGAGTTTGATTGGGTTTAGCCTTGGCTAACTGCGTATATCTATTGTCATTGATCTTCATGTTGTCGATTTGATGATTGCTTGATGAGAAGAAGATAAAAGAAGAACATAAAGAAAGTTAATAAGAATACAAGAATATCACAAGTAATTGTCAACATAAGAAAATATTTTTGCCTTTCTGATTTTCTAACATGGACCTAGTGTCAATGCTTGAAAAATTGGTCTTGGCATATTTACCCAACACGTAATGCTTGCATAGCTCATGTTGCTCGACCTTCGGTACTGGCGGCCCTGTCACTATCTTCCTGAGCACATTAAGCGCTCCATGATGAAGATGCGCCATCCTCTTGTGCCACAACTTTCCCAACCCTTTGCTACAACTCACCAATGCATGTGTTGGCTCAAACTGCAATCGAAACAAGTTGCCCTTCCTGAACCCTATCACTTTCGTTGTCTTGGAGTTCTTGGGCCGAATATTCACTTTAACCTCGTCAAAGGTCACATTGTAACCCTTGCCCTCCAAGGGAGCAACTGAGATCAAATTCTTTGTCATACTTGGAACATACAACACACCCTCTACCAACAACGGTTTGTCGAACTCCCTCTGAAACTTGACCATGTCAATACCAGTTGGATGGTACTTGGCATTGTCTCCAAGCCCTATGTAGAAATCAAACTCTTTCCCCTTCAAATTGATGAAATACCCTTTAACTCTCGTCATACGACAAGAAGCCCCATTGTCAATATACCACACATTGGTGGCAACTGAGCTCGAGAGACATGAAATGAGCAAAAACTCATTCTCAAATCGTACTGCAAACTCATTCACCTATATAGTCGCAACAACTTATACTTGCAATCAGGCTAGTATTCAATGCAAAACATATATGAGGACTAGTAATCACAATATATAAAAGGAGCCAATCAACTACCTATAGAAATAAGGATCTACAAAATCCAAATTTAAATTAGCATATAACTTCAAATTTGGAACGATAGGAGTGGCCAAGGGTTTAGAATCCAAAATTCAAAGTCTCTTCAAACTCTTGATTAAGTATTTCCCCTGTCCAAGGAATACCTCACTTGTATGTTGTAATATTCCAAATTAGCAATCAGCTAATTGGAATATTAATTTTGTCAATTTTGCCTTTTTCCTAATGTTAGCAGAAAAATAAAGTGGGTAAAGGTGACTCACAAATAAATTTGATGATTAAATCACTTTCCTAAAGTCACCAAGGCAAACATTAGTGTTGGAGTGGAACCCGTGGGGCAAGGCAAACATTAGTGTTGGAGTGGAACCCGTGGGGCCAGCAACACGCAGTAGACATCAGCCTAGTGGTAACGCAGGAGAGGCAACAGTGTAGGCAGCACAGGGGCAGTGTGGGGACAACAAGGGGACAACAGCTGCGCAGTGATTGGAAAGCAGAGGTGGCAGCGCAGTCCAGTGGGGCCCAAGGGAACATTGGGGGCTCAGCTAGGTAAAAGAGGATGAGAGCAGCTCATTCCTCATTCATTCAGTCATCAAATGATTTTTTGTCTGGTAAACCAGAAGCACGCTTGAGCTGTTTAGCTGAGTATGCAAGTGTTGTTTAGCACAGAGATTTCCAAGCAGAGATCTCAACCTCATCCTCGGGGGACTTCGAGCGCCAGCACAGGAGAGGAGTTTCAATCAGTTTTGGAGAGATATACCACAGGTTCACTTCAAGATTACGCAGTCCCTTCCAGGACAGCGCAGTCAACTAGGGAGTTACACAATCCAACAGTGGAGCAGCTTCGGGGAAGGAAGAAGACAGATATTTCAACCAGGAGTTTTGTGAGGGGGTCTGCCCTTCCTTAGCAGAGTTCTTGAGCAGTTTCCAGCAGTTGTTTCCAACCATTCAGTCAGGAGCCCAATGTGCCCAGCAAAATTGCGTACCCACTCAAGAGGGTGAATTTTCGGGGTCAGCATTTCGAAAAACCCTTCGTGGGTTTTTCTAGGTTTGTTGTGGAGAGTCCGGTGTCCAAATTCCGGAATTTTCTGAGCAGTAGAACAACCCCAATACGCAATCCATTTCTAGCCAGCAACAGCATTTTCCAGACCGGGCAGCATAGAGGAGGAGCCACGCAGAGCAACAAGCAGCAAGGATTTTTTAGCAGGGATTGAGGGATTATTTCAGCCTGCCTTGTGCAGGCCATGGTGCCACTTCCTAAGCACCATTTATGCCTTTCCCATTCAGATAAATTAATAAAATGGCTCAGCAGTTTTAGCTCAATTCATGGTGTTTTTTATGTGTATTTTTGTTTGCTGTAGATTTAGTCTTTGTATGCTTTATATTACTGTTTGTTCCCAATTTGGGATACTAGAGTGGTATCAGAGCTCATAGACTTGGCTCATCCTGTGGAGCAATTGGTCTATGACACCAGAAGATAGAGAGTACGTTACATACCAGAAGCAGTGGTATAGAAGCAAAGAGCGTAGGCTTGAAATCACCCCTAATCAATAAGACAGTGTTCCGGTGGAGGAAGGCAAGGGGAAGGCACCAATGGCAGAGGAAAGAGATGAGGGGAAGGAGTTTGGTAACCTCCTCCTAAAATCAGTGCAGGAGCTCTCCAAGAAGATAGAAGGGACGGGTTAGAAGTTTGTCGGAGAGAATGGGCAGAGGGGAATTTCAGAATGGAGAAGGATCCAGTACCTCCCATAATTTGCTTGAGCATAACACTACGCAACAGGTATTGCCACGCACCCCACCACACTACCATGCCCACATTCTTGACTTCAGGGACAGGAGCAGGAGGACCAAAGTGTTCGGCAAAAGCTTGGGTTGAGAAGCTGGACATCTACTTTCAGCTGAACCAAATGGCAGAAGTGGAGATCATCAAGGTGGCAGTGTTGCATCTCGAAGGAGAAGCCCATGATTGGTGGTTCCATGGGATGACTATGTTGGGTCACGCGGGAGTGACAGCGTATGATGAGTTCACCTGGAGGTTGATAAAGAGATTTGATCGGAAAAACCCGGAGGAACATTTTGTCGAGCTAACCAAGCTCAAACAGACGGGGAACCCGAAAACTTACATTTCCAAGTTCTTGAAGCTCTCAATGATGGTTCCAGACTTGTCTGTGCCCAGGTGAGTGTACATGTTTATTGACGGACTGGCTGAACCTTTGTGTGGGCTAGTCAGATCTACTAGGCCTACTATGTTGCAAGATGCAACAGGGGACTAGGGACTTGTAGGACGTTATACCGAGGACAAGGGCTCCTTTCCCCCACAGACCAGCGTTCCAGCAGAAGGGGAAGGAAGTGAGAGCCCCACCCCCGAGAGGGAACCAGGGCCGAGGAGCTTTGGATGATGACACCCAGAGAGACTTGAGACAGAGGAAGCTTTGCTTCACTTGCCAGGAGCCCGGTGGTCATCAATGTTCCGGAGGGAAGGCACATTTCATTGAGGTCTTCTCCGACGGTGAAGGGGAAGTGGAGGCGTATGAGGAGTTGGAGGGAGATGCCAGCACCAGTGCACCAGGAGTGGGTCATCCACCACCACCTCCCCCAGCCGCAGCAGCAGCGTTTGCACCCACAGGAGGGGTCCTTGTATCCTTGCGGGGAGTTCCCAAGTACTTGACGTTGAGGGTCTGAGGGACAGTTCAGGGGAAGTGTGTCTGAATGTTAGTGGACAGCAGGGCCATGCACAACTTTATCGATGCCCAACTGGTACAAAGGAGGGGCATACAGATAGAGACCTTTGATGGGTTCTCTGTGTTGGTTCCAAGTGCCAGGACTATGCAGTGCATGCGATATGTTCCAACATTAGCAGTGACCATGGGGATATACACGGTGACAGATCATTTTTTGTGGTCGATATTCCAGATACCAACATAGTGTTGGGTGTACAGTGGCTTATCACACATGGGATGGAGGCAGATTTCTGAAAAGGAGACATAGAGTGGGCAGTGGAGCTGAGGATTTCAGAAGCAGGTGTCTCAGGTCAGCCTGTGCACCCGAATGTGCAGACTATCCTAGACAATTACTCTACGGTTTTTGGGGGCATTCCACCAAGACAGCCACCGAACCGAGGGTTTGAGCACACCATTGAGTTGGAGCAAGGCATCCAGGCAGTGATTACCACTCCCTACAGGTACCCCAAAGCCTATAGGGATGAAATTGAGAGAGCCATACATGAGCTCTTAGCATTGGGACACATCGGGCCCAGCACTAGTCCCTTTGCTTCTTCAGTGGTTCTAGTGAAGAAGAAGGACGGCACACTGCAGATGTGCATAGATTACATGGCATTGAACAAGAATACCATGAAGAACCGCTACCCCATCCCCAGGATCGATGAGTTGATGGACGAGTTGAGGGGAGCGAAGTTCTTCTCCAAGATCGATCTAAGGTCAAGGTACCATCAGATCAAGGTGAGGGACCAGGATGTCCCCAAGACTGCATTTCGTTGCCACTACGGCCATTTCGAGTTTTTGGTGATGCCCTTTGGGCTGACCACGCTCCGACCACATTTTAGTCTTGCATAAACCACATCTACCGTGGTCAGTTGAGGAAGTTCGTGCTGGTATTTTTCGATGACATTCTCATCTACAGCCACACATGGGAAGAACATTTGCAGCACATTGAGGTTGTACTGCATATCTTGGAGGAGCAACATTTCTATGCCAAGTTGTTGAAGTACGAGTTTGGGCTTACAGAGATGCTCTATTTGGGGCATATTATCGGAGTGGATGGAGTGAGAATCCATGAGGAGAAGATCCGGGCCATCCGGGATTGGTCGGAACTCGAAGAACGTGACGGAACTCCGAGGGTTTGTAGGCATCTGCACCTACTACCGAGAGTTCGTCAAAGGATTTTCACAACTCGCAACACCCCTCACAGATCTCACCAAGAAGGGGTAGGCGCAGTATTGATGCAGGGGGTCATCCTATAGCTTTCGAGAGCCGGAAGCTACTGCCACATGAGAAATTGTACCCCATATACGACAAAGAGATGATGGCCATCATGCATGCGCTAGCCAAGTTCAGGCAGTACCTTGTGGGGAACAAGTTCCGAGTGAGGACTGACCACAATAGTCTTCGATTCTTCGTTAAGCAGAAGAAGTTGCAGGAGAGACAGCAAAAATGGGTCAGCGAGATCCAAGCCTATGATTTTGACATCGAGTATGTCAAGGGGAAGAACAACATGGTGGCAGATGCATTATCACGGAGACCGACAGTGCTATCATTGATGAGCATTGACGCAGACTAGAGGGCTCAGCTTTTGGTGGAGTACTCCAAGGACCGTTTTGCATGTGAGGTACTAGAAAAACAGGTGACAAATGACTAGTACCGGGTGATGGATGAGGTCATTTATTATCGTGATCGGATCTTCTTGACAAGAAACTCCCAACTCAGGGAGAATATCTTGCATGCAGCTCATGACTCACCGCTTTCAGGCCATCAAGGGTTCATGAAAACATACAGGGCCATCAGGGAGAGGTTCTCATGGAAGGGCCTCAAGGAGGACGTACTTCGGCATGTCCGAGAGTGCGCAGTTTGTCAGCGAAAAAAAGGAGAGTTGAACCACTTAGCAGGTTTGCTACAGTCGCTTCCCATTCCGGAGGGGTAATGGGAAAGCATCTACATGGACTTCATCACCAGATTGCCCATGGTGCAGGGCAAGGATTACATCTTCGTAGTGGTTGATCGACTGATGAAGTATGCTCATTTCTTCGCCATCTCAGCCCGGTACACTGCTTCACAGGTAGTTAAGTTATTTTTCCGAGATGTTTTCAGACTCCATGGTCTTCCAAAGACCATAGTCAATGACAGGGACAGTCGTTTCATGGGAGGCTTTTGGCAAGAGTTATTCCGTTTGATGGCTACAGAGTTAACACCCAGCACCTGTTACCACCCACAGATGGATGGACAGACTGAGATAGTGAACAAGTGGCTGGAAGGCTACTTGAGAAACTACGTCACGGGGCAGCAGAAGGCTTGGCTACGCTGGCTTCATTTAGGGAAGTACTATTACAACACAACATTCCACATGTCCATCAATTCATCTCCATTTTACGCTTTATATGGTTATAATGCTTTAACTTTTGTTGATGTGATGTTTGGGGATAGCAAGGCCCCCAGGGCCAAGGACTAGATCGAAGAGATCCAACACATACTCCGGGCTCTCAAGGATAACATAGCTACGGCACAGAACCAACAAAAACTATACACAGATAGAGGTCGCGTGGAGAGGCAGTTTGAGGTGGATGATTTGGTTTACCTCCGTCTTCAGCCGTACAAGCAGTCCACGTTGAAGCAGAAAGGAGCTGAGAAGCTCAAGCCCCGCTTCTATGGACCATACAGGGTGATTAGGCATGTTGGGGAGGTAGCGTATGAGCTGGAGCTGCCAGCCGGGAGCAGGATCCACAACATTTTTCACGTCTCATGCCTGAAGAAGGCTTTGGGACAGCAAGTGACAGCCACTATGGAGCTCCCACCTACTAATGATGAGGGGCATTTGGTGCTACAGACGGAGGCCATCTTGGAGACCCAGGAGAGGCATTTAAGGAGCAGGATTGTGAAAGAATATCTGATCAGATGGAGAAACCTTCCAGATGAGGATGCCACTTGGGAGGGGGAGAAAATCCTACAACATCCATCTTTGCAGTTGCTTGAGGACAAGCAACATTTTGGCGGGGAGGGTTGTAATATTCTCAATTAGCAGTCAACTAATTGGAATATTAATTTTGTCAATTTTGCCTTTTTCCACTGTTAGCAGAAAAATAAAGTGGGTAAAGGTGACCCACAAATAAATCTGATAATTTATTTCTTTCCTAAAGTCAACGAGGCAAACATTAGAGCTGGAGTGGGAACCGTGGGGCCAGCAACACGCAGTAGACATTAGCCTAGTGGCAGCGCAGGAGAGGCAGCAGCGTAGGCAACGCAGGGGCAGCGTGGGGATAGCAAGGGGACAACAGTTGCGCAATGGCAGCACAATGGTTGGCAAGCAGAGGTGGCAACGCATTCCAGTGGGGCCCAAGGGAACGTTGGGGGCTCAACTAGGTAAAAGAGGATGAGAGCAGTTCATTCCTCATTCATTCAATCATCAGCTAATTTTCTATCTGGTAAACCAGAAGCATGCTTGAGTTGTTTAGCCGAGTCTGCAAGTGTTGTTTAGCACAAAGATTTTCGAGCGAAGATCTCAACCTCATCCTCGGGGGACTTCGAATGCAAGCTCAGGAGAGGAGTTTCAGTCAGTTTTGGAGAGAGATACCACAAGTTCACTTCAGGATTACGCAATCCCTTCCAAGACAGCGCAGTCAGCTAGGGAGTTACGCAGTCTAGCAGTGGAGTAGCTTCAGGGAAGGAAGAAGACAGAGATATTTCAGCCAGTTGTTTTGTGAGGGAGTCAGCCCTTCCTTAGCAAAGTTCTTGAGCAGTTTCTAGCAGTTTTTTCCAGCCATTCAATCACGAGCCCATTGTGCCCAGCAGAATTGCGTACCCAACTCAAGAGGGTGAATTTTCGGGGTTAGCATTTTGGAAAACCCTTTGCGAGTTTTTATGGGCTTGTTGTGGAGAGTCTAATGTCCAAAACCCGAAATTTTATGAGCAGTATAACAGCCCCAACACGCAGTCCATTTCCAGCCAACTGCAGCATTTTCCAGACTGGGCAGCATAGAGGAGGAGCCACGCAGAGCAACAAGCAGCAAGGATTTATGAGCAGGGATTGAGGGATTATTTCAGCCTACCTTGTGCAGGCCAAGGTGCCATCTTCCTAAGCACCATTTGTACCTTTCCCATTCAGATAAATTAATAAAATGGCTCAATAGTTTTGGCTCAATTCATGGTGTTTTTTATGTGTATTTCTGTTTGTTGTAGATTTAGTCTTTGTATGCTTTGTATTACTGCTTGTTCCCAATTTAGGATACTACATATGTTATCAAACCTCTAGGCCCAAAAAATAATGCACATGATTGATGTCCTTCATATCAAATTCACTAATTGTCTTTTTGGTGCACCTTGCAATGTGCTTCTCAAAACTACCTAGAAGAATTAGATCATCTACATTCAAGACCATGACAAGCATATCAAATTTATCAAATAAACAAATAAATATTAGGATCTCCATCAATCTTAGTGAAGCCCAAATTCAGTAATTCCTCATGAAACCTTGAGTACCACGCATACAATGCCTACTCCAACCCATAAACAGCCTTATTCAACCTACATACATGGGTATCTCTCCATTGCATCTAAAAACCACTCTATTGATTAATGGATATTTCCTTCCTTATTAAACCATTTACAAAAGTAGTCTTTACATCCCTCTAGTGTAAAGACCAACCAAGAATGCATGCAAGAGAAATAATGTTTCTAATGGAAGTAAGGAGCAAATGTCTCCTCATAGTCAATTCCATCTCTCTGGGAGAATCCTCTGACTATGGATCTAGCATTGCACTTCCCTATCCTACCATCAACCACAATCTTCACCTTGTACAACCACCCAAGACTTATCATAGAATTCCCCTTAAGTCTTGGAACAATTTCCCAAACATTTTTCTTCGAAATGGAGTTATACTTCTCTATCATGGCATCTTGCCATATTGTCTTTGCAACTACATCCTCAAAACCAAAAGGCTTTGAATCAATGATAGAAGATATCAATTCAACATAATTAGGAAAATTCTTGGGGGCATGAATCACCTAAAAACAAGTCTTAAGTGCTCCTACTTCCTCTTGTGCCTTCTGCAAAGCATGGGAAAATCATCTCAACTCCCTAGCTGAACTAGATGGTAAAATAGTATTCATCCTACACTAGAACCTTGTTGATTTAAATCTGATTTTTCCTTTTCTTTCGAATTAGCATGTGAGACAAAAAGCTTTTCTCCCTCCTTGACCTCCATAGGAGGCACTTGAGGCTTAAAGGACCATGGATACTTGTCAGATTTCACATTTTGTCTCACTATTATCTTCTATTGTGATTGAAGATAGATCCAAAAAGCTTTGAAAGATTCACTGTAACCAACAAATATGTCCTTCATGTAAAAGATTCAAGTTCAGATTTTTCCTCATCAAGAATATGAATGATACACAAGATAACCAAATACATAAAAGAAAAATACCTAAGGTTTCTAACTAGTAAAAGCTTCTTTTGGTGGTCTTGTCTTTCAATATCCTGTGAGGACACATATTCAATATGTAGACAATTGTATCACATGCTTCTACCCAAAGACACATGGGCACATCTAAATCATGAACCATGGCCTTGGTTGTTCCTATGATGGATCTAGTCTTCCTCCCTGTAACCCCATTCTATAGTCTATTAAGAGTTGTAAGGTACTGCCAACTACTTGTCAATTCTTGCTTCCCTACAAAAGGCATCAAAATCCTTGGAGGTGTATTATGCTCAATTATCACCTTATTCTTCTTACCTGTTTGATTTTCCACAAGAGATTTAAACTCTTGGAACTTACTAAAGACTTCATCCTTGGTCCTCGTAAAGTAAATCTAGGTTTATCTAGAGAAATCATTAATGAAAGAAACAAAAAAATTACATATCAAAGAAGTTGATGTTAGTGGTCCACACACATTTGAATGAATCAAACCAAGAATCCCTTTTGATCTATGCTCATTGCTTAGAAAAGTAGTCTTGATGTGTTTTTCTAGTGCACAACCCTTGCACACTCTTGTCTTCTCAATCTTGAAATCCAACAATCCCTACACCATGTCCATCTGAATGAATCAAACCAAGAATCTCTCTTGATCTATGCTTATTGCTTGGAAAAGTAGTCTTGACGTGTTTGTCTAGTGCACAACCCTTGCACACTCTTGTCTTCTCAATCTTTAAGTCCAACAATCCCTACACCAAGTCCTTCAAGAGAGGGAATACTTTATAGTGCAAGTGACAGAATCTCGTGTGCCAAAGCTTGCACAAGTTGTAATTGTCACGCACTAAAGCTCCATGTTTGATCGGATCAGTGAGCAACCTATACATGTCACCCTCTTGCACACCTCTAACCAAAATTCAACCAATACCAAGGTTGCAATCTCTATTACCGACTTGCTAATCATCAAAGTTAACCACAAACCTAAGATGTGTCATGGCCAACACTAAAAGCAGAATCTAAGCCAAGCCAAAGAAAATACAAGACGTCATGAAGCTCAAGAACATCACTCGATGGCATGCAACATCCATTCTAGTGGGTTGAATATGTGGTATCATCACCCAACTCCACCTATGTGGCTGCCTTTTGCTCATGAAGCATGTTGAAAGCCTTATTGTTGAAGGTCGTGTGTCTAGATGCTCCACTATCCACATAGACCCTACAACAAAAATTGTGTTACTAGAAAGGAATGGAACCATGGAGAATGTTGTCTCGAGCTTGAATGCTAACTCATCCACTCTAGAAGAATTAGTACTCCCTACAAACTGCTCTATTGTTGTTGCTTTCCTTTAACCATTTCCTTCTTTGAACATCGAGATGCATGGTGGCCCATCTTATGGCACTTGAACACTTCACCTGATTGGAGTATTTCTTACCCTAGTTCAAAGAACATAAATCTTCCTTCTTTCCCTTTTGACAACTCCTGCATCCTCCTTTCTTACCTCCCCTCCTTACCTTCTTGGCGACAACTATGTTTTGGATCTTATCATCCACCTTTGGTGCAACTGTATCTAGTCTTGTCTCCTCATGGATGAAATCATCCCAAAGGTTCCAAAGTTCATAAGCTTCTCATGAGCTTAGACACCCCAACCAAATGGATCATGTTGTCGCTCAAATTGTACTTGAGAATGCGACAACGCTCAAGGCAGGGGTTGTCACTCTGATCTCATCCCTCTCTATTTAAGTTGTTTCCCTAAAGCAGGCTAAGGGGGTAGTCCTTATGAATGAGATGATGAGTTCGGGAGACACAACTGAATGGCCTAGCAACTTGGTTAAAGATAATTGGCAAGTTTGATTATTTAGCACAATTGGATTGAACCTTAGGATTTTTAAGTGTGAGACCAGTGCCTTTACAAATTATTTACTTCACAATACAGATTAAATTCCAAGTTACTGAATGAACAGTTGTTGCTAGGATGAAAACTAACCTATATGAGATGCAACACCTAAAACTAAGTGAGATGCAAACTCTTGGTTAATTTTAGTTAGAATGCCTATTATAGGTGAATCCTTTCTCTCAATTGTTTTGCAGTTAGTCTCGAATGTAGGTTGTAGAAAGAAGTCCAAAGGAAGAAGGCTAAGGCCTCATTAACAATACCTCCCGTAGAGTTCTAACCACCCAAGTGCCTCCGTTCCTACAACAGATTGTCTGCAAGAGAACTGCAAGGTCACCTATGTTAACCACAAATGAGGGTCTAAACTTCGCAAATTGGGTGAGAAAGGTGGTCCTATCTTCTTACAACCAAGCTTATGCTTGGTTGCATATTTTAAATATGCACTTCTAGTCCTAGAATGAAATGCAAGATGTGAGTGAAGACTTCAATGAGATAATTAATTAGATTAAGCACTCCAATAAGGCCAGTTATCTTAGATATTCAATATTAGAGAAATTTAGATGAAGCACTTAACAAGTAAATTGACAACTATCTCAAATGAAGCAAGGTGAACAATAGAGAGAGCACAATTAGCGAAAGATTAGTATTATGCCAATTGATTTCACTTATTAGATAAGAGAGTCCAATGAGACAAGATTATCAATGAAGAATGGCAATCCCAAGAGCTTATATTATGATTAGCAATATCAAGCAAGCAAGGTTCCTCAACAATATTTATTTGATTCGGAACACTTATTGCAATACTCAATTAGCAAGAGGAACTTGAAACCACAATATCTTAAAATATGATGCCCAAAGTGACAAGATCACTCAAAGGAAAACACTTTGAACTACTCCAATGCTTCAATGCTCACCAATGACATCCAATTATGAAACAAATGACAAGATATGCTATGAACTCAATTAACAAGATTAATAATGTTACCAATGCTTGATGACCAATTGAAGCACAATTATCTTCAGACGAGATTGCCAACAGTGATTTTCCATTAACAGTACCACTTAGAAAACAAACCATTTCTTACACAAGTAATTACTTTAACACTTTACTATTAGCTTAGGAGCACTTACATATGGGTTCTTATGAGTGTCAAGCCTTAGCAAAATAATTTCTCACTGCTGCAACCTTGTATATCAGAATTTAATGAACATATATCAGATCTATAACAGACTTATATCAGACTTCCATAATCACTTAGAACATCACAATTGAAAGCATATAAGTTGATTAGCCTTTTATGTTAAGTGTGCAATGTTCTTAGGCTTATGTGGAGTCTTTTTAGAGCACTTTAGAGATGATTACATGAAATTAATACCACTGCTACAAGGCTACTTGAGATTTGCTCAAAAAAACAGTGAGGAGAATAAAGGAGTAAGAGAGAAAACCCTTAGGCCTAGAGGCCTTGTGGATGGATAGATGAGCTTCCCCTATTGAGTTAGATCTTTTCAACCACCTGCAACAAAAATGTTAGCTTGAAAAAAATTATAGAGCAGCCCTCTTATGATTTGAAACTAGGGTTTCTAGGGTTGATTGGTAGATTAGTGAAGCTTCAAGGCCTTAAGATGTTTCCAATGACAAGCCTGCGAAACCAAGTATTAGCTTGAAAACTCAATGGATCAATGGCAAAATAATTATAAAACTCAACTCAAACCCTTGCCAAACTTACCATAATCCTCCAACCACAAATATTAGTGCCAAAATCAAATGCCCAAAACCACAAAATGCCCAGAAATATCCGTCGCTAAGGGATAAAGGCCTAATGAGGCCTGCAACTAAGGTGAAAAGGCCACCTAGGCCTACGGCCTAGGCTTGCGGCCAAGAGAAAAAAGCCCAAATTGGTTGTGACTGCCAAGAGAAAGGCCTTTAAGGCCTGCAGCTAGAGGGAAAGGCCCTCAAAACGGTCGCCGCAAGAGACGAAGGCCCCCTAGGGATTGCGGCTCACAAGAGAGAGGCCTTAAAGGCCTACCGCAAAGGGAAAAAGGCCTTACAAGGCCTACGGATAGCCCTCAAGGGCTACGGTACCCCTGCAACAAGAGAAATAGCCCAAAAAAATGATAAAAACCCTCCTCCAAGAGTTGCGGCCCTCCTCTCTGAGTTAGACATTGAGGAAATGGGACTTGGAAGGGCTAGATCTTACCCTCTAAGGCTTAGATCAGCTCTCAAAACCCCAACGATTTCTTCCTTTAGCTTGGACGGTTTGCTCAAAGGGATTAGAAACCCTCAAAACCCTAGTCGTTTAGGCTAGTGAGATCAAGGCTCTCCAAAAATTGATTTATGCTTCAAACCCTTGAGCTATCACCTGCACAAATAAAAAATAGAAAGCCCCAAATGCCCAGAATATACAAAAATTCAAATAAAACCCCAATATCCATACAAAATAGAAAGATGGGTTAGTTTAAAATACAAGGGTTAGTGGAAAAATAATTTTACAAATATTTACAAAATAAACTTTGCTCTCATTAGCATAATTAAACTTTATGGCACAAGTAAATAAATTTGAAGATAATGAGAAAATATTTTTTTATATTTTTGCAAAGCCCTCTTGCATAAGATTTTCGTTAAATAAAGACTTGGAGCCAAACAAGGGTGTGATCCCCTCACAGTCTGTGAACTTGGAGGGCAAGGGTTGGTGCAACTTGTAACTCAATGCACTTTAAATGATAGATTATTAGACAAAAGGGGTTTGATTCACACAATAGATCTATAAATTTGGTGATACCTGCCAAACTTTGCTAGATCTAGAGTGCTTACTCTCACCCAACACCTAAAGCAAGATACATGTGTTAATAGATGTTCCTACTACTGGCAATTGAAATAATAATCAACGTTATAATATTTCAAAGCATATCAATAAATCATCCAACACATACCATAAATCAGCAAATGAGAGACACCTTGAATTGAACACCAGAGACTTTTTATTAAGTGCAAAGAAATTCTAGCAAAGCCTTGCTCAATACATCAGATAATCGTTACATCATCCAAATATGAAATGAGGAGCTTGATATCTTCCTTATATAGAAAATGACAGAAGAAAACCCCTCTAAATGGAAATAACAGCTAGTTGGGTTGATCCTCGTCAAAATAATCTCATCCATCGATTTTTCTTTTGAAATAACTTGATCTCCACCGTTGATTTAATTTTATTCTTTTACTTTTTAGGAAAATTTCGAATTTCTCTTAAAACCCCTTTTTTTATTAATCCAAAAAATAATATTTTGGACTAATATCCTCAAAAAATTCACTTTGACTAAACCACCAAGGTCCAAGGGGGTCAATTTCTCTTAAAAAATCCATGTTTCCTCTGGTGGAGGACCTTGAAAATTTAATTATTTTTTGACCCGTGATTTTTTTGATGATTTTCCACTCGGAGAGAATTTAATTTCTCTTAAATTAATTTTTGACTCAAATTTAATTAATTTCCTGGCTAATTATTTTCTTTTTATTTTTCCCAGAAAAATTAATTAAAAGACTCAAGAGAGGATTAATTATTTTTCCACCCTCAAATACTTTAGCCATGGTGTCTAATTATGAGTAACCATGCACTAAAATATTTTTACAAGATATTACAATTTAATTCAACCCTTAGAAAGGGAAATACACGTTTGACATAAACCCTCAAGACATTACCCAATTCTGCGATAAGACACAAGATCTAGTATGAAAAATACATAGACTCGATAAACACTAAGACTCACCTAAGACCTTGTCAAAGAATTCCACCCTAGCTTTGGGGTATATCTGGGAGAAAAACTTTATCGATTATCCATGTTTACAAACACACATAATTTGGGGAGATTAAAAAACTCCCTAGGATGAAATACTTCGAAAAAAATCATAGGCTTACCTAGGAGTTGTTACATGGCCTCATAGTCATACTAGAATCATTTACAATATAAAAGCAGAAATTGGGTTTACAATGATAAAGTTGATGTTGAATGATGACAATGATTTTTTGAAAGCTTTTGTCCATTGCCTTGTACCCTGCTTCTTGGACTGTTGACACATGTGTGGTCAACAGGTCCCAAGATGAAGAGAACACATTTAATGCTATGTGCGCCAAACCCCTCATCCTCCACCTTCCTCCTAATAGCAGCATGTTGATCTCAAAGCTCAGTGATCTTCATCAAGTAGCTGGCTACTGCTTGTGTATCAATCATGCATGTGGCAATGAGCTTGTTCTTCAAAAACATCTTGCGAGAGACATTCACACTCTAGTACACAATGATCAAGGTATCATAGATCGTCTTTGTCATCTTCTTCTCCCCGGTGTGAGGGATCAAATGATCCTTCACCAAATCAAGTATGATTCTCTTCACTTTGGCCATCTTCTTATTGTCTTTAGCCAACTACACAAAATCAGTTGGCATTGTAATGATTTCCTTCACAAAACACCACAAATCAACTTCCTCCAGTACCATCTACATTCTACACTTCCGAGGTGTAGAATTGGAAATGCCTCTAAACAGTCACTCTCTGAGACTGAGACTAGACATACGTGCAAATCCTAGTACATACCTCAATAACCAATCAGATTACTCACCAAAAGCCAGATCAGCACTTATCACAAGTGCAGATCACTACCATGGACAAAAACAACACTTCAATTATTGGAGCAACTAGGGCATCACATCTCACAACCCCTCTAGGACCTGGTGCTTATCACAGGCATAGAATTTGCTTTAATCACCAAACCCTCCAACAACTCCCTCTCACAGGCAGCAGCCTTTTCCATACAACGATTCCTGAAAGATTTTAAATCTGCAACTCTGATACCATGTTAAGATTTTCAATTCACCATAAGCAGACCTGCACACTCCTAGACAAACCCTGATGACTGAGAACTGATAACCTTCAAATCAGCAAGTAAAGGAACACTTGATTGGCAAACACATCAAACTGAAGATTATGACAAAAAGTACAAATATGCAGTACTCAATCACACTATGTCCTTTAACTCCAAAACATAAACTTACATAGCAACTCACTTGCCAAAATCTCTAAGACACCTCTTAATGGTCTGCCCCTGTCTCTCCTTTATAGAATAGGAAAGAATAAGTTGTATAATGCATGTAGACAGTGCAATTAATGCACCAAAGGTTGACCATGTCAAACCCTAACCCTGCTAGAATAGTTCACCCTCTCTGCATGAGTAAATTTCCTAGCATAGAATGGCCACTAGAATATAATGCATGCACAAAGGTGATCGTCTCACTGCTATGGATCTGCACTTTAGCTAAATCTGAAAAAGATAAACTAAACTAAGAAAAGCAAATTCTAATTTTGGAAATCACTAAAACTGTCCTAAGGATGGTACATGCATGCTCTTCTACCTCAGTCTACATAACTATTCTGCACCCCCAAGACACACTAGTGCTGCACAGTCATCCCAACACCTTCTCCGTTAATGCACAGGAACCAAGGTCCTGCTGCTGCTGCAGAATCATGTTGTGCCACAAGAAGAAGGAGAATCAATACGGAGCAACAGGTAAAGAACCTAACAGAATATCCTTGATAACTATAATTTAAATGGGATATTCAACAAATGGATGTTAAAGCTGCCCCTCTGAATGATCTTTTGGAGAGAAAGTGTGTGTATTCAACAGTTTCAAGGCTTTGAGCAAAAGAGGGAGCACATTGCATACAAGTTGAAGAAAGCACTGCATGGTCTCAATCAGATTTCTAAAGCCAGGTATGCAAGAACTGATGATCACGTCAAAGTCAACGGTTTTAGAGGACACCCATCAAATAAGAACTTACAGGTCAAAATCAAAGGTGTGGATGGCATGGAAATTGGATTCCTGGGACGACATCATTATCACAAGGAATAACAAAAGTATGATAGGGGAGTTAAAAGTTGAGCTCCATGAAGCCTTTGAAATGAAAGAATTAGAACTGCTTCATTATCGTTTATAAGTAGAGACATGGCAGTAAAAGAACAGCATCTTTATATGTCAAAACTAAATGTGCACCAGAGACACTAAAGAGGGCTAACGTTGCTGGTTGTAAATTTTACAGCAACTCCTATTGTAAAAAGTATAAATATTAGCTCATGAAGATTCAAAACCAATGGATGCAACACTACATAGGCAACTGGTAGGGAATCTCATCCAATTCACCACTACCAAGCCAAATTTAAGCAACTCTTTTGGCATTTTATCAAGGTTTATGCCACTCCCAAAGCTACTCATTGGAAGGCAGCAAAGCGAGTTTGAAATCCTATAAAAAGAACATTGCACTGTGACCTTTAGTATAGGCAGAATAATAACCTTTAAGTTCATTGGTCAGAGCAAATTTAGATTGCAAAAGTTGCATAAATGAAAGGAAATTTAACACAAGCTGTTCATTCAACGTGGGATCACAGATAGTTTGACAGGGTAGAAACAAGAACCCAAGCATCATCTCGTCGTCCATTGAAGCAGAGTACAAGCAATATTTATTGTATGTTGTGAAGCAATACAGCTCAAGAGGACTCTTGTTAATCCAAACATGCAATGAACTCAAGCCACACCTCGCTTTTGTGATAATCAAAAGTGTTGTCTAACTTACAAAGAAAATTGGGTTTCATGCAGGGTCCAAACACATTGAGGTTCATTACTATATTAGAGAGCAAATACAGAACAAATAGAATTGATTTTACAGGGCTCAAGATTAGCGAGCAAATATTTCACTCAGCCATTAAGCAAGGACAAATTTGAAAGATTTAAGCAGATGCTTGGGGGCAACGAAAATAAAATGGCCATGGAGAAGGGGGGGTGCTTGAAATTATGTCCATTTTCTATTTTGGTTTCCATGTCAACATTGCCATGTTGATAATGCCACATCAACATCTCAAATCCTGAAGTTCACCAAATATGTTGTTAACCCATTCTATTAATAACAATATAATGATATATTGTTGTTAGTTTAAAGGCAGTGATGCAGCTGTCCATGTGGCAGGGTAGCTGCATGCAGTAAAGCAAAAGTTCACTTGTAAATTTAGTTATGTTTTAGATTTAGCTCGCTTTGGTTATGTATACAATATGTTGAATCTAGGCTGTAGATTGAAATTATAAATATAAAGTTCAAATAGTTTAGTGGATCTAGTACATGGAATTTTGAGAAAACAAGAGATGTAACTGGCCAGGATAAGGTTCTATACCCACAAACCAGTTACTAGTATGTGAATACCGTTTAGTCAAGACTCGAGGATATAAAAGATCTGATTATATAAAGTTCTATAGTATATGCAATATTGTACAGGAATGAAACAATTCATTTCTTAGAACCTTCATGTTGTATGCTCATTCATTCTATTGATGTTTCGATTTTAATGATAAGCATATCATCTTCAATGGAAAAGCACAGATAATTTTTATTAAATGTTATTCCTAATTTCAAATTGAAAATAAATAAATTTAATAAAAAAGATGAAATGACCAGTGAAATAAAACGTCTATCCATATGATGATATTAGTCTCAGAAAGGAACTCTTGCAGAAAAGCACACCTTGGCTTTGTTTTGAAGCTTCTCTGCAAAGACGAGATATTGCTTCAATGTATACTCCTTTGAACTGCCTAGGGCTGCCACCATTGCCTGTCAATACCCCAAGACAGAGTGACATGGAATCCGGGGATGGGTGATTATATGCATTGGCTACCTAAAGTGATATATATGAACATGAAGGAAGTGTGTGAGAACTTAGGAATACCTCATCAGACATGAAAGGTGCAATGTGGGGATCATATGCTGCAAGAACTGCGGAAGCAGTAGCAGGACCGACTCCTTTAAGGGTGGAGAGGGCATTCACTGCCTCCTTCAGATCAGGAAGAGCTGCAAAGGCCTTTTGGGATGCAGCTTTTACCGAAGTTTCATCCAATGACGAAACAAAGCTCAACAGCCTAGGCCTGTAATTATAATTCGCGTTCTATTCAATCATGCTGTTATTTTGTCCAACTGTGTTCAGTCACATTTCGCGTTGTTGTCTGTGAAGTATAAATTAATTTAAATTCATGAGCCCGGTGAAATATATTAATGAGATGAAGAAACATACCTCCATTTGCCTCTGGTTAACTTCCATTCCATGACCTTGTTGAGCTCATTTTTGGTGATGTGGGCAGAAGGTGTTCGTGAGTGTAGTGAGCGAGGAAGCTCCGTTCTGTATAACTTGTCGAGCTCTACAAGCTTGGGATTATTGAGGGATTCCATGTGTTTGTCGTAGCTTGATAAGGCGTCTGTCCATGCCCCGGGATCAGAACACCCAAAATCCATAGCTACAAGTAACCAAGTCAGTTCTTCAGTTCAAGAAACTTGGGTATTACCTCTTTTCCGCAAAAGACATAGGCTAATAGATTGTGTTTTCCTTTGGGGGTATTTATGAATGATATTTTAACATCCACCGCTAAAAATACACTAAAAATGATAATTTACAACAGTGAAATAAAATAAAATGATAGTATACAATAATTTTCACTGATCAACGGGAACTTCAAAAACTATTTGTTAGCGGGAGAGATTTTGAAACTCTATTGAACATATATTTTTAACATTGAGCACAGAAATATGAACCCCCACATCAATTAAGTCAACAGTTAAGGCTCTGAACCTTCAAAGTTAATCATCGCTTACTTGAATTAACCCTTGCGTTGAATTCATTGGAGTAATTTTTTTTTTTTCGGAAAGAAAGAAAAGGCACAGGTTTTTATATTAATAAGAAAACCACTAAATATTGGATGTTCATAGAAAAGAAAATAACATTATAGTAATTTTAGATGGACATTTCAAATGAAAATTTTCAATTATCATAATAATATCAACAATATATCTAATAATTTTTTAATGAGATATTATTAGTTAAGTTATAGAAATTAAATGTTAGTTAAATATAAATAAACATTAAAATATTTATTTTATGATATGGCTTAGGTTGTTAAAAAATTTAAAACTCATAAGAATTAAAATTATAATTTATTTTAAATTATTATTATTATTATCATTAATTATAAAAATAATTAATATGTAATGGGTGGTGGGAGGTGGTGGTGCTCTATGATTCCAAGGAAATTAAATTTCTAAAGTATTGATGGGAATTGGGTCATCTAATGAAGTAATCAAATAGAAGCCAATGGACTATATCAAGGTATTTTGTTGGCTAAGGAAAATCATGTCAATTCACATATTGTTTTAGGAGATTCTCTCTTAATTCTTCAACATATGGTCAAGAGCTCCTTTCCAAAAGATAAATCTCTAAAAAACCTTATAAGAAGAATCATAAAAGTTGCAAAAGGAATCCCCAACTTAGCATTCCTTTATGTCCTGGGAGACCTCAATAAATAAGTAAATCTTTGTGCCAATGAGGGGTGTAAATTGCCAACGAAGTATTTGCAAGTAAATGGCCATATTAGGCCTCTCTAATACTTAGATGATGGATTTAAATTTTAAAAAATAAATAAATAAATAAAAATTTAAAAAATATAATAATAATTAGTTAATTAATTAAAAAATTAAAAATAATAATAACAATAAATAAATAAAATTATTCAAAAATTATATGGGAGGCCCTTGGCACAACGTGGCAACCCCATTGAAGTTATCACATGCAAACAAGTTCGACATTCATATCAATATCATTTCACAAGTTGAGGAGTATAGGAAGGTTGTTCTTTCCAGACAAACAAGTATAGAGTTCTTCAATTTCTAGATCATGCTCTCATGGGCTTATATCAATTTGCAGTTCTTCAATTTCTAGATCATGCTCTCGTGGGCTTATATCAATTTGCAGTGTTTGTCACTTATGACTAGTAATGGTGAATGCCTTATTAGTGAGTGTGGTGCTTTTGTGAAGGGATGGCTCAAGTCAATTTCACTACCACCCATCTATCTGCATGATTACCAAGACAAAATTATAATGGAAGTGGGGAGAAGGAGCAACAAACACTCCTATAATTGACTAATAAGAATAAATCTCAAAAAACCTTATAAGAAGAATCATAAAAGTTGCAAAAGGAATCCCCTCCTTAGCATTCCTTCATGTCCTAGGAGACCTCAATAAAGAAGTAGATCTTTGTGCCAATGAGGGGTGTAAATTGCCAACGAAGTATTTGCAAGTAAATGGCCATATCAGGCCTCTCTAATACTTAGATGATGGATTTAAATTTTAAAAAATAAATAAATAAATAAAAATTTAATAATAATAATAATACTAATAATTAATTAAAAAATTAAAAATAATAATAATAATAAATAAATAAAATTATTCAAAAATTATATGGGAGGCCCTTGGCACAACGTGGCAACCCCATTGAAGTTATCACATGCAAACAAGTTCGACATTCATATCAATATCCTTTCACAAGTTGAGGAGTATAGGAAGGTTGTCCTTTCCAAACAAACAAGTATAGAGTTCTTCAATTTCTAGATCATGCTCTCGTGGGCTTATATGAATTTGCAGTGTTTGTCACTTATGAATAGTAATGGTGAATGCCTTATTAGTGAGTGTGGTACTTTTGTGAAGGGATGGCTCAAGTCAACTTCACTACCACCCATCTATCTGCATGATTACCAAGACAAAATCATAATGGAAGTGGGGAGAAGGAGCAACAAACACTCCTATAATTGGCAAGTTTCCTTTGTAAGCAATGATTTTTGGAGGGAGGGGGTGCATTTTCCTTTCGACCAAGAGAAAGGATTTAGTGGTGGCCAGTGGGAGTCTTGCAATTCTCCTCTGCGTCGAATCCTGGTTCAACTTAAGCATGGAAGTGCTCACTCTAGCTTGGTGATTGGTTCTTAATCAAGTTTGCATATCAGAAAGTTTGGTGTGAAGGATTGGTGAATTCTATTCAAATAGCATATAAAGGACCTTCGTGTGGTGACTCCAATGTTTTATTTAGTGATTGGTGTATGCTACAGTTTATATATGGGAATGTTATGTTTGTCATTGTGGTGAATTATGGTTGGATGCGATACAGGAAAATTAGTGTGAGTCTTTTTGGGTGATAGGAGTTTTAAATAGTTTGAAAATTAGTCAATTCTATCGATTTCCACTGAGAATTGCATTTGGAATTCACACTTTTCAGTCATTATCCTTTGGTATGTTCTTGTCTTTATTTTTCCCCATTGTTCTGTAACAAACACGGGACCCTGTGACTAGTTCAAAATCGCTAAGGGATTTGAAATAAAAAAATTGGATATTTATGGGATTCAATTACCTTTTCTCGAATTGTTAAACACAATAGAGGGCTCAGATTAGTACAAACCCCCTTGACATTCATAGAGCTATTGGTTTCAATAGTGAGGCATCTATGGGTTGTAATCATTAAAAAAAAAAAAAAAAAAACATTTTTCAACTTGTAGAGAGGCTTGACTTGCTACAAGTAGTGTTGGGAAAAATACTGAGAAGGGGAGGTGAATCAGTATTTAGATCTGACTGAAAACTTTTTATCAAAGATCTTATTATGCATTTAATTCTTTACTTAGATTATTGCATCATTCATTCATCAGACGTTTAGTAAGCAGTAAGCATGTGCAGTAGAAATAGAATAAGCCATCATACATAAGAAACACACATGAACACTAGTATTTAAGGTGGAAACCCAATTTGGGAGAAAACCACCGCTGCTGTCGTCTTTGTCTTCAATATTTATTATAAAGAAAACTTCTTACAATTTTTGTGCTGGTGCGTAATTTTATACCAAGACGTTGCACCCACCCGCGTAAGACTACAACCTCTCGTTCTCCACCACTACCGGGAAGGAGCTCCAACCCCCGATTTTAATAATTGTAGCCAATTCTCTGCGCAAGCTTCCACTTTTATGCTGAAGACTTCAACCCTCAGATCCACCAAATTTCTTCAATTTCTTTATCAGACTTGCATCAGGTCTTCATTATTTCTTTGCAGATCTTCCTAGAGATTCATCATTTCTAGATCTAGAGATCTTGAACCTTCATCAACTTCATAGGTGCATCATAGATTCAGCTTTTTTCAGAAAACAGAGTTCAATCATGTAGATATCTCTTAAAGATATTTATTCATTAACAACCCCTCCTCATGCACACGTTGTACTATAATCCTCTTCTCATTATATATTTTTTGCCTTTATTAAAACCATGAGTCAAAACCACCCAACCGCTGATGGTATTCCTGGACGGGATCAATTAGATAATCCAGCGGGGTCTACCCAAGCCCCAAACAATTTCTTATTGTTCTATTTTCTTGATTTTGCAATTAGATAATTAATCTAAGGCTTTTTAATATCTCAATCTGAGATTGAGATATTAATCTGATTCCTCCTTTAGTTATGAACTCCCCAAGACATATATATAATTCAAACTGGGCCTACATATATAATCAATGACCCAATCCCATACTCGCACCATACCGTGGTTATTCATCGTGCACCTTCCTCATACGGCCACCGTCCGATGGCTCCCTTCCAAATCGACGGCGCACAACAATATCGCACGGCATCCTTGGTCGGACATTAACGCGTGATGGCGCGCAGTGGAGACGGTTTTCAAAAGTCGCTCGGGGACACGCGTCGGTCGATCTATGGAATCGCTCCCCCCTCCTCAATTACCACTTTCGCTGCAAAGGTGGTGCGATAAAAACCACTTCCAGCCTTAAACCACGTTCACTGTTCATTCGTAAGGTTCTGCCCCTCTACTTCAGGTTCCGTCAGCGTACTTTTGCCAATTCGTTTCTCTGCGTTATCAGTTCATATAACCACAATTACTGTTATACAGCTCCGATGAAATCCTTTCGGACTGTTCGACTCGGTTCTCTGCGTGCATTCGATCCACCATTCGGAATATGAATAAACACCTTACTCCATAAAACAGAGGGTTATCATGTGTTGATTCATTGTCTACCAATTGGGATACACAGTCGACCGTATTAACATTGGTACCTCTAACTGTATACAGAGCACCATCAAACCCAACACTGGGTTTCTTAACTATCAGGGATTTCAATTATCCGTCGTCAGGATGCATACATAAACACCGAACTTATTCAAGAAAAGCAGACATACATTCAGTCTTATATTCTGCTTGTATATAACTGCTGAGTTCTTCATACATTCAGTATCTGCATCCTTTGTCAAAGAGTTGCCATCAAGGACAATCAATTCAATATAATAGGATACCAAAAAAAAAATTCCAACAAGTAGATGTCTTTAAGTTAAAATTGAAGCACAATGAGCATATAGCATCTACTTCTTGTGTTATGGATCATCTTCAAGAGGTGGAAGCAAAATCAGATAAAAATGAAGACTAATTGAACACGCTTTGGCAACAAATAGAATAGTTCGAAGCTTTGGTAAACAACCTAACCCTCATCATAAATGATACAACGAGTTCAATCAATACAACCACAGGTAATTTTCGTGATTTAAATGAACATACCCAAGACTTGGGGAAGTTAATTGTTATGAGAGATTATAATATAAATCAGTAGTTGAATGTTATATATATTTTTCTTTTTGGTGAGGCAATTTTGTAACGTATTCACCTACAAAATCCCTTTTTTATGCTCAAAATCATGTTCGCTAGGAAATGATAATAATGCTCTTAGATAAGAGGGAAAAAATTAAAATTTTATTGATATTGATATGTAATACCTGAAGTATTTGTTGCGATCCAAGCACATATTTTAATATAAATATAAAATTTATCATTCTAATTATAATAAAAAACTATTCATATAGAAGTTAAACATATATACATTTAAAAAAACATGGAACAAGATTCTTAACCATGGAGATTTGCCCCCACTGTACTCTGGAGATTCTTAATCTGTAAATAGGCTTTGTTACAATACCATGGCTTATCAATACCACATGCCCAAAAAACCATAGCTCACTTTTAATGACACTTGCTCATATGACATTCCTTTTAATTTATCAATTTAATTAAAAGGGAAAAAATGACATAACTACTTTGAAAATAGATTTCAACCTTTGATTTGTGTATGCTACTATGAATATTTTAGAATATTTCGTGGAGGTTAACTCTCTACCATCCAACAAATAATTATTGATAATTAAATTAAATTTCTAGAAGCTCTATTCCAAAATAGACACACATATTAACATAACAATAACTTATGATGGCAAGATACATGTGCCAGTAACTTATGATCGCAAACTACATAAAAGAATAACTCATGATTTAGCAAGGGCTATGATGTCCTCACCCCATTAGAGTGGACTCTATCCTAGTGGCGCCTGCTATTTGAATCGTATCACAACAGGCCGACATGTCCCTCTATTACGAGAATTGAAATTGGGTTGAAAGTATAACAAACTATTTTCCCAACCACTTAAAGGACTACTTAAGTCTCAAATTATTTTTTCAAACAGTGGTGAATCGGTAACACGTTGGAATAATTGAGGTGAGGTCCATGATAAAATGTTATGGTTGTCACTAAAACACCAAGAGTATATCCAATAGTCTATAAGCTAAATATACCAATAACTTATGACTTAACAAGAGTTGAGACATCTCTTGAATGGAGGCACCTACTCTTTAACCCTTAAAACAATAGTCAAAGTGTATCCATTAAAATAGAACACAAGTAAATGAAAAAAAATTGTATTCTCAACCACGAAAACCACTTATCTAAATTACTTAACTCCCAAATTTTATAAGTAAAAACATTATTTCATGAAAGGTAGCTCAATTTTTACATCTTTCATGAAAGACAATTAGATGTTTTACATCCCAAAATAATGTATATAGACAGATTTGTCATGAAAAACAAACATAATGTTATATTAAGATTTTTAAAAAATAAGGGATTTGCTGGACATCAAGCCCTCTTCAGGTAAGTTCACTTGGTCAAACAAAAGAGTAGGCCCTGGTCACATAGCAGCAAGACTGGATAGATTTTTTGTACAAAGTTCCTTTCTATTGCTTGGTTTAGATGCTAGTATGCAAATCCTTCCTTGCAGCATATCTGATCATAAGCCTATCAAGCTTCATCTCCGGGCTCACCCCGACCTCGGCCCCATTCCGTTCAGATTTAGCCCCCTCTGGGTCAAGGAATCCAATTTCATGCAGATTGTCAAAGAAAGTTGGTCTCAGCCAGTCAATGGATCACCCTTCTTCGTGTGGGAAGAAAAACTCAGAAGAACGAAAGCTACCTTAAAATGTTGGGCCAAAACTCTTTCTAACCCAGCAGCTGAAAGGAAAAATCTCCAAAGTCAACTGGAAGCACACCACTTGCTTTCGGAAGAGGCATATGTAACTAGAGAAATCCTCGATAAGGAGATTCAACTCCAACAGCACTTCCACAAAGCCTGCCTGGCAGAAGAAGAGTTTTGGAGGATTAAGTGTCGTTGTCTATGGCTTAAAGCGGGATACAGAAATTCCTCTTTCTTTCACAAGCAAGCTCAAGCCAGAAAATGCTTCAACACCATATCTGAGATTAAGGATGACAATTCCAATCATAAAGATTTTGCAAGCATTAAACGAGCAGCTTTTCTTCACTTCCAGAAGTTGTATAGTGAGGATGCGAATCTGATTCAAAATTCTGATCTTCTGGACTGGGTCCCCCCTTCAATCTTTGCTGAGATGAACCATCTTCTAGAAGCAAAAGTCACCAAGACTGAGGTCAAGAATGCGCTCTTTGCCATGGATCCTGACAAAGCACCAGGACCGGATGGATTCACCGCCAGATTTCTGCAATCCTGTTGGCACATTGTGGAAAAAGATCTCTACAAAATGGTTCAAAAATCCCAAGACTGTCAGAAATTAGGAGGTAGCACAAACTCTACGTTCCTTGCTCTCATCCCCAAGGAGAAAGGCGCCAATTCCTTCAACAGATTTCGCCCCATCTCTCTCTGTAATATTGGTTATAAGTTGATCACCAAAGTAATAGCAAACAAGCTGAAATATCTTCTCCCCACAATCATTCCTGAAAATCAAGGGGGCTTTATTCACGGTAGACAGCTAGTGGACAATTTCATTTTGGTTCAAGAGGAAATTCTCTCAAGCCAGCAGCGTAAGGAAAGAGGTATGGTTGTCAAACTGGACTTAGCCAATGCCTTCGATCGAGTCAGGCATTGTTTCCTTTTGAATGTTCTGAAAAAAATTGGATTTGGGGAGAACTTTATAAACTGGATTCGGGCCTGTATCTCAGAGCCTTGGATTGCTCCCCTTGTTAATGGCAGAGCAGCGGAATTCTTCAAAGCCTCAAGAGGACTAAGACAGGGCTGCCCTCTTTCTCCCCTTCTGTTTTTCCTCCAGGCCTCCGTTATCAGTTTCTATCTAAACAAGAAAATGCAAGAGCAGGAGATCACAAGGCTTTGCATTACCAGAGGAGTTAAAAGCATCAACCACGCCCTCTTCGCCGATGATACTTTGCTGCTGGGGGCTGCAACACTACATTCAGCCAACAGCTTTAAAGAAGCTATAGACGAATATTGCATGGTGTCGGGAAGTAGCCTCAACAAGGGGAAATGCCATATTTACAGTTGGAATACTCCTCCCAGCTTGCTCAGTTCCATTGCAAGGTGTTTTGGCTTTGCAGCCTCTCCAGCTTGGACTTCTTTCAAATACCTTGGGCTTCCTATCTTCCTCAAGAGGGCCTATAGTAAGGATTGGCTCCCCCAAGTGGAAAAATTCAAAAATAAGCTCCAGGCTTGGGGGCTCACCTGGCTCAATATTGCGGGCAAGTCTATCCTCATCAAAGATGTCCTATGCAGTCTTCCCCTATTTCAGTTCTCTGTTCTATTGGCCCCAATTGGCATCCTTCAGAAAATGGAACAGCATATTCGAAACTTCTTTTGGAAGGGGGGCAAACATAATGAGAGGAAATTCCCTCTGGTTAACTGGGAGACTGTCTCCAAACCGCTGAGGGAGGGGGGGCTAAACTTCAAGAATCTCTCTCTTCAGAACATAGCCATGGGAGCCAAGCTGCTTTGGAGAATCATTGCGCCCAAGCCTTGCTGGGCCCAATTAGCACTTTGGAAGAAATATTTTAAAGGCAAGAGACTCAGATGCCTGGATGGTCCTCTCCCCCAAGGCGTCTCTCCCTTTGCTAGACTCTACTCCAAAGCTGCCCCCCTGATCAGCTCCAACGCCTTTTGGATTCCTGGAAACGGTAAGAAGATAAATATCTGGACAGATCGTATTCTGGGTCGTGATCCAATTGGTGACTGTTCCTCTTTGAACGCGATTCGTTGCTGGTTGACTTCTGCTGGGAAAACTACACTGTGGGATATCTCCACGTGGGATGGGATGCATTGGGCAGGCTGGAATTTCTTTGACGTGCCTTCGGAGCTCCTTCAGGATTGCAATTGTCTTCGCTCCATGCTGAACGGTATTGCCCCCATTCATCTGCGCAGAAGAGATTCGCGTGGCTGGGGTTCACTAGCTGCAAGTTACACGGTAGCCCAAGGCTACGCAAAGCTCTCCTTGAGGCCTCACGTCCCCCCGGACCCTGCCCCTTGGACTGCGATCTGGCGTCTACACTCTCTGCCTAAAATCGACATGTTCTGTTGGCTTCTTTGCCACAAGAAAATTCTTACAGATGACAAACTGCAAAAACGAGGTTTCCATGGTCCGTCCAGGTGCTCATTGTGCAGAGAAAATGTGGAATATGCCACACACTTGATCTTGAATTGTAAATTCACTGTGTAGGTTTGGAGCGAGCTGATGGATTACTGGAACCCCAATTTTGTCCTTCCCTTCTCTATTCCAAATCTTTTTGCAAAATGGCAGAACAGTTGCCCCGGTCCTCCACCCAAAAACAAAGTGATAAAAAAGGCGTGGTCTGCCCTCCCCAAAATCTGCTGCTGGTAGATCTGGCTTGAGCGAAACAGCAGAATCTTTAGAGATACTAAGCATGATGTCAAGGTGGTGGCGGCCAAGATAAAATTCTAGTTAAAGGAGAGCTTGGATAATCAAAAAGATGCCTCAAATCTCACTCAATTAGATTCAGTCTGGGGTACCTCCCTAAACCTGCAATTTCTTCAAGCCACCAGCAACATTTCCCTCATTGAAGATTGGCAAATAAGGGGGAAGAACAATGTTGAGTTTCAAGAATGGATCTCCAAGCAACAAGTGCACTCTTTCTTCTTTGATGGGGCATCAAAGGGTAACCCAGGAAGGGCTGGAGCAGGAGGTATTGTAAAAAATGCTGAAGGTGTTTTGATCCACAACTTTGCATGGGGTCTGGGGATCAACTCCAACATTCAAGCAGAGGCTCTGGCCCTCCTTCAAGGCCTTAAATCACTCTTGAATCTAGAAATCAAGGAGGTTAATGTTTTTGGGGATTCCCAAGTGATAATCAAAATTATGGTGACAAACTCCTCCCCCCGGGATCTTAGATTGGCAAGGCTGATATCCAAAATCAGAATTTTGGGGAAATTGTTTAAAAAGTTGAGCTACTATCATGTGTTGAGAGACAACAACAAAGAAGCAGACCTTGAAGCAAATAAAGCTGTCCTCATCTCTGCTGGAGCAATAATTCGAGACGAGGACGAAACATGGGATCCAATTCCATAATCTACCAGCTTAAATGTTTTACTGCTTGCTATTGAATCAGTTTGTTTGTATTTTTAAGCTAGGGGAAATCACAAAAATCGAGTGCATAATTGTAGTCAAAAAGAGCTGGAAGCTGTCCACAAGTCTCATAGCACTTCTGGCTATTGATACTTCCTGAGCCCTTCTCCCTCTCATTGTAACCCGAAATCTGGCATTTAGACCCAACAGTTAATATATCTCATAACCGTTTCTGTAAAAAAAAAAAGATTTTTAAAAAATAAATAATTAGATATGAATAAAAACACCCTAAAATCATTTGAAGTTTAAAATTATCAAATAATATGAAGAATATGTCGCACTATATGGAATTAAATATTAAAAATGTGTATTAAGAAATTTGATTATGCTCTCATATATATATATATATATATATATATATATATATATATATATATATATATATATATATATATATATATATATATATATATATATATATATATATATATATATATATATATATAAGAAGTATATTTATTTGATATTAAATTTTCTTGAAAAAATCATTATAAAATATTAAAGATTCATTATAAAATGTTTAAAGTAATTTAATATTTATTTTTTATATATGTTTTTAAATATATTTAATTTAATATGAGTGAATAAATGATTTTTTTTTTATATATAAGTTTAAATTATATCGATGGTATATTGATTTTTTTAATTATGGTTTTTAAGCTTCCGTGGTTATTGTTTATTGCATAAATTTTTGGATTATCTACAGCGTTAAGAAACAATGGTCGACGTATCAAATCCCAACAGGGATCCATCTTCAGGACAAAATTTTGAATGAAGAATAAAAAAGGAGCAGAAGGTCAGGATTAATATATTGATAAGGAGAATAAAATAGCCGACAAAAACCAACTAATTAATTAATAATTTATTTATTTTTAATTAATTCAATAATATTAATAATTTTATTCTATTTTAATAACTAATCTATTCCAATAAATTTTAAAACCTAACTAATCTATTCTACTATTTGAATTCATGAGAGCAGAGATACACACAAAATGATTTATACTACCTCAACACATCAAGATACAATACATATATATATAGTTGGAGTGAGATCCAACTAATTCTATTCTTAGAGATTTAGGTTAAGAGAATATCTCAACAGTCTCCTACAAAACCTCAAAGCCAATCCCCAAACTTAGCACATAGCATTAATGTGAGCATTATCTCTAATACCCCCCCTTTGATGCTTACATTTCAAAACTTACAACACTGAAATCACAATTACAAAAATTGTCATTTGTCTTTTTCTGACTAGTCTTCATCAGCGCTTACACCCACTCTTAATCTTCCGGCTTCTGCTCTTTTCTTCTCCACACATTTGAACTTCCCATTTGACACATTTAAAGTACAAAAGATTATGACCATCTTTGACGTTTTTTGTAGAACTGACGCTTCTCAACCTCCCGAAGGATAATCTCGACACTGAACCATTTTATTGATACACTTCCATCTGTGAAATTCCCCCGAAGAGCAAATTTCGACAGTTATATAGGACAGTGATTTAAGTACGAAATGTTTTTTAGCAATCAGTTAAACAACTGACCTTTCTACACACTTACAAACTCACAAGGTAAAGGTAACCTGTAACTGTTGACTTGGAGCACCAAAGTACTGAAGAATTACAAACTTGAATTATGTCACTTTGTTACATATTTGGTTCTGCATTATTTGATTCTTTTCACACAACAAATTTCACCTAATATATATCTAACAAATGCACAGGCAGCGTCAATTTCTCCATCAGTATAGGCATGCCGCAGGTGGCTCTATAGCACCTTCCTCCCGACGATTTAATTCTCCAGCAATCGCAGCCTCCGTCTTTTGATAATTTTAGGAAGCGTGAAAAACGAGAAATAAGAGTCTCGTCCTCCACACTTCCTAACCTGCTACCCACCATGCACGATAAATTCTTACTAGGGGAGTTAATGAGGCAATTCCCTTTTCCTTTTTGGTGCACATTAGTGTGCCTTTTATTGGGCCTCTTATCACTACTCCTATCATAAGTAAATAAAAGATTACAGCCTACCTTACTATCCCTATCTTCCTTAGAGCGAGAACTCAACCGAGGACGAAGACCATTACAGCCATTACGTTCATTGAGGTCGTTACCCAAAAAACCGAGATCAAGGGGAGTGTTGCTTACGGTGTTAGAGGCAAGTTTAACGTCTTTAAAACATTTTTCGTTAATGTCGTGGAGACCAGCATCATGAAGACTCTCAGACCCTACCTCAACAGCAAGATTACCGTTGATAGAATCAGATCTGTTCTACTCAATTGGTGAGTCAGCTCGAGAATTGAGGGACGTGCTCTTGGTTCCATTGTAAAGATAGCACAAAGCCATCCCCGATCTTGCACCATCCAACGGTGAATATGGATTCATTGTTCCTGCATCATCTAACACTGAAGACGGACTCACTGATGCGGACGGAGCACTTTTGCAATCACGCAGGCTCAATGGCAAAGAGAAAGGAAGCGGTAACCTAGCAGAGGCATCACAGTGTCTGAGTGTGAGCAGCTCATTAACGTTGTAGGAGAACACAGTTCTTCCTCCACCCGTATCAATTGAGTTACTCCTCGTTTGCGAATGCGACTCTGCTAACCAATATGACCACAAAAATTCTGGACATTGCTAGACAACACTAAATCCTTCTCATGGTCCGAAGGGCTCTGCGAATGCGTCTCTCTCGACTGCAAATACCCACCGGTATTCTGTACACTGCCGGACAGCATGGAATCCGTTCTCACTGACATCGAATTTCTAACAGACCCACGGTTCTCATCACCGATGAACCCCTCAAATCGTTGTGAAAACCCACTCGTCCAAATAACAGAGCCAGAAAGCCCTGAGAAACCTCTTGATGACCGAGAATCATCATTACGAGACACCCAACAACTCCTTGAGAGCCATCATCTTGATTTTAACCAACTTTCTGGAATGTCTGTCATGGACCAGCTGACCCTCCTTCTGAGCTCTAAGAGCAGCTTTTGCATAGATGGTCCTCCAAAGATCAGGATTAATCAAATTTGCAAGCTTTAAATGTAAAGCAAGAGCAGAACGCCCCAGCTTGTCCAAGGCAGCACGAGTGTGCTTGATTTCCCCTCGAACCAGATTAAAAATAAGCTTTAAAAAATATCTACTGTATCTGCGGAGATAGAAAATCGGCTTAATGCGAGCGAAGGTTGGGATAAGGTTGTAATCATGACATTCTTTGAGAAATTGGAGGTCGGTTGCTCTTCTTTTAATCTTAATTTGAGATTTTTCCAGATAGCAAATATCGTCCCAAGAATCCCCTCTGTGCAGGGATATAATTATGGTTTTTAAGCTTATGTGGCTATCGTTTATTAAAGAAATTTTCGGATTATCCACAATGTTAAGAAACAATGGTCGACGTTTCGAATCCCAATGGGGATCCATCTTTAGGACAAGATTTTAAATGAAGAATGAAAAAAGTGCAGAAGTTTAGGGTTAATATATTGATAAGGAGAGAAATATAGCTGACAAGAACCAACTAGTTAATTAATAAATTATTTATTTTTAAATAATAAATTTTAATTAATTCAATAATATTAATAATTTATTCTATTTTAATAACTAATCTATTCTAACAAATTTTAAAACCTAAATAATATATTCTACTTCTAAAAAATATAACTAATCTATTCTAATTTTAATCAATTTAATTTTTGTATTTTATATAATTTTTATATATTTTATAAATAAATAATTTATTATACTACATTTATAAATAAAATAAATTATTAATAAACTAGTTTAGATCCATCTTTACTTTAGATTTATAAAGTACTTAGAGGGATCAAATCTCTCAAGGTACAAACATTTCCTTAAATTTTGCACTCAAAAAAAAAGTTGGCACCTTGAGAGATTTGATCCCTCTTAGCACTTGATAAATGTGGAGTTAAGATATATATATATATATATATATATCCACGTCTTTAAATTGGCTATATTACATAAAAAATATTATTATTGTTTATGTAACATAACATAATGTTACAACATCTCTTCCATATTGGGTGGGAGAGTGTCTCTACCCAATTACCAAAATACTAACTCTTATTTTCATTTTAAAATTATACTTCAAAACAAATAAACATCATCTCAATAGTTTTATTTATATGATTATATAAATAAGACAATGCATCCACATCAATATGTTGATGCATTTATTATCATTGAACATCTTCAAATACATCAATCTCACCATTCTCGAAACTCATGTAAGTAACATTTATCCTTGGTCCATATTATGAGTTTGATAGAGTTTGATATTCTTATTTATATAAATTCATAATCTTCCCCTTTCACGAGTTAGAATGAACCTCCCCATATGAATAACATTTATTTGTACTCCATATTATGAGTTAGATATAAATAATGTTCTTGTTTATAAAAAAAGAATTTCATAATCCTCCCCTTTTTCAAGTTAAAATGAAGAAAAACCCCAACTGTGACTTTGGGAGATTTGTAGCTTTGAAAGTTTCAATGGATGTAGTGTTGTTGTTGTTTTTTTTTTTGGTGGCTAGATGGCTAAATCATGTGGGTATCTTTCTCTGCTCCCACACCATGCTCTGAACATCACTACTTTTAATTCATTGATCGTAAATGGGCCACGATACAAGAAGGCAAGCCTTCTCGTTTTGTCAAAAAACTGGAAGAAATTCCAAAGGTCGAGGATTTTGAACCACATTAAAGAGCATGAGCCTTGCAACTGGTTGAACGTGGCTTGGTAGGCCAATTCGTGGGGATCTAACCCTCCCCGCATTCTGTGAGGTTTTGGGTTGAAATTTTTTTGAAACCCATGATCAAGGGTTATATCACTTCAACTTTTTGTAGAAAAGGTTTTTTTACCTTCTTTTTCGAGAACAAGGATGATTGGGACTTGATATTTTGAAGGAGGCTTTACTTCATGGGGCCCCAAGAGTTATATATGGATGGATGGAGCCAAAATTATAACCTTGCAAGTGATTTCCCATATGTTGTCCCTATTTGGGTAAAGCTTCATTTTTTTCCCATACACTATTGGAATGATACTACATTTAGAAATATCGACAATGCACCTAGGAAATACGTTGATCAAGTTGATCCACCAAAGGGGCTCTTCTCATATGCAAGGATATGCAAGGAGGTAAATCTGGATAAGGGGCTCCCAACAACAATAACACTAAATTTAGATAGTTGGACCCATATTCAGGAGGTTGAAAATGGTTAACCTCCTTTTAAATGCAAAGTTTTCCATGAATATGGCCACTTTGAAAGAAGTTGCAAAATGAAGGACGAGGAGCAACAAAAACAAGGGAATGAAGGAGAACAATGGAAACAACAAAATAGGAGAAGAGACCCAGGTAAAGAAAATAACAATTCGCTAAAGCAATCAGATTAGAATGGGAATAAAGGGAGAGGACTCACTTCCCTTAAGAAATACGCTCTAGGGGGAGGGGAAGGATCTAGTAAAGGTCAAAATGAGATAAATATTAGCTTTAAGGCTCTCAATTAAGTGACTGAAGAAGGGGAAATTATCAAATCCAATGTACAAGAACAAGTACAAAATTCGGGAGTGTGGCATGAACGAGAGAAAAATGATGAATCATTGTTGCCATTAGAAAATGATCCAATACCAAAGAAACAAATAGTGGAATCTTCCTCTTAAGAGGAACAATTCCTCTCCCCTAAAAGTTCCAAATTGGGGCCTTCCTTTCGAAGCTTAGTTGATGAGAAGTAAGAGTCAAGGAAGGAAAAAGAATTAGAAAGGCTCCAATGGATGGTTGTTCGACAGACCAATAGAGAGGTAAGGCACAGAAAAATAAGGAAGGATAATGAAATGGGAACATATCCAATCTTAGATATTCGTCGGATTGGGTGGATACTCTCAAGAGATTAAGAGATTAGTTGAGGAATTTCAAGGCAGATAATGAAAGATCATTAGTGCACAAGAAAGGCAAGCAGAGGTGAATGCAATGATTATGTAGAGCCTATTAGAATTGCAAAGGCAAAAGAAACATGAGTTAGGTGCTAGCTATATAGGAAAGCACAAATCAAAGCAAATCCCCCTAGAGATTAAAAAGTAGGGATTGGAGACCAATAAGATAAAAGGCGAAAAGTCAAGGAAAATACATAAGTAAGAAATTCAAGACATGCTGAGAGGAGAAATTCCACTTAGCACTCTGGAAAGAGAGTAAAAAAACCCTGATTAGTCATCAAATATTGCAACTGGAAGTCACCATCTTCAAAGGAGAATTCAAAAGAGATCAATGCTGGAAGAGTTCGACAAAGCAAAGCCCGCTACCTTTGATGGAGAGATAAAGAAGGTAGAAGCTTAGTTGTTTGGAATGAATAAATACTTCATCATGCATGACTACTCTAAAACCATGAAGGCTATAGTATTCATTTTCAACTCGAAGGGAAATGATGATATGTGGTGGGAAGAATTGAGAAATGTTAAGGACATGAGGGAAAAGGAATTGTCATGGGGGAAGCTTGAGAAATATTTTTGGGAAAAATACTCGTCTAAGAGATACTATGGTAGCAAAGTTAAATAATTGCACAAGCATAAGCTAGGGTAGCTTACTTCTAAT
This sequence comes from Pinus albicaulis, assembly GCA_034641835.2. Classification (NCBI taxonomy): domain Eukaryota; kingdom Viridiplantae; phylum Streptophyta; class Pinopsida; order Pinales; family Pinaceae; genus Pinus; species Pinus albicaulis. The sequence goes on along the minus strand of CM076579.1, from coordinate 1,087,710,949 downwards.
GAGTATACTAACATATTTTTGGATCTATTGAGGTATGTGTCATATATCAAAGATGAGAATGTGAAGATTCAAAGGTACCTCAATGGGTGACCACATGCTTATTGAGACAAGTTTGAACTTAATGAACCAAGAACATTACAGGACATTATACAAAAGGTCAAATATTACTATGAGTTGTCCAAATAAAAAGCTAAGTTCCAAACATACTAGAAAAGGAAAGATAAGACTAGGTTCAAGGGAAAAAGGTCAAAATACTTAGGATATGAGAACACAGGGAGAAATGTGAAGTTCACCACTCCTGCCAAGAATGAGATTCAACAAAAATCCACTATGGCAATAGAAACTATCCCACTAAACTAGCAAGAGAAAAGGACGAGGGGTTTAGGAAAGGGCCCATGTAGTGTTGGGCATGTGGAGAGAACCATCTGCGAAGAAATTATCATAAGCAACAACATAATGGGACAAAGTTGTATAATGTGCAAGAGGCAACAATAACGAATGATGTGGATCAAAATGTACCACACATTTATGCCGCATTGGGAAATAGGTATGCAAACCATCAAGCTTCAATAATCGAGATGAAAATTATGTTCGTTAACCAACCTGTTTCAATTTTAGTTGGCCCATGTTCTAATTTTAGTAATATCAACCTGAAGGTGGATGAGAAGTGTTCTTTGCATAAGAAAACCCATGAGAAATCATGGCTAGTTCAGTTGGACACGGGAACCAAAATACAGGTGATAGACATGGTGTATTCATGCCCCCTAATAATAAACAACATGTCTACTTCTTCCAATCTCAACATTTTTCCATTGGGATTGTATGATGTTTTAATCGACATGGTTTGGTTAATGGATCATAAAACTAAAATTGATTGCTATAGAAAGTCATTAGAGAGTCTCAACAACAATGGTAAGGAAGTGATGTTGCAGGGGATAAATAAGGCCATCACGCTAAGGAAAAAATCAATGTTGCAAGTGAAAGATGTAGCAAGAAGGGGTATGCATTGCATGCAATCCAAGTGACCAACGAGTCAAAAAGTAGTGGGGTCGAAATGGAAACTCAACCAGTGTTAAAGTAGTTCAATGATTTATTTATGGAAGAAATAATAGGATTACCACCTAGGAAGGACATTAAATTTTCCATTAAGTTGATTAATGGGGTAGTTCTAGCCTCGAAAGCTCCATATCATATGAGTAAGACGAAACTTGTGGAGTTGAAGATGTAGCTAAAATAAATGTTGGATAAAGGATATATTAGACCCATTGTTTCACCTTGGGGATCCTTGACATTTTTGGTAAATAAGAAGGATGGCATGCTGCAATTGTGCATTGATTACCGATAACTAAATAAAGCTATAATGAAAAACAAGTACCTGCTACCTAGGATTGATGACGTGTTTGATCAACTGAGAGGAGTTGTATTGTTCTCAAAAATAGATTTGAGGTTTGGGTACCATCATGTTCAAATTGAGGATGAATACATCCACGAGACAACCTTTAAGATGAGATATGGACACTCTGAGTTTGTAGTGGTTCCATTTGGGCTAAAAAATTCACCAGTTACATTCATGTGCTTGATGAACAATGCTCTCAGATCATATTTGGACAAATTTTTATTTTTTTGTGGGTGACATCTTGGTTTACTTGAAAACCACAGGATAACATGAAGATCATATGAAAGCAGTATTGCAATTATTGAGGGAGCATACATTGTATGCCAAACTCAACAAGTGTGAATTCTTCTAAACACAAGCTCAATACTTGGGGCATGTAATTTCAAAATAAGGAGGAGTTATGGACCCAAAAAAGATAAAGGGCATAATGGAGTGGCCCACTCCCTAGAATGTCACAGAGGTTAGATCGTTCATGGGGTTGGACAAATATTATCGATGGTTCATTCAAAATATTCCAAAGATCAGGCATCCAACCACTGTCTTAGAAAGGAAAGGAGTCAAATTTCAATGGACATAAAAGTGTGTAACTAGTTTTAAGTAGCTTGAGAAATTACTCCCATGTACACCTATTTTGAGAATAACATATCCAAAGAAGAACTTTTCTAGTTTATATAGATGCTTGTAAGGAAGGACTAGGTGGATTCCTAATACAAGAAGGACATGTGATTTTTTATGGGTTGAGTAAATTAAATGAACATGAGAAGAACTACGTTACTCATGACTTAGAGCTTGTAACAATAGTGCACACTTTAAAAATGTGGTGGTACTAATTGCTTGGGAGAAATTTTGTGTTGATGTCAGATCATTGAGGGTTGAAATACTTATTTGACCAACCAAAATTAAATGTTAGACAAGCCAAATGGTTGTATTTGATCAACAAATTCGATTTTTAGATAAAGCACATTAAAGGAAAGGAAAATAAGGTAGCAGATGCACTTAGTAGAAAACTACATGTGGTCGTTTGGTAGTTGTCAACACTTTTGAAGTTGACATCAAGGAAATGATCAAAGAGGCATTAATTCAGGATGAGCATTACTAACATCTGAAGGAATGTTTGTAGAAGGAGCTAGAGGGATCAATGTGCAAGAGCTACAATCTCACTGATGATGGTATGCCGTTGTTCAAAAATAAAAAGTATGTGTGTCATGTAGTTGACTTAAGGAATATCATCATGGATGAGTTTCATAAGAGAGCTTACTCAAGTCATCCCGGTTATCATAAAATGTCAAAAAACATAAAGAAAATGTATTATTGGCCAATATTGAAGAAGGAATTTTCTAAATACATTTCCAAGTGTTTGGAATGTCAAAAACTCAAAGGAAAATGTGGCACCCAACGGGATTGCTACAACCAATTCCAATTCTTCAATGGAAGTGGAAGTCATATCCATGGACTTCATCACAGGATTACCGAAAACAACCAAAACGACACGATGCCATTATGGTGGTAGTGGACAAGTTGAGTAAGGAAGCTCACTTCGTAGTTTTCAAGTCTACCTACAAAGCCAGTTATATAGCTCAGATATTCATGAAGGAAATATTGAGATTGCATAGCATAGCTAAAAAATCATCTCAGATCGAGATGCCGATTTCATTTCCAGGTTTTGGAAGGTATTATTTACTAGTTTTTAAACCTAGATAACTTTTAGTACCACATATCATCCTCGGATAGAGGACATGTTGAGAATGTGTGTCACCCATTAACCAAATAAGTGGAAATATTTCCTATCATTAGCAAAGTTTGCATACAATAATGGGCATCAAGATTCATTGAAGATTAGTCCTTTTGAGGCAATGTATGGTTGAAAATGCAACACTCCTATTAGTTGGGATGACCCTGTGAACATAGTGGTACTTGAACCTAACATGATGGAAGAAATAGAGTAAGAAGTAATCAAGATCAAGGAGAAATTGAAAGCAACTGAGGATAGGAAAAAGAGTTATGCAGATCAACAAAGAATGCACAAAGAATTCCAAGTGGGAGAGCATGTATATCTTTGCACCAGAGTAAGGAAGATCTCACTAAAAGTGGGATCTTGTGCAAATTTAGCACCCAAATTTTGTGGACCATTTCAGATTTTGGAAAGAGAGATCCCAATGTCTTATATATTTGTCTTACCACCGACAATGAAAGCAAGTGATGTTTTTCACATTTTTTTTCTTAATAAGTGTGTGCATGACACTAATACTATTGTTGAATGGTATGTTATATACATGGAACCCGAGGGAGAGTTATAACCACAACCACTTTGCATCCTAGACCAGAGGTAGACCATGCCATGGAATCAATTAATAAAGTAGGTCAAGGTGGAATGGAAGCACTTTGGACCCAATGAAACCACCTAGGAGATGGCGGGACAAATAAGGGTGCTATAGAAAATTTTGTTTAATTATAAAGAATATGTAAGAGTTGTGATTATACATCTTTTTTTATTTTATTTTTCTTTCTAGTTACAGGACATTGTTTATTTAAGGGGGTAGGCTTTGTAACATCCTCACGATACTCCTTGTTTTGTAATGTTAAAATGGTGACTATGTAAGACTAGCATGGAGGCCATGGTTGGCTGATACATTATGTGTAAACATAAAATAAAATAAATGTTAATCTTAATTCACTGGATTGAAGAGAGGGAAACATGCATCAAAGTACGAGGGAGGACAAAGAAGTGGGAGAGTGGTGTTTGGTGGAATAATAGACCAATATATAACCTCACACATGGTAAGACATGATTGGATGACGAAATTACAGATGTTTTGTCCCATGATGTGAGGGAAGCCAAAATTGGCAGTCTCTTAAGATACAATGAGACACAAGGAAAATCAAAGAAAAACAAGGCAAAGTGAGTGAACAGAAGGGAGGAGAGTAGAGAAAATAATTATGCAAATGTTGAATAGGAGCACAAGAGCAATGCTGGAGTTATAGTTGAGATATATAATCTGAAATTTTGGGTATGTTTTCATATACTGATGTGTTGAGGCCACTCGATTGTGGTGTCCAAGCCTGAATAGTCAGTGGGAGGCTCGATGGAGGATTGACCTATGGGTGCTTTCCAAGTAAGCTAAAAACCCACTAAGTGGTTGATGGATAGATGATAAACCACTAAACTATTTTTGAATGGGTTAATAAATCAATCATGTGCTTGTTGTAAGTTTGATAAATCGATAGGCAAGGTAGTGGAACCACTATGGTACTTGTTGGGAAGGATGATAAACCACCTGGATAGTGGGCTATAGGATCCTGTATTTCTTTCCTTGAAATATAACTAATAAACCACCTTAATAGTAGATTCAGACTCTTGGAACTAAGAAATACCCCAACTGAGCCTTGGGTGATTTCCTTGAGCAAGCATCCCATCGTATATTGGATCTGGCTCGGTGGTGGTCAACTACAAAAAATATTGTGGTGTAGTTGGCCTATGGTTGGGTGGAGAGTTTAAGTCCCTCCTTAAATTTCTAGCCATTTCAAGTTATTCAAATAAGTATAATGACCTATGCCTGAATGAACTATGGGTAGTGAAATTGTCTAATATATTATGGGCAAATTTATGGTTCAACATTACTCATGGAAGGTTGTTGAATTCATTGCATGTTCATGGTTAATGAGTTGTTTCATATGTATCTGTGGATATGTTGAACCTTTGGGACTATGTGACAATTAGTATTTTCATGAATAGCAAGGTTTTTATATGATTATCTCTAGTTGTATGAGGTATCTCTGTGAACTTGTTATTACAATTTTTTTCTAGCCATATGATATTTTTAATAATTGATTGCCTTGTTGTCATACTTAATATTGTAGCCTATTTCATGTGTTGTATGTTAAATGCGGATTTAGTTGAGTGCTGATAGTCACTCGGTTAAACAATGATGTGATGACCCTATGGTTTATGCGCTCTTATATAACATTGTGATATCACGAGGTTCATAGATTAACGTTTGGTATATAGTGATATTGTGAAAATTTTCCTTTGGATCCATTTAATTATGTGCTTGGGACTTGATGTAAAGTAGGACCTGTTGGTGTCTTTAGACTTTCTTGGACCTAACATCGCATACATGATGGCATGTTCTCAGGACTTGACCAATTTTTTAGAGATCTAGTGTTTTGGAAGAAGTCTTGGTCTTTGGAAAAATTTGGTAAATTTCCTTAAGTTTTCCTTCTTTGCAATCCTTAGCAGATATTCAAAACTCATCTAGGACTAGATGGTCCTCTCAATTTTCCTTGATTCTAGGCCTTATACGATTTCATTTCTTAATTGCTAATTGTATCTAGATACATGCAGGGTTGGGTTACTTTGAAGCATCATTGGATTATCCAACGATCTGGGAAATCTAGGTGTGGAAAGAGCACACACTTCTTTAAAGGTGTAGACACACCGTGGCTTGGACACAATGTGGAAAGTTAGATGATATCTGATGGGGCCCACACCAGATACTTTATGAAAGAGATGGATTCGAGTAATTCATAGGTTCAAGGGCATGTTAACAGTGGACATTGGCTTAACACCACAGAACATTGTGGAACCAGATACAACGTGAAACCAACACATAATGCCTAGGGGAGGGACCTGATAGGTTCCACGCCAAGTCCATGTGGCAGTTTCCACGTGGAGCCTTGACACTACTCACTGCCTATTTTCCTTTATCTAACCTTGAGCACCATGGTGGTGATAAACCATGGCGATTTGACCTGGATGTGGAGGTGGACCCCTTCATAATGACATGTCAGGGTGATGTGAAGGCCATGTGGGTGACACATTATCTTACCACTACACTGTTAGAGGTTCGAGTGTGTAGTATGGGTGAATAAGTGAAGAAGAGATCGAATTGGCCGTGGTTTTGGTGCAAAACCTTGTCACAACCCACTGGTCACTGTCATAACCATTTGTTGAAGTTTTTAATTGATGATACCTTCCACCACTAATCATATCACCCTTTGATCAAAGTATGGCCAAATTGAGGGACCTCATTCATTCCCCTCCCCCCTTATTTTTTGTGAGTAACTTGGGTGGGACGGTTCCACGTGGGGATTCCCACTAAGGGTTCCATGTTTAAAAATAATATTACCTCATGGAAGCATGGTTTCAGTAAAGGATGATCAATCGACTACGTTCACACCAGCAACCCCTCGATCTGCCATGAATTAATCAGGGAGGGAGGTTTTGAAACCGAAAATCACCTATGTAAACCCATGTTGGCATTCGAGAACTAAAAAATAGATGTAGTGGGGAAACATCACAAATAATGATGGGGATGCACTAGGTGGAGCCCACACTTGAGCTTACATGGTAGTGCTTGTGGCGACTCATTGCTGATGTGGCCTAATATGATTATCTATACTTTAGAGGAGTGTAACTTTCAATTTGGGAGTTAGATTGAGATACAATTTATATCATCGAAAATGTCTTGATGAGTTGAACATGATGGTGGAAAAGAGGATTTTTGTAACCCCATATTTATATTAGACCTTAGAGGTCGAGTTAATTCAATAATTAACACTTCTTGCTATCCGAGATAGTACAAGGGGGTGGGAGGGAGTGCTACACCAATATTTTCATCAAAGAAGGTATGTCTACTTAATAATCGTGTCATCTATTTTTTTTACTACAATCAAGTGATTTATCACCTATACTTTCTCTTTGGGTATTTAGTTTCATGTGTATATTTACCTTCATGGTATCCATGATGCATCTAGCAGGGGGTATTATTTTACCTCTTCAGGTATATACTTCTTCAACTAACATGTTAGGTACTCTCTTTAAGGTACTTGCATGTCACCAATTCACCCCCTTTGAGAACACCATAAGAACCGTCATTCTGACCAAGTCTACTTCCATAACCCTTTTCTTAGTTATATGGTTTTAGGTGCTTGGTAATTTCCTCCCCACATTTTCACCTTATGTCATACCACCCTTTCTGTTATCGACATCCATGTTGCATAACCCTCTTTTTTAGGAACTATTTGTTTGCACTAATTTATAATTAACCTCACGCTTCTTTCTCATCATATTGTTTACCCACCCTCATGCCCTTGGGAACAAGTTCACATGATCTTATTCCACTTCATTTTCATTTTTCCTCTCAGACACCCACCATCAATAGACCATTTGCATGATCACCCTCCATCCACTAACCCACATAGAGACTAGCCAATGCCCCCCCCACTCTTAGCAGTTACCCTATTGCACCCTCACACTTGTCACCATTTCACTAAGGAACCCATCTCCATATTTGTACATCCCCACCATTATTTATTTATTATTTATTGAGGTGTTCAAATATTTATTGGAAACCATGATTCTCTTATTATCCTCTTATTTCTTCACTCCCTAGTGGTATTCCTAGTCACCCTTGCCTACATTATCAAATTAACAATTACCATTATCTTCTTGGTACCACATTAATAATCCATTGGTACCTGTATCCTAATTGAGATCCATTTTTATCTATATCCTTGTAGACATAACCACATTTTTAGTTGAAACAATGACTTGTGAAAGTACCCCCCTAGAAGTCCTCTCGACTCTAGGGGTTTTCCCATCTCAGTTTGTTTTGACTATTACCATTTTCATTTATACTCCATCCAAGGGATTTCCAAAATCTCCACTCTATTTCTATTGACCTCGTTCATCATGACCTTACTTCATTCCTTCACAGTTTGGTATCTGATTCAACTACAAGTGGATTTCTAAGGGACCCCTTCCCTTGTCTATCATTTGTTCCTTCCTGTCAGCATCATCTCTCATATCCCAAGAATGAAGCAGTATCGTACTTCTCATTCTCATGTACAGTGATGAACCTTGGATGGAATTATGAGAGTAAATATTTCTAATTAATTCCATTGACCCCCCTGATGTTCAACTTCAACATTATTTCACGTCTAAATGGGTTTTACCTTAGGATAGTTACAACATCCAATGTTTGTTGAATACCTAGGCTTCATCGATGTACATCAACTGATAGTCTAAACATGTTCTAGTCACCAACACTCTTTATACAACTTATGCCCCTAAGGGAAATGCAATTATCTACTTTAGTATAAAAAAACTATGTCATTCAACATATTTGAGAATATTACTCGTGTATACCATTGTAATCATTATTATAAAATGTCACGGTCATGAGCATTGGACATGCTTGCCTCAATTGTATATTGTACATATTTCTTTCAAAAGGATGATTGTTTAGAAGGTGGACCCCTTTGCATCTCCTTTAGGATCTCTTCTCTTGGATCTTGATCTCTCTCCCAAGTAGTAATAGTTAGGTAGGATATATTATAATATGTTGTCATTGATTTCAAAAATTGATATGTTGTCATTGATGCGAAGCATTGATGTGTTTTCATTTATGTCAAAGGTGTTGTTGGCATTGGGAGGATGTTGGAAAAGTGTTACAAAGGTATTGTCATTATATGAAAAATCTTAGTGAGATTTTTAGGAACATGATGTCAAAAGAGTTATCATTGAGTGGCCAATATCATTCATGTCACAGGGATATTGATAAGCATGTCAAAGGAATTAATAAAGGTGGGTAAGTTCACTAATATTTGGGTTCAATAATATGATCTCATTAGCTCCTAAAAGTGACCGATATGGATAGAGTTCGGAAAGATCTTTCTAATGGTATATTTAAGTTTGAAAAACACCTCATGGATCAAAATATATGGTCGTTCAAAGTTTCAAAGGTAAAAGTAAAATCAAAGTTTGGTTTGGGCTAAGGAATGCATGACACAATAAGCATGAATAGGTAACACATCTAACCACATAGGCACGCGCGTGGACCAATAAAAATATCAGGAGGGCTGCATGATCTACACATCACCCTAGTGTTTTTCAACTCAATTACAAATTTTCAATGGAGGTCCTTGCCTGGGACACACAACCCCAACGAATTTTCCTGAGAGTTTGGAAGGCAAGTGCTAGTTATTTCTATGAGATGACATGTCACAAGGAGGACGTAGTAGAAGGCACAAACAACGGATCAAGCAATGCTTGGAAAGATTTGATAGTGCTAGAGGACCCCAAAGGCCATGTAACCCTGGAAATATTTCTCGGGAGTTCCAAAGGGAGCACATTGCAAAATTCCCGGGATGACGAAACGTCGATAGGATGGGGAAGAGGATAGGTGAAGTGGGGTGATATAGCGTAGGCACGGTGGCCGAGCGATGTGGCGTGGTGAGTAGCCATCGATGAAAGTTAAAGAGCGGGGGACCCCACGAGACACATCACCCCAGAGATATGTCCTTGGAAGACCCAAAGGGAGCACACGTCCAAATATCTAGGGTAATGATGTTGGAGCATTGACAAAATATAATATTTTTTTTTTGAGGAAGTTAGATTCCTCATGTAATGATTTTAATTTTGTAATAATTAGTTGGACTTTTAAAACATTATCATCAAATATTATGGATTAGGCTAGACGACAAAATAAGGAAAAATAAAATAAAATTAGTCTTAGTTTTGTTTTTTTCCAAATTAGTTACTAAAATAATGGGTCTTAACCACTTATTATGGATCTTGATCCTATTTTAGATTTAGAATGATTTTTATAAATTAGTAAGTATGTGGAGAACTAGAGAAGGATTGGAAGTATGAGTGTAAGAGGAGGAGAAAGTTAATTCTTTCCATTGTGAATCCTCTCTTGATTGATTGAAGGGAAAACAACTATCTTATGTAGTATATTTTTTCAAGATATGATATTATTTGGTTTTGGTGGAATATTGCAAATGAATGTACACACAATGGACTTGTTGATTTGATGCATATTCCAAACAACCATTTTGATGCCTTGTAAATATGTGTGTGAGTGTGGGAGAGGTGTTTAGCACAAGTAGATTGCAACAACCCTGGTTAAAAAAAATCATGTAAAATATATGGTTAGCCAATTTAATGTCTTAAATTTATATCATAATTATTGGCCAAAGTTGGTAATCTTGTGAAGTGAAATTGCACTATATATGCTAGAAGCCTTTTCTTACTTAATTTATTTCGTTGATTTTATATGTTTAAAGTTGTTTTAAAAATTTTGTGTTTATTTTGAAATCTAAATGGAATTTAGAAAATAAAACTTATAATTTGTGAAATGAAATATAAATTCAACTAAGTTCCAAAGCTATGATGAAAATCCTATCTTAGCTTGTTAATACTTAATGATTGACTTTGAGAAAAAAAAAAAACTAAAGTTCTAGAAACAATAAGGAACTTTAATATTTTTGTATTCTTTTGGAAACATTAGATGAATGAAATTTAAAACAAGAAATCATTAAAGAGTATTCACACTTATTAAAAGAAAGATTTTAATGATTGAAAAATAAAACTTGCAAGAAGGAAGAAAATGAAATGTTTTTAAGAAATGAAACTAATCTATGATAAACTTATATTGCATGAAAATAAATTAATCTAAATGATGAATATTAAGCTATATTAAATCAATCTATGCCAGCCACTATGATAAATTATCTCTAAATCTACCCAACCATAAACAAAGCATCTATCTTAACATAACGATATTCTGCAAATGAAAATACCAAACAGTGAAGTAACAATGATAACCCTGATGATCTATACTATATAAATCCGAAAATAATTGCAATGTAAATGAAAGCAAAGTGAAATTATACAATATGAAAGTAAAACATGTATTTGGTCTATGAATCGCAAATGAAGCTAGAGTACATCTATGCTATAAATCACAATGGAAACAAAGCATGTATCTATATGAAAAATACAGTGAAAGCATGAAAAACTGAACTATGAAAGAACAAGAAATTAAACAAACAAACCTCTTCTATGCAGGGGCCCTCCACAACATAATGGCTTTTGATCTATTCTTTACTAGCTACACATTAATATTCTAGAATGCTTCCTTCTTCAATTTGTGATTAAAAACAGAGTTTCAGAATATAACAATCTCGCAATAATTCGAACTTGTTTCACAATTACACAACCTGGTATTTATAACAATATTGTATTAAATGTTTGAGGCTTTCACACCTTTGGAGAATAAACAAACTATGTATGAAACTCTAAACAGAAATGTGAATTTCATCGCTTCACGATTTGCTACATGGAGAGCAAATCGTGAAGCCTCAATCTTTCTCGCTCGCTTGTTCTGGTTCCTGTTTTGACCGACCCTTTGACCGCAATCCTAGGTGCTTTCTTCCTTGATTTTGGACAAATAGATAGGATAGGACCCATGACCGGGTCATTCATCAACTGCCCATATGTTTCGCTTCTTCATTTATTCCTCAAAACCTGTTGAATCGTGGCAGTGGCTACATAAACATAATTTAGCTGCAGAATTGCATTAATTCTGTGGCTAAATACAAATTTTATTCTAATAATAAGGAACATTTGAAAATATGATGAATAGATCATTAGGATACCTTACCAAACTAAAATGTGTATTTAAATACTTGTTTGAGCTTATGGATTTGTCAAAAAGAAGGAAAGATAGTGAAAATGAATGTCAAAATCAAGGCAGTCTTGAGGCTCCACATACCCCCACTAGGAGACCATTGCATGTCCTCATGCAAATACAAAATTGTGAGTATTCATCATGTTACTACATCTGCCCTGATACTTCTGCCAAGACATCTTATTTCATCTTCTTTGTCTTCCTTGTGGATATAACTACCATTGGCTTCCTCATTAGAAGTTTATATTTCAAGTTTATGATTTCCTTGTTTAGTTGTTTATTCTTCTTTTTCAACTTTTTGTTCTTCTTGAACCATAAACCCAGATGTAAAAGAGTATTATCATTAATGGTATTCTCAATTTGATTCTGCAACTTTAGAGCTTCATGTTCCTGTTTGATATGCCTATTCAGTGTCTTTAGTTCAATTTTTTTTTTTTTTTTTTAGAGTATTCACAAATAGAGGTTCTTGTGGATGATAAGTCTGTTCTTCAAAAATTTATGTATTTCCCACATCTCTTTTCTCTAAAGACTCAATATAATCATAAATTTCTTATTGCACAGGGTCAATCTCTAGAGTTCTTCGACTTGGGAACTACATGGGTGAAATAGTAGTGGGTGATGGAACCCCAAGAATTTATTCTAAATTGAGAAGTTATGTCTCTTTTAAAGGTGGCTCTTGTGCTGTTTTACTAAGTCTAGAGCTTGCTCTTACTGGCCACGGAGGACTTTGAATTTTTGGCTTCTCTGTGTTTATGATTTTTTCCTTTCCTTCCATGTTATCTTCTTTCTTTTTATCAACTTTCTTCTTGAAGTTTCCCAAAAGTTTATCAACTTTCTTCTTGAAGTTTCCCAAAAGTTCTGCAATGGGGATTTCATCCTTTGGTTGTTCCTGAGATGGTTGTTCATTCTCAAAAAATCTTTCAACTTTTCTTTATCTTCCTCTCTTTGCCTTATTACCACTAGGTTTTTCTTTTTCTTGGAAATTATTTCAGATTAAGAAATTTCTCAAGTGTCCCCTAGGCTTTTAAGATGGAATTCAATAAGAATTTTTATTAACCCATGATGATACATTGTATTATCTATGAATTGAATTCTCTTCTAAACAGTTCATGCCATCTTCTTCAAGCTACGCAATAAAAAGTATGCAAGATTTATTTCCCTATCTTCAAGAAGATTCATTAACAACTTAGCATGATAAAAGAACATACATCTAAACCTTCCCTCACAGGTAACAAATTTCTGGATTATCAATAACATATTTCTCCGTTTTCCTTTAAGATATGTGCTAGGAATTCCTTTTATGAAAATGCTAGTAGCCATACTTGGGTTATTTAGGAAGCTTTTCCATCCTTCTCCTTCGATTCCTCTGTTTTTAAACCATCTTTCTCCTGTCTTCGGTAGTCCAGTAGCTTCTACTATGAAAGATTTTGTGATTGCAAGCTTGATATCGCCAATTTCAACTTATACTCCATCGCTCTAGCGAAGGATTTAGTAACTTATTTAAGAAAACCTTTGATCCAAATCTTGGGGGGAGGCCCCCAAGATCTAAAAAGTTGAAATAGATCTGACAAGATCTGCAAAACTAGAAAGCCAGAAAAAAAGGAAAAAGAAGAGAACACAAAGAAAATAAAACCACAAAGAAACTTGTTTTATAAAAGATAGAATAACTGTAGAAGCTACATTGTGGCGGACAATCTGTCCTTTTACAAAGTGAGCCTTGTTATTTATAGCCTTTTTTGAGATAGAATACCATTGGTGGATACCATGGGCCAATACCATGGGTAGAGACCACTTACAATACCATGGGTAAATCCCATGTGTGGATGAATACCATGGGTGGATACATACCATGGGTCACTTAAAATACCATGGGCAAATAAATATCATGGGTGGATGAATATTATGGGTCGGTTCCATTTACAGTACCATGGGTAAATTCCATGGGTGGATGGATAACATGGGTAGATGAATACCATGGGTTGATGCCATTTTCCATTTAGATCATTCCTCCCTCCTTAAGAAGCAATGGTCCCCATTGTGTTAAGTTCCCTCCTGAGAAGTCTTTGTTGAATATGAAGAGCCACTAAAGAGAAGGGTTTTCTATAGTTAGCCCATAACCGTGATGAACGAAGATCCGAGGATAGAGATACCCTGTAATGCTTGTGACCAACTGTGATATTGACAGTGTGCGGCCTAGCAAATGGACTTCGATGAAGTGTGGGTTTGTGGATGAACCAAAACCATGACAAATGAAGATCCAAGGATAGATATACCCTGTAATGCTTGTGACCAACTGTGTTACTAACAATGTGCGGCCTAGCAAATGGACTTCGATGAAAATGATTTTGTGCGGTTGACCCATAACCGTGATGCTGATTGTTGATGAAATAGCAGGTGCCTACATAGCTTGGGGTGGGATGGCACGTCTCCAAACAACCCAAGCCGAACGCTGCTATGCTGAAACTGATGAATGTGAAGCAGGTGCCTACTAAATCAGGGTGGGAGGGCATGTCTCCAAAGGGAACCCGCTCCGAATGCTACTCCAGATTTAAAATGAGCATAACTCGGTCAATATAACTCAGAATATTTATTATAACCTATTTTTTGAAATGGAATGATCATTCTGCATCTTCTCGTGTATTTGAAACCACTATCTGAAGACTCTAGAATCTCAGGTTCACGCTGGAATTGTCTCGCCGTCACAAAATTTCTGAAAAAATAGTTGATTTTAAATCAACGATAGCTCCCACATCCGGACTTCAATTCGACCGATTTTTTTTTTTTGAACTTGGGTGATTTTTCAAGAGGAGCTCAGATCTATATCCATTTCTCTGAAATTTTACACTGAAAACTGTGAAAATGACAGGAGAGTCGCCGTCCATGAATTTTCGTAAGAAAAATTGCTTCAACATTGCTGATTTTGAATCAACGATATCTCCCTCATCCGAACTCTAGTTTGGCCGATTTTTTTTTTGAATTTGAGTATTTTTTCGCAAGGAATCCATATTTGGTATTTTTTTTTGCAAATTTTTTACCAAAAGTTTCAGATCTAATCTGAAAACTTTCCGCCCAAAAAAATTCATGGATTTCACTGAAGATTGTTGCAAAACATTGAAACTGAAATATGTTTCAAACCCTCATTCCCATGGAGGCGTAACCTGAATCTGATACCACTGATCCGGATCTTGGGGGGAGGCCCCCAAGATCTAAAAAAATTGAAATGGATGTGACAATATCTGCAAAACTAGAAAGCCAGAAAAAAAAAAGAGAACACAAAGAAAATAAAACCACAAAGAAACTTGTTTTATAAAAGATAGAATAACTGTAAAAGCTACATTGTGGCGGACAATCTGTCCTTTTACAAAGTGAGGCTTTTTATTTATAGCCTTTTTTGAGATATAATACCATTGGTGGATACCATGGGCCAATACCATGGGTAGATACCACTTACAATACCATGGGTAAATCCCATGTGTGGATGAATACCATGGGTGGATACACACCATGGGTCACTTACAATACCATGGGCGAATAAATATCATGGGTGGATGAATACCATGGGTCGCTGCCATTTACAATACCATGGGTAAATTCCATGGGTGGATGGATAACATGGGTAGATGAATACCATGGGTTGATGCCATTTTCCATTCGGATCAACCTTTGAATTTCTCCACAAAAATGAGCCACTATTCTCTTTGTAACATTTCCTTCATTTGAGGGTAACCTTCTATCAAATTTTTCCCTACAGTCTCTGTCCTCACAATTAATCCCATAGTTGTCGAGAATATTCATCTTTAGGACTGCCTCTTTTGACAGGGTAGAATGAGGGTTTCAGTATTAGTTTGGGAACGTGGATGAATTATGTTGTGGAATGGTCGATACGTGCGGTTGAATGCGTGAATGAACAAGGCTTCATGGTTATTAAGAGCGTGAGTGGGGTTTTAAAATGGAAAGTGACCATTTGGATCATTAACCAATGAAATTGGATTTAACGTTGGGGAGATCGTGTAAATGATGAGGGTTTAGTGGCGGAATGTGAAATTGGATTTTGATTTGACATGATCAGTCCTTTTGATAATCATTTGAGTTGGTGGTATAAATTGATCATCTAATTCATATGTCAATGTTTGCAACCTTATTATTAAATAAAAATTTGTATTTGCATACCTTATGTTAGGTACCTATATTAATAGTGTAGTCCCTTATTGTTGTTATTGTAGCCCCCTTATTGTTATTTTTGTACCCCTGTAACCTCCATATTGTTATTATTGTGCCCTTACATTATTATTGTTAGGTCGACTAGGATTATATTGTGACCCCATGGACTCCTATATATATATAAGGAGGTTTTTTCATTTGTATCATCCAAGAATTGTTCATTTATGTAATGTAAAGGAGGTTTCCCTCTTGAAGTGGCTGAATTATAAGGCGTTGATCTCTCTTTTATTCTATTTTTGAAGCTGGTTTCATAACATTTGGTATCAAAGCTTTGGATTCTAGGGTTTTGCTGCTCCAAACAAGCCATTGTGGAATTTTCGTTATAAATTTTTTTCTACGAAGGTTCAAAAGCTAAAAAAATTACCACGCGAAGCCGAAATCCTCAAGAACGTCATGTAAAAATTTCATATCTTGGTTCGTAATATTTTCGGAGATAGGATACGTGGAAGTTAGGGTTTTTGCAGGATCCCGAATTTCATCTAAAAGAGGTGACTTTGGGAAAATAATCATAACTCTCTCTTTGAACATCGGATTGGAATTCTATAAAAAGTGGCCAAAAGTAGACACATGTAGTTTCATGTATATCAATTTTATAGCCGAAGGAGGAAACAATGACACGTGGCATGTCGCACAAATTCGCTCTACTGAACTAGTCCATAATTAGGTCATTGTGGGAGATTAGGCATAATGTTGCCTTGAAGCATCCAAATCAAGTCAAACCTATGGCATTCAAAAGAAGATTTAGAGGGCTACTACATGACCGAATTTCATATATTGAAGATCCAAAATCATAGAGATAATTCAGTTTCAATATCTAGCTCCTCAAAAGCAAGAAAAAGGTGTGTATTTTTTTTCCAAATTGCATAAGTCTTGTTTGAAAAATAAGTTTGAAGTTATTCCAAGGGCATATTGAAGCATAAATATCAGTATTGGGTTCTAAAATGCCCCCTAAAAGTAATTCAACACCCATTAAGCCCTCATAATACTCTACTATGACTCATGAAGATGAAGAAGTGTAACATGATATATCAAAATTATAGGAGCAAGTGCACCAAATTTCGCTCTCACAAAGAGCAACAAAAAATGAAATGGAAGTTTTGAAGAAAGGCGTGGAAGCTAAGATGGATGGTTTGAACAAGGGCATGGAAGCTAATATGAATGGTTTGAAGAAAGGTGTGGAACCTAATATGGATGTTTTGAAGAAAGGCGTGGAAGCTAAGATCAATGTTATAGAGGAAAAAATGAAAGACAACATGGAAGACATGAAGAATGATCTAATGGAAGGTTTGAAAAATTTGATACAAGAAATTATTCCTAATGGCGAAAAGATAGTAGAGGAAACTCATGATGAGAACAAAATAAATGTTAATCATGATTTCATAAACTCGAACGTTGGATGGAAGACCCACCATATTCCAAATATCGATATGAGGAAGTTTGATGGCAAGGATCCCATAACATGGATACTACAAATGGAGCAATATTTTGATCTCAATAATGTAAAAAACAAACAAAAGGTACGAATTGAAACTTTATATTTAGAACAAAATACATTTGTATGGTATCGATGGCTTTTCTCTCGTAATTTTATTTTTATTTTATTATTTATTTATTATTATTATTATTATTATTTATTTATTTATTTTTAATTTTTCATTTTTCATTTTTCATTTTTTTCGTTTGGTCAATTTTTACGGAGGAAATGAAAGCACATTATGAGGATACAAAGAGCAACACATTCTTTAGCCAATTTATAAATCTCAAACAAAAGGGTTCAGTGGTGGAGCACATTGAGGACTTCCAAAAATTTAATATAAGGGTAACTGATATTCAAGAGGAACACATGATTGATGTCTTCATAGGGACTTTAAAGGATAAAATCCAACATGAGGTTCACCTTTGGGAACCTGATTCATTGGAGAAGGCATTCAGGTTGTAAAGAAAATTTGAATGTAAAATTATGGCAACAAGGAATCCTACCACTCACATCTGTAAAGATGGAAGTGTTGCTACTCCTAGACTTCCACAACCTGCAAGGTTGACACCACAACAATTGGAAGAGAAAAGAGCAAAAGGGATTTACTACAGTTGTGATAACAAGTACACTAAAGGTCATAAGTGTGCTGAGAAGAAATTATTTTACATAGAATGTGAATAGGAGGAAGAAAATTAACAATAAAATTCAAATGAAGAGGATATACACTAGGATCCAACCCTAGAGAAAGAAGAAATGAGTCTGACCATATCGTGTAATGCATTGTCAAGAATTACCACTCCTCAAACTCTCAAGATAGAAGGACATATCAAGAATAAAAAGGTAATAGTGTTGACTGATTCGAGTAGTACCCATAATTTTATTCATTGTAAGGTAGCCAAGGAACTGAATTGCTTCCTATACCCAACACTCGAATATAAAGTGATGGTTTCAAATGGAGGAACTATAAATTTCTCTGGGAAATGCCATAATATCAAGCTAACCATGGGGGAATATGTATTTAATAGTCCAATGATTTCCATTCCAATGGGAGGTGCTAATGTTGTACTAGGAGTACAATGGTTACAATATTTGGGGACGATAGCTTTTATTTTTTCAAGAACTTTTCTTTATTTATTTTTTTGGAAGGAAAGGAAGTCGAATTATAGGGTATCGCAGGGAAGCCATGAAAGATAATAAGCTCTAATGTCATGAAAAAGCTTTTGAAGAAAGAACAACGAGGCATACTTGCACAATTATGCTCACTAAAAGTTCCAACATCAAAATCATCTATTTCTCCAGATTTCCAAAAAGTCTTGGACAATCACTCAAAGGTGTTTGAAACTCCCAAAGGACTCCCACCTATTTGTGATCATGATCATGCTATTCATTTGATTCCAGGAAGTGTTCCTCCAAACATCAAGCCTTACAGATATCCCTATGTCCAAAAGAGTGAAATTGAACGTATGATTGCAGAAATGTTAGAGGATGGTATAATTCATCCTAGTCAAAGTTCTTTCTCTGCTCCAATAGTATTGGTGCACAAGAAGGATGGATCATGGCACATGTGTGCGAATTATAGGGAGCTCAATAACCTCACTATTAAAGTAGACCAACTATCTTACTACACTTCGAACCCTACCTCTACAAATAGTATACCCTTTTTTGGAAAGCTGATTACTCCGTATGAATATGTTGGGGTAGGTTTGCTTAGGGATTCATCTCTGATGAGAAATTTTGCGACGCCTCCACCCAAATTTGCTCATAATGTTTCCCAGGTTAACATGATTACATCAAGCACAATACCATCGCTTGATCCTTGGATTGTGCCTTCAGAATCTAAATTGGCCTTGTATAGCAGTGAGATTCCTTTGAGCCTATTTGAATTGGCTTATCAGGCAATTCAATCAATTTCGAGCCCATTATCAAATGACACTGATCAAATTAATGTTATCAATGATGACTATTCTCATATGTCACATTTAGTACCAATATCATTTCCTGATACTTTCGATAACACATTTCCGACTAACGAGAGTATCATGGAAGTCATGACTTTGGATGAATTGCCCTGGAATGACTACCATCATCGTTCATCCTTTCTGCCTAAAATTGATAAAATCGAGAATTATTTCTCATATATATTTTTGGTTGAGATTGTTTATAGTCCTCAATTTTCTATGTCAATCCTTCATGCAAATTTTGAAACCGATCTAGGAAACATATCTACAACAGCACCCATCGACATCTCAGTTAAAATTGGAATTACCGAGAATGTTCACATAGGTGCTTCATGCTTCCTTAAATAAATTGAGACGTATAAAGCCTTAATAATTCAGGAATTCTATGATATTTTTTCCTGGTCCTATGAGGAAATGCCAGGAATTGACCCTATCATTGTTATTCATGAAATTAAGACATACCTAGATGCTAAACCTGTTAGATAGAGATTACGTCCAGTACAGCCACCGAAAGTTGTTGCTATCAAAGCTGAAGTTAAAAAATTACTTAGAGAAGGTTTCATTTACCATGTTCCTTTGAATGATTGGGTATCCAATATTGTTCTAGTGAAAAAAAAGCAAGGGACTATTATATTATCTGTCTAACATAGGGATATTAATAAATATTTTCCAAAGGACAATTATCCTACTCCTTATATCGACCAAATTGTTAATGATTGTGCCTGAAACGATATTTTCTCTTTCATGGACAAATTTTATAGATACAATCAAATAAGCATACTCCCTGCTGATTATCCTAAGACTACATTCATTTTTCCAAGGGGGACCTTTGCCTATCGCAAACTCCCGTTTGGATTGAAGAATGTTGGTGAATTTTTTCAAAGGTCCATGTCTTATGCATTCCGTGATATCAAACATATTGTGCAACCCTACCTGGATGACTTACCAACTCATTCATTGATACGGCAATATTATCCCATGCATTTGAAAGCAATTTTCATTCGATGTAGGCACTACAATATTTGTCTGAATCCATACAAGTGCGTATATTGTGCACAATCTGGTCAATTGTTGGGATTTTTCATGTCAAAGGAAGGCATTCACGTCAATCCACTCAAGGTCGAGGCCATTGTCAATTTTCCTCCTCCTTCTAATCTTTGTAACTCCAAAGTTTGTAAGGGAAAGCAAAATTTTTATGTAGATTCATCCCTAACTATGTCGAGCTCATGAAAGGTTTTACTCGAATGTTAAAAAGAAGAATTCCAATCATTTTGGACAAGTTTGCTGAAAAATATTTTGATGCATTGAAAAACGCGTTGACTCATGCACAATTACTTCATCCGCGTGATTACCATTGGGATTAATTTTTGTATTTAGCTGCATTTGATGCCATATTTGGCATGGTGCTAGTTCAAGAATATGAATTTGACGTTGAACATGTGATCTATTATTTGAGTAGGAATCTCACAAAAACCGAAATCAAATATGCACATGTGGAGAAATTGGCCATGGTAGCCGTTAAAGTTGTCCAACATTTTTGCCACTATATAATTTTGCACAAAACAACTGTGATATTTGATTGCAACCCTATGATGTAAATTCTTACCAAACAATTGCTAGGGGGAAAATACTCTAAATGGATTGTTATCCTATAAAATTTTGATTTAGAATTCGAAAGATCTAAGTCTAAGAAGTCATTGGTATTTGTTGAATTATTGTGTGACTTTCCCTATACTAAAACTGAAACCATGGCAGAGGATCATCTTCTGAATGAATCCCTATTTCTTATCAATATGTTAGATCCTTGGTATGGAGTTATCATTATATATCTTGAAACTCAGAATTTTCGGCCTGAGTTGTCTTGAACTGATCGTCGTCAAATCCAGTATCAATCTCATAAATATACTATTATTGGGGATACTCTTTATTGTGATGGTGCTGATTCTATATTTCGATGTTGTTTAACACATGAGGAAGCCGAGAAGGCATTAAATGACTACCATTAGGGATATTGTGGTGGTCATAAGTCAGGGTTTTCCACTTCCCAGAAGATATTGCGCGCTGGCTAATTATGGTCATCACTATTTAAAGATTGCATAACTGCAGTTAGAGAGTGCCATAATTTCCAAGTTTATGATTGCAAGACTTGCGTGCTCCTCTAGCTCCTCTTCACCCAATCATATCTATCAGTCCATTTGATAAATGGGGCATTGTTTTATTTACATGTAACCCTCACTCAACTAGGGGGCATGGGTATATTATTTTCAATATAGATTATTTTACGAAATGGGCCGAGGCGATGCTTACATACAAGGACGATGGTGAAACCACATTTATTTTCATATTCAATTGATAGGTTTGGCGTACCACAAGCCATCGTTACAGACCATGGTAGCCACTTTCAATTTTTTATGATGACTGAGATTTCTGCATAGCTCAGCTTGCGCCATCACAACTCCACTCCTTATTATCCGCAGGCGAATGGCCAAGTTGAAGTTGTGAACAAGGTTTTGAACAATATGATCAAATGGATTATCAGAATTCATAAACGAAACTAGAATACTATGTTTTTTTCAACCTTGTGGGCATACTGTACCTTTGCGAAAACATCAACTGACTTTACTCCCTTCCAACTTGTTTACGGTTTGGAGGTAGTTTTTCTGATTGAGTGTGAAATTCCTTCATTAAAACTAGCCATTGAGTTGTTACCATCTACCTCTGTGGAGGAAGAATGTTTTTTGTACTTAGCACAACTGGATGAAATTCATTGTAATGTTGCATTAGCTAGCGAGGCTCATAAAAACCATGTTAAGGCTCTGTTTGATTGAAACATGAATCCTCATGTATATTTGGAAGGTGACCTAATATTGGTTTATGACCAAGCAAATGGTAAGCTAGGTGTTGGTAAATTTGAACCTATATGGCATGGTCCTTATATTGTAAAAAATGTACAAGCCAAAGGGGCCTATGAACTAGTTGAATATGACGATGTTTCTTTAGTAGAGACCAGAAATGGTCTCTACCATAAGAGATACTATGCGTGATTATTTTGTGAAGATTTTTTACATTACTTATAACATATTTTTATGAGTGTGTGCTTTAGGTTTGCATTTTTTACGATTTCCTACTACTTTTCCTACTTATCTTGGATTACACTTGATTTTTAGATGTCGACATTCCCTCAAACTTACATTGGATTTGTTGATAGCGCTAGTCATAGTACTCGAAATTTATCTTCCGCAGCTTGTGTCATCTATTCACCCACTAATGAGTTAGTTTCCATTCATGGGATATGCCTTGGTAGAACAACGAAGAACATAGCAGCATATAGCGTAGTCATTGAACTATTATTTGATGCCATCACATTTGGCATTCAACATTTGATCGTTAGGTTAGATTCGCAACTCATAGTATTACATTTAAATGGTGTCTATATAGTAAGGATTTCATCAATGTTAAGAATGTTTTTATGGGTCTGTGTCTTAGAAAGGAAATTTTATTATATTGAATATCAACACATTTCAATAAATTTAAACACATTTCAAGAAATTTAAACACATTAGCTGATTCATTGGCCAATCATGTTTTAATAGACATTTGAAACATTTGTAAATAAAAATAATATTCATCTATATATTGAACAAGATAAACTGAAAATAAAAGTAGTAGTTTTCATTAGGTAATATAATTTGTAGAAAGCATGTTACAAAAATGTCATCCAAAGACATAAGGCTCCGTGGCCTTTATTATCCAAAAATGTTGATACAAAAATCAAAATCTAGCCCTAAAAGACTAGCAACTATCCATGATGATGATCATGATAGTATACTATAGCACGAGCTACTTGTCGTAGCAGTCACATAATCGGTATTGGAACCCCGACCACATGCCTCTAGCATCAGAGAGGAAAATAATCAGTCACAGCCTCTGGGATATCTATAGTCAACCTCTCCAGGTTGTGCTCCATCTCAGTCAAGGTCTCTGATGCATATGAGTGGGGTACTACAACTACTACAGACTGGTCCTCTCGCCTGTGAAAACATCGTAGCTCTGCTGGTCAAGTTGGGACCACATATAAATTATCATTTCAGATAATTAACTTTGGATGTTAAAAACAAAATGAAAATTTAAAAACATTAAAACATCAAAATGAGAAATTTTTACCTTGATCGCCCCATTGCATTCTTGCTAGGATTCACATATCTAGGTCACCTCTGTAATACATCCATGCATATGGGAAATCCTTGATCATGATCATCTGGCATCCTAGCCACACAAAATACCGAGGAGTATACTTTACTACCGGGCCATCGCCTCCATAACGAGCCATCAATGAAACCCATCGCAACATACGTGGATCTCGAGGTCTTGTCTCATCAACGAGAATATACTACGGTATAAGGAGCATAATCCTCTCTAGAGAAAATGAAATGAGAATGGCACCATAACCGAATTTCTTCAGTTTACCATTCTTGTCTCTAATCAGTTTTCCTTTCATGCGAACACTCCACTGCAATATGCATATGAGTCTTTGTGGCCACATGAGGCGCTACACTTCCACATAGTTTGGTGATTGTGAAAGTGAGGGTTCTCAAAACAAGTTGGTCGACGGTTTTTATATCAATCCTACCATCCTTGAGCTCAGTCACATCAACACAATATCGCCTCAAATATGAAGCAGTAGTCTCTGGACAAATAGAGAAATATCAAGCCCTCTATGAGAGAGCCCAGTAAAGAAGTACATATCATCAACATCTATGGTGAGGCGATGATACCCTATCACAAAACACTATTACTGGACATCCTAGGTCCTCACCATCCATGTCATGAGCTCCAGCTGAGCTTTCATTCTCGGAATAATCCAATATTTGTAGAGGCCACAATTTTTTAATGCTTGCAGTGTTGTTGGATCATCCATAGCTTCTGTATCATGGTATTAATGTTCTCTCTCTCTCTCCACTCCAAGATGTTTGCTAAAAAGTCCTGAAAATTACAATTGAGGAATGTTATAACATTGATCGAGAGAAATTTGCAAGTTTTGGGGTATTTTGTTTATTTTTGAAAACCCCTGGTGCCTTGCACGATTTTTATTTACAAACATAGTGCATTTTCACAGTTTCTCAGTGGAGAAACCGTGCAAATCACATTTCTCAGCGTGTAAAAAATTACTGATGTGTGTAGACCCGATGAAGGGAAACCGCGCAGCGAATTTTCAAAACCTGAAATCCCCCAAAAAATCAAACCAGTGGTTAAAATTAAAAATTAATCGGATGAAAAGCAAGATAATAAAGAGATTATTACCTATAGAAAATGGTTTGCGGATTGGTCCACCGGTTTTCTCAAAATCAACCTCTAAAGTTTTGTGGTAAAAACCCTCATTTCTGCTCTCAAATTGGTTAAATCTCAAAATGGTAAAAATGAAATTAATTTTTCATTTTTTATAGGTTTATAGGTCAATAAAATATTATTTTTGATGCCTTTAACCTTTTATAAGTCAAATTATTGATGTTTTTACCATAGTTTTGAGAAGATATAATAATTTATTGAGTGTAACGTGCATAATACAAGTTACAACATAAAAATGGACCATTTTGACCGCGAGCACAATTTTATCACTTTTTTGGGCTCTCGAAAAATATGAAAAAGCGAAACCATGGAGTTCTCTTTAAAGCCCTTTTCAGACTCTCTAAACTTGAAAAGATCATACTTGACTATTCAAACTTGTAAAAGTAAATTGACAATCGTCTATTTATTATAAGTTTACCCCTTTTCCAGACTGAATTAGACTTTTTACAAAAAAAGGTATACATTGACTAAGCATGGTCAATAGAGTTCTCTCTTGCATTATTTTACCCTTTTTGGGGCTTGAGGGACTAAATTTACGAAAAAGAACACTATAGAGCTTACTTATGTTTTTCTCTCGACTCCTTAAATCTGGAAAACATCGAGTTTTACTTTCTTCGGGCTCGTTAAAAATATACATTGAAAGAACTGAATTAGTTTTCTTTTCATGTCTTTTCAAAACTCTATAAACATGAGAATGACATCGAGTTAACGCTACACCAGACTCATAAAATATAAAAAATGTAGGACTTATAAATCATAACGAGACCGAACCACTCCTTCTTAGGGTTCGTTAAAAATACTTCAGAGGACTCATCCAAAGGATGAACTTATAGAACAAGCAAATTTTATCCTCCTTTGGCTTGAAAAAAATAAAGATTACTTTCAAGTAATGGTGGGGGGAATTGGGAAAAGGTATTCATTTTTTCTTTCTAGTATAAGGAAGTATGTCTCTCTTGAATACGAAACTCCTTCACTCATGTGTTCGAGTTGGGTAATCCATTTGTATTATAGTTAATCGAACCTCAAAGAAATTCTTCTGCTGGTTTTGGGTATTATCATTGAGTCAAATACTTCCAATTCAATTGTCCTATCACCATGTGTTCAAGAGAAGTTCAACCTTAGTTCATATTCCTTTTCAATTTTTTTCCCTCAATCGCGTTGGCCATCCCTGAGTGAGTTCTTGCAAAATAGTTCTTAAAAAATTGACATGAAGTTTCGTGTCGTAGGCCCACCCGCAAAGGATCGCTTCCTATCGAATTTATCACATTATTTAGGAAGTTTATCTAGAAACCCTTTTTAATACCTTGAGGCCTACATGCCCTAATGACATGTTTATCACCTTCGACGATAGTTTATCATCATTGACATTCGATCAAGTGATTCTATGATTGTTCGACTTCAGATCACCTAATCACACTTCATAGATTGTGCTGAGAGTACCTTGAGAGCCATTGTCATTATTGGTGGTTTATCTTGCACTTGTTAACAATTAACATTATTGACCAGTAATCAAGTGGTATCTGCCATGTTCGACTTCAGTACACATGGTCAAATTCATACTACGGATTGAGAGATGGAGATCAAGACCCTGGATCTAGTTTCATCCATCTAGGCTGTGAGGAGGTATGTATTCATGATGATGTAGAACAAACCACAACAAACGACTGCGTCCATAATGTGTCTACTATTGATATGATTCTAGGCTATTTTTGTACTTCTTCATTGAGTTAGCTTTACTCTGAGTATGGGAATGCCTACCTCAATGATGATTATATATTGCATTGCAATCCTTGAATGTTTGTTGTAGGTTTCCGGCCGTTGTCCGATCCAATCTTTGGCATGATAAAGCGCTTTAATTTTTTAGAGAGTTTTTAGACTTCACACCTTAGGGGGAAATATGTTACACGTCATTTTTTCACCATGACATCTGATAGTTAAAATGGAACTCTCGCCATCCATAAACATGTTTCAAAGCCCTCCCTTGCAATTCAAACATCTAAAACCCTTGAAGAAATTATGAATTTTGGGTAACATGGAATTTTAACCTGTTTAATATGACATGCACACTTTTCTTAGTCAGCGTCCGCGCATTCACAGTTTCTTCCATTGAAACATGCACAAAATTGTGGTTTGTTTTCCATTGTAGACCGCGCACATAACTCAATGAAAAGTAAAAATAAAAAGCAAGTTCTAGAAGCATTTTTGGAGGAATATATCCCAACTAGAAGCTTCTTGGTCATATATATTCAAACCTTACCCCTCACAACATGGAGCTAATTTTATTTCATCAAGGAACCCTAATCCCATTATTAATGGATCTCATCCCTCTTTTGTAGATCTGAAACTTCCTTTATTTGGCCTATAAATTGAGTAGAGGCTAAAGGGTTAAGGGAGTTGAAAAAAGGCAGTATTATGCTGGTGAATTTAGATTGGGAAGCTTATCATCCAAGGAGAGGGTTGGAGGAATTTTGGATGAACCTCATGGAAATGGTTGTAAGGCTCTTCTTTATCTCTGAATTAATACAAATGAATCCTGTTTTCCATTGTATTTTTTTAATGAAATGATAAATGATTTATATTCCTTTATGTATTCATTAAGATGATATCAATTTCTAATCTCCTTGATCATTAGATTAATCTTGTTTTAATAATTATATTGGATATTCCTTTGATATCATTTATGTCTGTGATTACAGATCTTATCAAGCATTGAGGAGCTGCATCGGGACAGATTGAGGATCTCCATAAATAATTTTGCAAATAGGTAAGGGCACCATTCTCCTTCTCTTTTTTTGATGATTCAAACGAAGTAGGCTTAGGGAAAGAGTTACTCAATTGTTTGTTTGTTTCTATTTTTTCCCTTAGGAATCTAGGGAGATCATTTTGGTCCACAAGAGGGATTTGTCTGTGTAACAGGGATGGAAAATACACACGGTAGTTGTGAGGAGTTTTTATGTACCCCAAAAATATCCCTAGCTTTGTTGTTGGCTATAGCTTCTTCCTTGATTCTTTGGAGGCATGGTAGTAAAATGATGCTCCAAATATCCTGAAGTGTGACACATCTAGATTCTTCCTAAAAAAATATTCCTCTGCTGTACTCATGCCAAGAATCTAATTCTACAAATAGACCTTTGTGTTGCATTCTTTAGCCCAAAAGTGCAGTGGTAGGCCTTGGTCATGCAACATCGCTATTGCTACTCCCATAATAATTTTTTTATTTCTCTCATCCACCCCATTTTGTTGTTGTTTTTGGGGTGCTGTCAACTCCTGTCAAATTCCTTCCTTTGCACATAAATTTTTAAAATCATCCAACACGTACTCACCTCCTTTTTCGCTTCCGAGAGCCTTCAATTTCTTGCAAGTTTCTTTCTCACCAAGTGCTTTAAATTCAACGAACTTGGAGAATTTTTTATCTTTCTTCTGCATGAGGAAGATCTAACACTTCCATGAGAAATAATCTATAAAGATAACCTAATATGTTTTCTTGGCAGTTGAGGCTGTCGAGAAAGGTCCACAGACATTAAAGTGGATCCTTTCAAGGACTGCATGTGCCTTGTTGTCCTCAAAATTGAAGGTGGATTTTGTGTACTTCCCCAAGGTACACCCTTTGCATGTATCCTGCTTCTCTAGTGCTCCTTTGGGGAGGCCCGTGGTGATCAACTACATGATCTTCAAAGTGCCATGATGAAAATTTCCAAGTCCTCTGTGCTATAGTTCACTTACATATCGACTCTACACATTCTCTACCTTTGTGCTAAATGTAGTACAATATTCCACATCCAACTTATAAATATTATTCACATGAACCCCAATATTCTTCACTTGTTCCATGGTTATGTGTCTAAGGAATGCTTTCCCTTTGCTGAAGATCACATCGTAACAACGTTATTCCAACACTGCGATGGAAATTAGATTCTTCTTTAGACTCGGTACAAACATCACAACTTTGAGCCTTATAGGGGAGCCCGACTCCCTCTGAAAGGTGACTGTACCAATACTGTCTGCATTATACCTTCCATCATCTCCCATCTCAATGTGCATCTGGAGATATTCCTCCTCAAAGTCACTAAAATATTTTTTTTTCCCCGTCATGTGGAATAAGGCACCACTATCCAAATACCACACACTCCCCATCACTATGATTGCCATGCATACAATGAGGGTGAATTCCAACTCGAATTGTGAAGCCAAAGCTTCACTTGCTCCTCCTCCCGAGGTATTATTTCCTCCATTATTAAGTGTACATTTCGTGGCATAGTGCCCGAGTTCATTATAGTGAAAGCAATTTATTTTGGAAAAGCCTTTCTTCTTTCCCCTTGACTGGATTCTCCTTTGGATTGGGATTTCTTCCCTTTCCCTTTCTCTTCCTTTCCAACCAAGGCATAATTTTCTTCATCCTCACACTTGGATGAAGTCCTGTCTCTATTATTCTACCTTATCTCCTCCTGTACCAAATAAGACTAGAGGCGTTCCCAATTTGGTAGTTTCTCCCTCTCGTTCACTAAATCTTGGTAGTTGTGCCAACTCTTGGGAAGGCCTAGAAGGGTTAGGATTACCAGATCATCTTCTACAACAGTAACCAAAACACTACCAAGATCATCACGACATTGAGTGAACCTACTTAGGTATTGTGTGATGGTGCCGTTCCTTTGCATCTTGATATTTCGAAGCTTGTCCCCGAGTTCCAACATCCTGTGGTCACTATTGTTCTGAAATAGAATCTTTTAATACTTGCCACATTGCATACAAAATACATTTCCCATGGATATTAGAGAAAATATGGTCTCTTAATCCCTCGAATATGATCCTGCTCACCTTGGCTACACACTTCTTCCATTCTGCTAGATTCTGAGTATCATCTGCTACCGATTTCTGGATATCATTATCAATGAATTCCTTCAACCCATTATCTTCCAGAACTACCTCCATGCGATCCTTCAAAGCAACATAATTCAAGCTTCCCTTAAGGGCATACTTGAGTCTTAGTCCATATAAATCCATCTCGATAGCTCTGAAGAATTTATTATGCAAATTCCTGCAAAAACAAGTTCAAAATCTCTTCTCTACTATGAATCTTTCTCTAATACCATGTATAAATTTAATGTGTAGATATGAAACTCGTCATGTAATTTAATAAAAGAAAAGAATTAAATCTACTCTAATAATTTGCAGAATTCAATTCACGATCAAGAAGAAAAATCATAAACATGCATCAAGATTTTTCACACAGACACAGAGATTTATCTAGTGGAAAGCAACTCCTCAAAACCCCTTCCTATATGTATTGCATTAATCAAAGAATAGAGAAGAAATACATTGCTTTCTCAAGCCTTAGCACAACCTACAATTGTATAGTCTATCCCTCTGCCTGACAGACTACCTCTGGCCAACACTCAGCCAATTTTCAAGCCCTCTAAGCTCCTATTTCCTTGCGATGTTCCTTGAAAAATTAGGCCCCTATTAATTAGGAAATTTCTCAATTGGAATTGTGCAATCCATCTAGGCTCATTATTTGACTTCATGCACCACATGTACACTTTGGAATAGTATACAACTGATAGTACATTGCCTTGGAATCTCCTTCTCAACTGGGTAACTCAAATTCTCTGCATGCATAAGTTATTTTTGGTTGATTGATTAGTTAACTGGTTGATCACTAAGTGAGCTGAAGTTACACTTCCACACTTGGAACTTCCACTAGTTTTTCTAACAGGTAGAACTAGTTTAACTAACCCTAACTCAATTTAACTGAAATAGATTGCTACAAATTAACAATCAATCACATTGAACTGAAATAAAGCTTCCTCAACTCTAATTAAGTGAGTGACAAGTGCCATGTCACCTCAATTAACTACCTCCAAGAATTTCTGCTAAAATGGAAATTTGAATTTTCTCTAGTTTGACCAAGGAAAATAAAACTGATATTTTCTTGTTTCATTTTCAACATTAAATGGAAAATTTCGATTGAAACCACACGAAATAAGGCCTATGCATGAAACTGGAGCCTTCAAACTGTATGCACAACTTATCATGTGTGTGGCCGGGATGTTAGGTCTCGAAAAAAGAAAGTTCCAACCCATGAAAAGTTCATCAACAAATGCTGTCTGATATCTGGGTGATGTGGTGTTCTTGGGAGGTTGCAATATGTTTCCGGTTAGTGGAGAACAATTCCATAACTAGAACTTGGATGTTGGGTCATTTCATAGTAAATTTCAGGTCATGTTTACCCTAGAGAGCTTGTAAAAGCAGGTAAATGTGGGGTGGGGTGTTATAAAGTGGTATAAGAGTGAGGTTGCAACACTGGACCTCATGTTAAAGGTATATTGTTATGCATGCATGTCAATTGTCTATGTGTTTGTCATGCACGCAAGTTGATTATTTATTATTTTGGCTATGTTATCCATGTATGAGTTTGTATACTTTTGATGTTGTATCATGCTAATTTGGATTTTCTTGTGCAGATGCAATAACCTCCCCTGAGATACCTTGAGGTATGATTTTGATTATATTTTTATTTAGCTAACAATGGTATATTATAGGAAACAAAAGGCAAAAATATGAAGATCAAAATAGTTGAGCACAGTTCATATGACTCTCCATACAATGTGGAAGATACATTGGTATGTTGTAGGATGGGAGAGGGATATTCTCCTGGTTTGGTAAATACATTGAAAAGTTTGAAGGCATAAATTATAAGTTGAAAGGTAGACAATGAGCGGTTGATTGAGGCACAAGAAATGCTTGCCAGAGCTAAGTAAAAGCAAGCTAAGGTTAATGTAGTGATTCTTCTGAGCCTTTCAGATTTGTAGAAGCAGGGACAACTAGGTATCACTCATGGAAAAGAAGAAAATACTAATGGTGCAGATGGAAGCAGGTCTCAGAAGGTGTATAAGATGGAAAAGATGACACAGTGAGAGGTGGCGATCCTTGGATACACCTATCAGGAGGGCTAGAACTCATGGATTTTATTCTAGTTCCAATTGTGAGAGACATCATTTCCATCACCACCATCATTATTATTGGAGAAGTGAGAGGGGGTATTTTCCAGAGGATTTAAAGAGATCCAAGTCTCCTACTTTTTATGGTGAGTTGACAAAGTTAGAAGATGCAAAGGCATGGCTAAATGGGATGAGTTTAAGAACTCTTTAGGAAGAATTTCTTGTTTGAGAGATATCATGATGGAAATGCAAAGGAATTTTATGAGCTCAAGATGAAAAATCAAAGATCCAAAGGTTCATCAGCATACTTCCATTATCATTCAAAGATCAGATTGAGTTTTCTGAGCCTCAGTAATTAGAGGAATCCATCATAAATTTGAAGCATTGTTATGAGTAGTCAAAGCGCAAGCCTCAGTTCAAGCATGTCAGGAAAGGTAGTGATAATACTAAAGGAAAAGGGCTAGATCAACGAGGAATATCTGAGGATGCAGGTGATAAGGAAAATGTGGCTCCGCATAAGAAGTTCAAGTAACTAATAGAGGACATGGGTCTCATCCCGTGGAGCAATAGAGTAAAGGAAACTACAAAGAATCATTGCAATGTTGAACTTGTGATGGAGATCATCACAAGAAGGATTTTCGTTTGTATAAAAGTGGCACAATGGAAGCGTGATAGGCCTCAGATATACAATGCTCAAGAGGCACATACAATTGGGGATGTAGGCTAGAGTATTCCCCAGATCTATTCAACAATGTATAATACATAGGAAAATAATCCAGCATCCATTATTGACATGGAATATGGAACCAGAGGGAGAGTTCAGGCAGAGCCTCAATGTATCCTATGACAAAATAAGCTCATAATTTGGGACCGAGCAATAGAGTAAGTTAAAGTGCATGGAAGAAATTTGGGGTTGAGGAAGCTACATGGAAGATGGTTGATCATATGTAGGGACAATAGACAGTTTCCAGTTATGGTTGAATTCGTTAAGGGAATAAGAATATCTTAAGAGGTCATACGTGCATGTGTTCAGTTGTAGGGTAACGTGTTGGGTACAACATGGAAAGGTAACTAGTGTATTATTATATATATTTATGCACAAAAAATTGTGTGTTTATAGTAGTATGATGCAGGGAATTACATGGTAAAAGAGACTGTCATAGATCTTGAAGAAGGCTTGGGATGAGATTTAACTCATGAACCCATGGAAGCACTGGGAGACCATGGGGGTTGAGTCATGGTTTCTGTTGAAATTTTTGTGCTTTCAATGTTTTGTTATTTGTTTGTGCTTGATTTACGTTTTCACTGTGACTGGTGTGTGGCCATGCCACTTTGTTTATGGTGTTGTATTGTTGTTTGGTTATCCTTTTTTTATTTATTTTCCCTTATCTTTATTGCCTTTTGTGTTTTGAGGATCTTCAGAATGGGGTAGGGAAAGAGGAAAGTTAATATAGCTCGAGGAGATCTGAGTGAAACACAACAGGTAATATGAGACTCGGATGAAGCCCGATGCATGAATAAAGGGGAGCTGAAGGCAATAATATGACAACCAGTTGGGTTGGTTGGGTCCATTGGGGTAAATGGATAGTGGAAGGACATTCATGAAAAAGGTACTTAGCAAGGTAAAGTAAATTTATTTGAGGTACAATATGCCTTGGCTAAGTTGGGAACTGTAGTTCTCAATTTGTGCATGCGTTGCACGGATAAAGGAATTTATTTTAACATTGAACTTATGAACACTGGTAATTGTATTATGATCATTATTATGTTAATATGTGTGTGTGTGTGTGTGTGTGCGCGTGCCATTATCTGTCAGGGTCATCAAGGATCATTTTTGTGGAAGAATTATTGCTTTATGTAGGTGAATGGCATAAAAAGTTTCTTGGTTTTATGAGGAATGAAGTGAGAAAGTAGCCTCAAAATGTATACGAGGTTAGCATCATGTGGATATTATTTTTATATAATATGTTCATAACTATGCCTATGTTTATGTTATTGACATTCAATGCTAAATGATACATCAACGAAATGAAAGTAGTGTGATTTGCAACATGCTTGGACAATAATGGACAGTGGAAAGAGCCATAGACCCAGGACTTGGGTTGTGGAAGCACACAGTAAAGCGTGGGAGAGAAAATAGAGGCAAGGTTGGCAGGTAGAGACGATGCGGTCTTTGGATGTGTCGTACTGCTGTTGTGTACATCTTGTACATATTGTGTTGTGTACATGTCGTAATGTTTCATGAGTATTGTGTAGTATTTCTGTGAGATGTTTATGTGTTGTGTTGTACATTGTGTGTATGTGTACATGTTGTGAAGGGATTGGTTCTCAGGATCGCTAGAGGCTGTGGGATGGGACAAGATATTTGGAGTCCTTAAAACAACATGGGTTCCCTGAAGGCTGTGGGTTAGATCCATGTAACATCTTGGTTTCCCTAGAGGCTGTGGGTTAATATAGTGGTCCTTGGAGCCCTAGAAATATTTGGAAGAGACCAACCTTGAGTTTTTGATACCGAGGGTTGAGGCGATATAGTATTTGGATACCCTTGTTGCTGATATTGAGGGTAGAGGTGGTATAGTCTTCGGATACCCTTGTTACTGATGCTGAGGGTAGAGGTGGTATAGTATTTGGATACCCTTGTTGTTGATACTTAGGGTAAAAGAAATATAGTCGTTGGATACCCTTGTTTCTGATATTGAGGGTAGAGGTGGTATAGTCTCTAGATGCCATTTTTGCTTATACTGTATGAAAGAGAAGGCATTAGGTGCTTGCCGAGTTTGGGAAACCGATCCAGTGTGTGTATGGAAAGGGAAAAGAATAAAGGTAGAATAAAAAAACCATTTGAAATATAAGTATCATTATTTTATTTCAGTTTTTGACTTAAAGATTATGAACATAATCTAGAATTTTGATTTATGATGGTTGAGTTTTGAGCTAACCGAATGTGATATGTTTATACTTGATGATTTGATTAAGGAGATAATTTGACTTGTATTGATAGGAATTAAAAAAAAATTCTAATGTTACCTTATTGATGAGCCATTAATAAGGCATGATTTGAATTATCACAATTCCATTTGAGTCTAATGGAAATTATGTGCTTGGTATAGGAAAGCAGGGAAATGCCAAGTTTGGGTGGTTGGAAATTACTGCAAGAGAAATAGCAACAACAACAAAGGAATTGGAACATGAAATAATATGTTGGTAAAGCACTTTAGGATTAGGGCCATTGTGGGAAACTAGTACCCAATAATGTCCATTGATTTCCATAAGAATTATATGACCGATATGATGGTTTTGGGGTAGGGATATCCCTTGGTTTTTGGACCTCCCGATGTGAGGAAACATTGCCGAGGGATGGATTGCCTGAGGGACTGGGAAGCAGGGGAAGGGGATGTTGGGGAACTTGTAAGGTGAGTGACTACATGGAAGTGGGTGACCATATTTCCCGAGGGACTAGGAAGTAGCGAAGGAAAGGACGATGAATATTTTTGTTTTGGTCAATAACATTTTTTATTGGAACCATGAGCACATTGGGAGTGTGCACAGGAACAATGAGATGATAACTATTCAGTGAGAGAAGAAGTAACACACGTATTGTGACGCTGGACATTGCAAACAATTTTGATCATAGCAATGGATTTTGGACTTCCTGGGAAGGAGGTGAATCTTGGGACTACTTTTGAGGGTGGAGGTGTGAGTCTATAGATTCCCATGTCACTGATGCAGGCATTATATCCTTTTATTTTTGGTTGAAGAAAATGTGCATATGTATATATGTGTAAATACTGTATTGAGATGGGTTTATAAAGCTCCATAAACAATATGTTTATTTTTTGGTTGAAGAAAATGTGGATAATTATATGTGTTTTCATTTTAAATACTGCATCAAGTTGGGTTTATAAATCTCAATAATTAGTATGTTTGGCTAGTCATAAGTGTCATAGAACATCGAGGATAGTGTTCCATTAAGGGGGAGGGGTTTGTAATATACCCAGGTTATATTTCCTTGAAAAAGGTAAAAATAAACCAAGGTCATGAGACACGTATTCCAAGCTAAATGGAGGGGAAAAATTATAGTGGGCATCACTTTTGGTTAATTAATAGATATGGAAATTGGCAAATGCAAGAGGAAATAAATGGAAATTAATTAAAGGAATAAAGGAAAATAGGAGAAAATGAATATGAAGGGACAAGAATATGCATGCAAGGGAAATTAGAGAGAAAATAAAGGAAAATGAAAGAAAACTGAAAAAGGAAAGGAAGATACTAGACATCAATGATAAAAAGACATCAGAGAAACAATTGATAACTTTTTTCAGTTATAGATTTTGATCACTTTCGGAAATAAATCTATAAGAGAAGAGAGAGGAAGCAATTGGACACAAGCAACCAAAGGAAAAACAAAGGAAATCAAGGGAGGAAAAGGAAAAAGGTTGGAAAAACAACTACAGAAATAGGACATTGCAGGTAACAAGTTGCATGTGCGATTTCATTCCTGAGATTTGGATGCATGGTACGTGCATTTGGTTATTTGGTTGCTTTGTTGTCATTATCATGGGATTTACTTGGATTGACAGTGGTTTTCAACCTTTCCTTTCCATTTCTTGAATAGCCATGGTGTAGGGGGTTCCTTGTTGTGATTAAGTTTTGGATGGTTGATAGATTTCAGATACTAGATGAGGTGGTCTCAAGAAAATTCCCAAGGGTCATGGGTGGAGATGGGCTTTCTCCTAGAACTCTTGACAGATGGGTTGAAATAAGAAAATTCCTTTGGGTATGGTGAAATAATTTAGAGGCATCCAAGCTTGTTAAATTTTACTAATTTTTGGACGGGTTTAGGTGAAATCACTGTGGTTGAGAGTTGAGACAGTTTTTCCTCTTGAAGCCATGGTTTGTTCTATCTTGGTTTAACTCATATGATCCCACATTCATGCTTGGAATATGGCATGGGGATGATTGGATGAAAGAGAGATTTGGTTCATCCGAATGTATGGTCGGGTGGTATGTAGAATTCCCTGACTTGGTTGGTATTTTCATATGTTATTATGTTTTATTTATTATTAAGATCTATGAGCACATGTATTGGTTATTGTGTTGACTTTAGGGCTAGTTTGTCATGGCTTTATTTTGGTTAAATTTTTATTATAGGCATGGTTATATGATGTGCTCTTGCTATATATTTTGTTCATGGTTTGATAAGTTATTGAATGGTTATGTGAATGCATGGGCTAACAAGTGTTGTTGTAGCTATCTTGAGAGGGAAGTGAGCCTTCTTGATGATTCTCTCGTGAAATGAATGAGACCATGATCAAATATGCATTCATGACCTGTAGCTACTATTTTTACCATATGTTTGTTGAAATGTTTGTCATGTATTTGGCATGTTTGGGTAAGATCTAAGCCTAGGTATTAGTCATGCATACTTGTGTTTGTTTGAGACTTGAGTCTGGAAATTTTTGGGCAGTGGCTTGTAGACTAGCCCTAAAAAGTGGCACTGATTTCACAACCACACCCTTTGAACTAGAAAATTTTGATTGCAACCGCACAAAGGAAGGCAAGTGTGTGGGGATGTAGCCTTCCAACCTCATGAAAAACTTGGCATGCATGCATATGGGATGTTAGGTTTGGGTAAAAGAAATTTCCAGAGCAGGACAAGTTCATAAATAGATGTTGTTTGGTATTTGGGTGATTTGGTGTTCTTGGGAGGTTGCTGTATGTTTTTGATTAGTAGACCACACTTCTGGAACTTGAATGTTGGGTCATGCCGCAATAAATTTCAGCTCCTGTTTACCTTGGAGAGCTTGTAAAAGTGGGTAAATGTGGGGTGGGGTATTACATATGATTGTTGTGTTGGTTCTTGATTGTTACATTAATAATTGGTATCATAAATCAAAGAACAAACATTGGTGAAAAGAGCATGATCACAGGGGGAGAATACCCAATTAAAAATTTCTTAAAAACTAGTATCAATGGTATCAATTAACAACTAGGATCATTAGTCTCAAAGGTATTAACAATTGGTATTCATTTGTTACTAGGATATTTTCAGTCCAAGCGTGTATGTATGTCATTGTAGGTTTGAGAGAGTCCTGATTTGTATGCATTTACATGCTAATAATATTAATGTCGAGTAAAATTTATATGATGATTCTGCTGCCATTAGAATTTTTTCAAAGTGATGCTGAGTTGTTGGCTTAGGCATGCATTGGTGAGAGTCCCTCTATGTTTGTCATGTAAGCACTTTTCAGTATACTACCTTGTTTTGGTGTTAGAGGTCATGTGCTTGTGTCCAGGAAGAAGCACTATTATAAATGTAAGCCTAGCTGAGAATTCGACCAATAGGCATGGGTTTTTTTATGGCTCAATTGTACATGTATTGGCTACTGTAGCAAAGGATCCCTCTTGAATACTTGAGGAAAATATTGGGAGTGATTACTCACTCTCATTTCAACTAAATCTTCTCCACAGGACAAAAACAAAGTTGCTTAAATCAATTAGATATACCTGAAGTTTTCGGGATATGAAGAAGTACTTGACAGGTCCATAAGGTCAGCAAGACATGGGGAGATTAGTTGTAGGGGGAGCACATTACTTTATTTTCCATTGGTGTCAAAGGGGGATAATTACTCTTCGGGGGAGAAGTACTCAAATGGAGAAGTAAGATAAGTACAATTTTATTTTATGATTGTGTTTTTGGTGTTGCCATCAATGAAAAAGGGGGATATTATGAGAATATGTTGTCATTGATTTCAAAGGTGTTGGAATTAGTAGGATGTTATACAAATGTTGACAAAGGTGTCATCATTAGATGGAAAATCTCACTGAGATTTTTAGGAACATGATTTCAAAAGAGTTCTCATTGAGTGGCCGAGATCATTGATGTCATAGGTAGATTGACAAAGATGTTAAGAGCATTGATAAAGGTGGCTAAGGTCACTAATTTTTGGATCCATTTCTAGTAAAGAAGATGATATCATTGGATCTTAAAAGTGGCCTAGATGGATAGAGCTTGGAAATATATTTCCAATAATATATTGAATATCGAAAAAGACCTCATGGATCAAAAGATATGGCCTGTGAAAGTGTCAAAGGTAAAAGTTAAAGTTTGGTTTGGGCTAAGGACTAAAAAACAGAGTAAGCATGCATAGGTGGAAAGAACAACCACATAGGCTCAGGAGAGTCACGTGCTCAACACATCACCATGGAAGTTTTCAAGTAAGATACAAATCACCAATGGAGGTCCCCACCTAGGACACATAACCCCATTGAATTTTCCCAGGAAGTTTCGAAGGAAAGCGCAAGTTATTTCTCTAAGGTGACAGAGCACCGGGAGGACATGGAAGAAGTCCCAAACACTGAAGCAAGTAGTGATTTGAGAGATTTTATAGCATGGGAGGACCCCATTGACCATGTAACCTCGAAAGTATTTCCTTGATAGTTCCAAAGGGAGTGCATAAAAAAATTATGGGATGACGAAGTGCCGAGAGGATGTGGTGGAGGACAAGTGAAGCATGGTGATATGGTGCATGCACGTTAGTCGAGTGACATGGCATTGTGAGTAGCCATTTGTGAGAGTTGGAGAGCCAGGGATACCAAGAGACACATAACCCCAAATGATCAGGAGATCATGTGTTATGCTCAAAATTGAAAGTGCTTGAAACGAGTCTGAACCTCAGTGACCAAAAAGGTCTCATCGTTGTGATTCTGGCACCGTGAACAGTTCAAAAAACCAATGTCGTATGAGAAAGATATCGCGTTTTGTTCGTTTTCCCAAACAACAAAAATTTTGTGACTCGATGCCTAGTCAGCATGAATGTACAATCAACAGGCATATTTCAGGAATATTCTATTTTTCTCCCAACCAATAGGATGGTGCCACGTGGCATATTGTGGACCGTTAATTTTTGGTGGCACGAAGGCTTGTTATGGCTGTTGGATGGATTTGGTATGGGCTATTGGATGCGGGACACGTGGCAAGGTTGGAGGTCACCACGTGTCCTCAGGATGGTATATTAAAATTTGTTGAAGGCCACGGGAGTCGAACGGGAGACCTCGGGTATGGGCGCGAATGACTTGACAGTCCACCTGTGAGGTTTTTCTTACCCTATAGGGCAATCGCATCATAATAAAGTGTCAGAGTTTATGTATTGGGGGAGGGGACTGCCAGCGGTCCCAACCCGTTGGTGGCCCCAAAGGTTGGTTACATGGCATATATAAAACCGCAACATCACATGTTAATAAACCAGCGACTATTAAACCTTAAATCCGGCGATGTGATACCGTTCACATGACACACAGTAAGTGTTAATGTAGTTAATGGTTGTTTGAATGGTTAATCTGGCGGACGTTGAAACATGTTCACATGGGCGCAGATATGGAAAAAAATGCCGCGGTCTGTGGAACGCTGATCTTTGGGTTCCACCCACTTTAACACAAAGTTTTAAAGCCCTCAACCACGTGGCTTAAGGCGAAGGGTCGGCTTGTGACCACTCCACCTAACCATTACACTTTAATGGAAACGGTTTTATACAGGCGGGAAAGGTAGCGGTACCCTATTTTTAAGGTTTTAATTAAATTTAACTGCAATTAAGTGCCTATCTCCACATTTAGTGGAGCTTTTCTAGCTGTCATTGGGAAAAATGCATAGATAGGTCAATTTTTGACCAATTTTGGTGAAGCAAGAGTCTACATAGACTAGTTTGAGCATTCTGGAGCCATTGGTGCAGAGAAAACAACCATTAGAGGCCTATAAACACATGTAATTTACAATTTTGAGCATAATGACAAAGAGGGACATGCCATTGGGAGCTAGACCAGTAGATGTAGCCCAGGAGGGGTGAATTGCTTCATCATGCCTATTGTGTAAAACTTATGTGTGATTGAATTTCTCTATTATGCACTATTGTTTAGTGTTTTTAAGGCTTATTTTTATGCTTAAATTTCACTAATTCATCTATATTTCATGGTTAAAACTCTCATTCCTTAAGAAAACATATGGAGGCAAATTGTACATGTTTATATTACTGAAAGGACACTTACCACAAAAGAACTAATACACTCCTTTTAGATCAAGTTGGTATCATAGCTAGAGTTTAATCTCTGGTGTTTTTTTTAATGTGCCAAGATTTGTTAACTCTTTGCAAGGGTTTTCATGCTTACTAGGCTCAAGCTTACGAGAGGAGAAGGAAAATTGGTGGAAGCAAGATGTTCTCAAAGTGAGGCACAACAAATGAGGGCAAGACTGCAACATTATCCACCACCTAGCTCACCTCTAAAAGAAGCGGAAGCAACATCAAGCATGCCTCCAGGAGAAGAAGAAATCTGTTAGCCCCCCTATAAATTTTTGATAAGCAAAGCAGGGGGCTAAATTGTTTTTGAGTCTTCAAGGAATGCATTTCCTTAGAAAACACAGTCTCCTTGAAGCCTCCATGTGTCTTTTATCCTTTGATAAATTCCCCTCTGCTGATTTCCATTATAAAGCCTCTCTGTTGACGAAGAATTGCCCAAAGGCCCCCTTTCCCCTTTATTTTACCCTCATTTAGCCTCTTTTTATCCCCCTTTGTCTCCCCTTCTGTCTCCCCATTTACCCTCCAAATCCCCTCAAAATCCCCTTAAAATCCCACCCTTACCCTTTGTTTAGCCTTTTTCCCCTTTTCCCTCTCTATCGTTTCTCTTTCCAACCTTCAAATTCCATTTAAATGGGCAAAAAACCCATTTCCGACCTTATTATAGGGCTTAGCCCCTCTACCGCAAGCCCCTTCTAACCACTTCCCCACATGTGCCCCGGCGCTGGGACCAAGCGCTTAAGTCCCGAGCGCTAATCGCAATCGGAACTGTCGGGCGGGTGTAAATCCTTTGTAAAAGCGAAAACCCCCGATGCGATTGTTTAAACACATAAGTCCCGCGATGAGTTTTGGGCCGTTGATCTATCACAAGATCTGACGGCGGAGCGCCAATCGCAATCGCAAGACCTTTCATCTGATCCCCGATCAATCGCAAGTTCTTTTTCTCGAGCTCCAATTGCGACCCTCCGATCCATTCTTGACCGTTGATCTGTCCTGCCGATCCAACGGCCCTATGCCAATCGCTCCATCGCAATCGCAACATGTTGAATGCGCCCTCTGATCAATCGCAAGTCCTTCTCCCGATCCCCCGATCGCACTGCTCCCTCCGATTTAACGTGAGCCGTTGATCTGGCCTTCGGATCTAACGGTCAGCGCTCAATCGCAACACCCCCCTAATCGCAGGTCCTTTCCTTTGTCTCCTGATTCAAACTCGCCCGTCCATTTCCCCGCTGATCCGACGGTCCAGCATTAATCGCACGCCCGCCCCAATCGCAATCGGAACTTTCAATCGCACCCCCTTTCCGCGCAATGCGATTGCGATGCTCCGATTCAGTCACAGTCGTCCATCTCGCCAGTTTCAATGGCACAGATTCATCCCGCTCCTCTCCCATCATCCCTCTCTACTGCCCTTCCGATTTCATCTCTGCCATCCATTCCTTCCCCAGATCGAAGGTCCTCGCTCAATCGCCCCATCCCTCTAATCGCAATCAGAACTTTTTCAATGTGCGTTGCGATTGCACCCTGTCTTCCGATCTCCGATTGCGATTGGCCCGATTTCATCCTGATCGTCCATAAGTCGGATGATATGATGGTTCTGGTCTATCCGCCCTCCGCCTCCGCTGGGTCCCACACCCAAGGCTCTGCCCCTTGTTTGTTGGCTATTTCCTTTGTAATTCACCCAAACGCTAAACTTTGGGTTTTACACTATGCGTTCATCTCTCCGCTCCTCTTCGCTGTTTCCACTGTTTCTTCACCGTTCCGCCACCATTCCTCCGCCTCCACAGTATTTCTCCACCACTGCCCAGGTTTATTTTATTATGCAGGCAGCACAGAGAGGCCAATTCAGCGGCCAAACGAGACAACAGAGGCGGGTTAGAGGGGATTTGAGCCTGTAATTAAAGATTAATGGTTATAATCCCGCATTCAAAGGATTAAGGCACTGTTTGAAGACTAAGAGCGCACCAGCAAGTCATAACTGCGCCACCTAATAGCAGAGTACGTTCTCTCCAAACGTGCACCATTCCTACAGTGTCCTCCATGCCTTCTCGAGCCCTGAGACAATTAAATACACTGACTGAAGCTCATTTCAGACAGTCAGGCAGCAGTTTTGAGGTATGGAGGGCCTTGCAGATTTTTCACCCAGTTCATTTATTTCAGAATGGCAGCACAGAGCTCCAAACACCAGAAAGGACTCCAAGGAACATATCAGAGGTCAAAATCGACCTGACAGAGATCTCCGAACCAGTCTCAGAGAACATTCAGCGTTGCAGATTGCCATTAAGCAGTATGGGCGTGGACACTTCCGCCGATTCTGTCTTAATGAAATCAATTAATTGTTCATCTACTTTTGTTTTTCTCATTCTCCTATAAAATCCCCAGAAACGAATTGTAAAGGTTGTTGTTGTTGCCTTGCCGGACATCTGCTGTTAGAGGGATTCATTTGACTGTTAGAACAGTCGTGGGAGGGAGTAGCAGAGTAGTTGTATGTAATAGGCTGGGAGGAGAAAGTCTGGACTGTAACAGCCATTGAGCTACATTGTACATGACTGGTTTTTCATTATTAATCAAGGCACATTTCACAGGATCCTGGTCTATTGCTATTGGTGATGTTCCTCTTAAACTCTGTCTATTTCATTTACATGTTGTTTCATGTTCTTTTGGTAGGCAACATAAGTATAACATAGGATTCACCCTTGTTAGGTGCCCTATGTTTCTTGCTCTCCCTGCCTTTGATATTTTCTGCTTCATGTGTTATCTAAGAGTAGATTCACGGGTTTAACCAGTGCAGCGGATGTTATTGCCTGCTGGCTGATGTATGGACTTGGGGGTTCGCTCCTTGGATGCTTCTTTGTTAGATTTATCTCTGTTTTCCCCTTGGAGTTGCTAAAGCAGACCTGGAGTTAAATGACCTCTAGTCCGATCTATAAGCAGCCCCTTTGTCTCTTTGAGAGCTGCCTTAGAGTATGTCCAAGCAGGTATGGAGTTAAATGACCTCTGACCTGATCTATAGACAGAAATCTGGTTGTCTTTCCTTCTTTCACCTTCTCTCCTTAATGTTCCATCCCACCATCTAATCTAAAGATCCTTTGGTATTAGATGACTTGCCCTATGGAAGCCTTGGCTAGTGGATGCGAGTAATTCTCCTTTCATGACTCCATAGCCCAATGGATGGCACTGCCTTGGCCTATCCTCTTTGCTGAAACATCCTGCTGCTATGTTCCCTTTCTCCCATTACTTTCCCAGTCTGTGATCTCCTAACCAACCCATCAACCCTTCAACCAAATCATTTTAAAACCCCTCGTGCTTCAGAACTAGCCTAACATCTCATTTTGAGCTTCATAGTTATATCATTCTTAGCTCTATTTGGAGAGATCCCTCTCCGGGTCCAGGAGGGCTAGATCCTAGGGCCCAAAAGTGGTTTTGATGTCGTCTCATCTTTTGGTCTTGCCAATCTGGCCAAAACATGGGAACGCCAACAAAATCCATGAAGAGATGGATC
Source organism: Pinus albicaulis (assembly GCA_034641835.2). Taxonomy (NCBI): domain Eukaryota; kingdom Viridiplantae; phylum Streptophyta; class Pinopsida; order Pinales; family Pinaceae; genus Pinus; species Pinus albicaulis. The sequence goes on along the minus strand of CM076579.1, from coordinate 1,087,666,571 downwards.
CCGAAGAGGAAGAAAGAGTGTATAGAAAAGCATTTCTTGACTTGACTGAGATGGTTAGAGTCCTTTATCAAGAAAGGAATGATAAACTAGAAGAGGAAAGGTCCAAAATTCACAAGGAATGACAAGGATCTTCAAGAGGCCACAATGATGAAGATAAATCAAAGAAGGGAAATGGAGGAAATAAAGATAGTGGAAAGTTACCATCATCACCCTCATCTTCATCCTCTTCATCCTCTACTTCATCTTTAGTACATTAGCCATACAAGTCAAATAACATGGGTAAAAGTCATTTTTTAAAACATGATGTTAAGTTTGAATTGCCAATGTTTAATGGTGAAGTTAATGCAGAAAAGATAGATAATTGGATTAGGCAATTGGAGGTCTATTTGAGAATAAAATTTTTTCATGATGATGATACCAAAATCCAACTAGCTTCATTGAGAATGGAAGGTGCAACACTTGTTTGGTGGGAAGCCAAGACAAAGGAGGAGATCAAGAAGGATGGTAATATTATTTTATCATGGAAGGATTTCATTACTGTAATTAAACAACAGTTTTAACCATTAGCTCACATGCAGATAGACATAATGGACTGGCAAAATTTTAAACAATTGAAAGGACAAAATGTACAAGTGTATACTCAAGAATTTAAGAGAAGAGCTCTTTTATTAGGAGTAGATTTGCATAGCCAAGACACTTTGCTCAAGTATATAGGAGGCTTAAATACCTACCTAAGACATACTATCCTCATGTTTAACCCTACAAGCCTAGATGAAGTTTGTGTTCAAGCCACACATTTAGAGGCAAGGGGAAAACAAAACTTAGATGAGAATGGGGAAAATGAGTTTAAAGGTAATTGGAAGAAAAAGATAAATTCAAATATCAAAAAAGAGAAGGGAAAATTCTTCTGCAATCACTGTTCTAAAACTAGCCACGATGAAGACCATTGTTGGAAGCTTCATCCAGAGTTGAAACCAGAAAGTTTGAAGGCCAAAGAGAAAGCCAAGGAGAAAGGCAAAACTATTGCAATAGCTGAACAAGACCTAGGGTCAAATTCAGGAGATGCAACAAAAATCATAGCTATGGGACTAAAGAACATGAAGGGGAAAGAGAATGAAACCAAACCCAGTTCTAGTATATCTAACTGTCACATACAAGCTCCAAATGAAGAAAAGAGAATTGAACTGTTTCATGTGAGGTTCATTTCCAAACATACCAAGGTTGACACATTGTTTGAAAATGGGTCACAATTAAAATTTAATCTCTGAAGACTTGGTCAAGAAACTTAATCTTGAGACCATCCACATCCAAAACCATATCCACTTGTTTGGATTTGTAAGGATGCAAATTTACAGGTTTCAAAGAAGTGCATGTTGCGCTTTGCAATAACAACACGTTTCATCGACAAAGTTGAATTAGATGTTGTTCTTCCTAATATAACAGGTATTGTGTTGGAAAGTAATATTCCATCGCCATGAGAACAAATGCCATTTATTCAAAGATGGCAAGGAGTATATTATGAGATCTCATCGTAAGGAACTAGACACTTATTTAGTTAATGCAGGGCAAATGAAGAGGCTAGTCAATGTAAGCCAAAACTTGACATTTATGATGATTAAACAAAGATAAGTTTTACATAATCCTTTTCAAACAAATGCTGATGTATGTAATGAGTTGTTTCAATTTTAAAGCAGGTTGTCTTTGAAAGAAGATGACAAGCAATTGAAATAGTCGATATTGGTGTTGAACGATGCTGAAAACAAGGTGTTAGTGCAAGAAGTTGCAAAGGTCAAAGAGAGGGCAAAGAAACTTGAAAAATAAGGCACATGATTTAGGAATGTTCATTGCTAGTTTCAAAAAGGCATGGTACAATGGCAAAGAAACTTGGTCAAGAATCAACACAAGTTCAAGGGAAATTGAGCAAAAAATCACCATAAGAACAGAGTGTAAGGTGAGAGAAATTCCAAGTTTCTTTTGATTATAGACCAATGTAGAAACAAGATGTTTACTACAAATTTAGGTTGCTGTTATGCAAGTTCAATAAATGTGCAACATGACAATGTCAAAAACAACAATGTTCGGTTGATGGAATCAAGGAAAAATTTGTCATTTCATGAAAGCTCAAATTAATGAAATTAGGGAAATTTCAGTGGATAAAGATTGGAAGAGTGGGGACACAGTCTCCTCATCTTCATATTCAGTAATCCAAAGAGCTTTTGGGGTCCAAAAGCTTCCCAGTGGGGAGGTGTGATCAGGAGATCATGTGTTATGCTCAAAATTGAAAGTGCTTGAAACAGGTCCAAACCTGAGCGATCGGAAAGGTCTTGTCCTTGCAATTCCGATGTCGTGAACGATTCGAAAAACCAATGTCGTATGAGAAAGATATCGTGTTTTTTCCATTTTCCCAGATAGAAAAAATTTTGAGACTGGATGCCCAATCAGTAGGCATATTATGGGAATATTCCATTTTCTCCCAGCCAACAGGATGGCGCCACATGGCATATTATGGACTGTTAATTTTTGGTGGTAAGGAGGCTTGTTATGACCGTTGGATGGATTTTGTGTGGTCCATTGGATGAGGGACACATGGTAAGCCCAGAGGTTGCCACGTGTCCTCAGGATGGTATATTAAAATTTGTTGAAGGCCATGGGAGTCGAACCGGAGACCTCGGGAATGGGCACGAACGGCTTGACCAGTCCGCCTGTGAGGTGTTTCTTACCCTATAGGGAAACCACATAATAATAAAGTGTAAGAGTTTATGTATTAGAGGAGGGGACCGCCAGCGGTCCCAACCCGCTCGCTGCCCCAAAGGCTAGTTACATGGCATATATAAAACCGCAACATCACATGTTAATAAATATGAGGCGATTAAACCTTAAATCCGGCGACGTGATACCGTTCACATGACACGCGGTAAGTGTTAATGCAGTTAACGGTTGTTTGAACGGTTACTCAGGTGGACGTTGAAATGTGTTCACATGGGCACGGATATGGAAACAAATGCCATGGTCTACAGAACGCTGATATCCGAGTTCCACCCACTTTAACGCGAAGTTTTAAAGCCCTCAACGACGTGGTTTAAGGCAGAGGGTCGGCTTGTGACCACTCCACCTAACCATTGCACTTTAATGAAAATTGTTTTCTACTGGCGGGAAAGGTAGTGGTACCCTATTTTTAGGGTTTTAATTAAATTTAACTGCAGTTAAGTGCTTGTCTCCAAATTTAGTGGAGCTTTTCTAGCTGTCATTGGGAAAAAGGCATAGAGAGGTCAAATTTTGACCAATTTTGGTGAAACAAGAGTCTACCTAGACTAATTTGAGCATTCTAGAGCCATTGGTGCAAATAAAACAACCATTAGAGGCCTATAAACATATGTAATTTATAATTTTGAGCATAATTACAAAGAGGGACATGCCATTGGGAGCTGGACCAACAGATGTAGCCCAGGAGGGGCGAACTGCTTCATCATGCCTACTGTGTAAAACTTATGTGTGATTGTATTTCTCTATTATGCACTACTATTTAGTGTTTTTAAGGCTTATTTTCATGCTTAAAGTTCACTAATTCATCTATATTTCATGGTTAAAACTCTCATTCCTTAGGCAAACATATGGAGACAAATTGTACATGTTTATATTAATGAAAGGACACTTAGCACAACAAAAATAATACACTCCACTTAGCATCACCCCGACAGTTTTAGCATAAGATGTTTTGGAGGAGCTCATTATGACATTTATGAGCTCACATCGCTCTGAGACATGGTCGCAGATGATGAGGCACAAGTAAATCAATCAGAATTGCACAAATGTAAGTGTGGTGGACCTCAGTGACAAGTCGCCCTAGACCCCAGAATTCTAGGCACCTTGATGTTTTGGAAACGAGCTGTTAGGTTTTTCTTTGGGCTAACATAATGCCAGGACACAACAGCATGTGATCTGGCGCTGACAGGTCAACCCCAGTGATTTTGTGATTGGTTGGTGCATGGTCTATAAGGGACACATCACCTCAGAGGAATGACCTCGAAATTTTTCGAGGGTGCACAGGTTATTTTATCTGGGGATACGGGCATGGGAGACAAAGATATTAACGGTAGTTGATGGTTCCGACAGGTGAAAAAAGATGCTCTAGGACCTGGTTCTATGCGCGAGGTGACGAAGGGCACATATATTTGTTAATGTATGTTAATCCCCTTGAGTCTTAGGATGAAGGGCCTAATAGGAGGTTATATACATGAGTTAATGTGTAAATCCCTCAGGGGTAAACCATTCCATAATCATTATTTGAGTGCTTCAAGATTTAGCAAGGGCCTACATGCTAATATATAATTAACAAAGGTGCAAAGGGATGTGTACATTGGACAAGCCCTCGAGCCTACGCCTAGTCTAAAATATTGATTATGATAGGCTGATAGCTTTAATAAAGTGCCTATGGGCATATGGTATGAACGAGTTGACAACTTTTGGAGTTTTGAGCCATATTTGGTGGTTTGGCGCCATAATCTAGTGTGTAAAAATTGAAATAATGACATGAATGCATTGGAGACGTATTTGGCACACTGTGACATATTTGGCATTTTTGGAAAAATCTAACAGTTCCCTAGATTTGGAACTGCAAATAAAACCTCTGCTAAACCTTGTAAAAATTCTAAAATGATTGAAATTAGCAAAATAACTTAGAGATTGAGATAAATATAGTTGAACATAGTTTGAAGCCTGATTGTACACATAGAGAGGACATAATAGAAGGATAAAAAAAAGAATATAATGAGATCAAAACCTTTGTTAAGTGCAAATAAAAAGCTGGACTTAACTAAAGTTTTAAACCTAAAAATATCAACTCAATTCCTTTATAAGAATAATCAAACAACCAAGTTGGTGGTTGTTGGTGCAACCAGATGAATAATGTTAGTATGCATTAGGGGTGAATAAGAGATCATATTTGGTATCTAAGAAGTGTTTTAGAGATGCAAAGAATGCATTGGTGATGTTGGTTTTAATGGTGTTTTTGGTATTTCTAGGAGAGGTCAGAAATCAATGAATAATATTTGTTGAAGGTATCTTTATGGTGGATGAGGTGTTGAGAGAGGTAATTCTAGGTGGTTGAGGTATCTAAGTAGGAATATGTCTTAAAATACCAAGAGAAGAGTTTAGTTATGCAAGAAATGCATTGAGGAATAACACTAGGGAAAAATTTGTTTGAAGCAAGAATGTCTTGTTGATGTGGGTTTGAAAATAAATGAAATATGGATCAACATGGTTAGAAAGTAGTAGTTTGAATTTAAGGGGTTGTATTTCCTTCCAGTGGTGGTTGGTAAACAATCAAGTGTTGTATCACCTTTCAATACCAACTAATAAATCAAGGGTAGTTGCTCCTTTAAATGGTGGCTGATAAATCAGGGGTAGCAACTCCTTTCCGTCTAAGATGATAAATTGGGGAGTAGGATCTTCCTTTCATTGGTAGCTAATAAAACTAGCGTAATAGCTCTTTTCAGTGGTAGTTGATAAATTGGGGAGTGGTAGCCTCTTTTAGGTGGTAGCCCGAGAATCCTCCAAGTAGAAGCTTGCAGGGCTGTGATGTAAAAGCTAGTTGTAGCTTTCCTTGGATGAAGGAATAAGGAAGAATATTTATTTCTTTACATGTTGAATTTGTGTATGATAATGATTATGTTGATATGTCCTTCATATATTGATTGTTTCTTACATGATTGGTTTTCAATTAGTTTGAAAAGTTTAATTTGGAAATAGTTGTATAAATTGGCTACACTACTGACTCACGCCCCTCTCAGTATTGTCCTGGTTTCTAACATCATCAAGGTAAGGAAACAATGATGTATTTCAACTACACATCTATTCCTAACCACACACATCACTAGGAAACTCTTATCACCTAAAAAATGGTGTTGCGACTATACATATTATCATTGGAAGATATCAATAATCAAGAAAAATAAATGTTCCCTAAGGATATTACTTATCAATCCAAAAGAATTTGGAAAAAACATATAACTTGGGTTTTCATAAATACACACAAAATCACCATGGATAACATGCATGCATCCATGAAATTTTACTTTTGATAGCTTTGTGAATCCATGGAAGGTAATTGAATAGGAAGAATTAATACAAATGTATATCATGTCAAGATCCAAGTACAAATTTCACCTAACCACAATTTATCCTTCACACGCTGAGATAGTTTACTTGGAAACCCAAAAAGGAATCCTCATGTCCCCCCAAGCATAGGATAAAACAATGCATCTCCACTCATTTAATGAACCAACAACCATGGAAGCCTTAAATTCTTTTATAAATTGGAGCCTTGGGATAACCATTACACAAGGGAAGCAAAGAAAAATTATGCTATCAAAATTGTCTTGAGTTTCAGTTTCAATTTTCATACATTCATAGAATTTTATTGTGATTAATGGACATCCATCATTAGAATCGATTCATCAATTCTTGAAGAGAGAGATCCTGCAAGGGGAGAAAGGATTAACTTCCTTTAGGAGATAATAGAGGGCTACATCAACAATACATTGCCTATTTTTTCTATGAAGTAGATAATTTTGTCTCCAATCCATTGATAATAAAGAGTCATTGGTTCCCATCATTTATTCTTATGTATTCTTACGTTTGATTTCTCATTCATTCATGCTTGGATTCCGCTTTGTTGATTTCTATTTTTTTAATTTTCTAACCACTATTTTTGTGTGTAGGTAGCAATAACCTATACATAAAGTGGAATTTGGGCCACCTATTCAATAAACTCCACCAAACAATGATAGAAAAATTGTGCCCCCATTAATATTTCCGTGGAAGTATTAATTTGGAAGGAGATGGATAAAATGATACAAGCTAAAGTAATTATTATTATTATTTTAATATTTTAAATGGGTGTTGTGGAGGTAAATCCCCTCTGCGGACAGAGGCGATCCCTACTAGCCCAGATCAGGTCTAGCAACAATCGTATCACGCTAAGGCGCAGGTTCCTAATTACAATAAACCAACTTGCGAAGAAGGCTGTTACACAGTAATTTGTCACCGTCCTTACCATTCCCCATCCCGCACAATGGAGGACCCATTCTGTGACCTGTGAACATTGTCATGCCTTGAAACCATCATCAATGCATCCCTATTTAGTTACGTATGCTGGTTTCTATGCTTGTATCTGTTCGTTTCTTCTGTGTGCAGGTGTTCATCCGCGGAGATCGTGGAGGGATTGTGATCTGCCGAGGCTGAGGAACGGGGACGCTTCTTCTTCGGATCCTAGCGTTGGAATCCAGGTAGGCTTCTATCTCCAGCCTTTTCATTCGTAATTAGGAACCTGCATCATGACATTGTTTGTTTGTTGCTAGACCCCTGCTGGGCTAGTAGGGATGTCTCTCGCGGAGGGACCGCCTCAACAAAGGCCTACCTTGAGTCCAACGCTGTCGTTTGTAGAGGAGATGATGCTCCCGTTTCCTTGCTCTGGCAGATCACAATCCTTTCGCTCACCGCGATCGAACACCTGCACACACAAGAAACACGACAAACACAAGCGTAAAACCCGATATATGCAATTATGTATCAGTCAGAGAAGACACAACTCATGATCATAATGAAAAATATGAGTGGAACCATAACCAATAGTCGCTTATCATTAATTCATACGAAGGAAAATACAACCTGACTCTGACGCTGAACCTTCCTTCAATGGGTCGTCAGCAGAATACGTCTTGGTAAATCTTGTCGGGAATGGGGAAAAGCCTCTCTCTTCGATCATCAATCTCCTCGCTATGGATTTGGCACTATGAGGACTATCAAAGCTCTTGCGCGTGCAGAAGCTCTGAAATTCTTGCTTGGAAAGAACTCTTGGAGACTAGCTTGCAAAGGGAAATGGCAAGCTTATATAGATGGTGGAAGGGGAGTTGGGATCCCTACAATCATGGGATTGGCCCTATCCTCAAGGAAGCTTCCATGAGAGGTGGCAAACTACTTCCTCTACATGGAAATCAGGAGCCAAACGTCCCAACCCAATTTAGAGACCAATTCAGGAGTTGGTTGGAGTCAATCTTCTGCCATTTATTTTTAAAAAACACCCTTTATTAAGCCTGGCACGAGTACGACTCTGAGACAGAGCACCAATTGGCGCGCCCTCTTTGAAGAATTTCCCCCATTGGTGCGGGTATAACACAGGCTAGTCATGCCAAGGATGAAAAGGCTATTTTTAGGTTTTTTCACAAGGAGTTGTCTTCAGTGAAATGAAAGTACATGTTTAGGGGAATGCCATGAAAGTGTTTTCAAGTCATGTCATTGTTCACAGGTCACGGAATGAGCCCTCCAATGTGCAGGATGGGGAATTGCAGGGACGGTGACAAATTTCTGTGTAACAGATGCCCCCTAAAGCATGAGGCCCGAAAGAGAGAGAGGGGTGAAATGCTTTATGAGAACGTGTCCAACTGAAAACACCACCGTCGGAAAACCTGCGTAGAGAAATACAACTGATATCTCAAATACATGATATATATGTCGTATGGGCGCAAGCATCCATAAGAGAGTACACAATAATCCAGATCCAAGGTATGGACGCAACCATCCAGTAGGGATCGATAAATAGACTCAGGTATGGTCGCAGCCATCCAATCAGTGAGTCATGTAACTAATCATGATAATCCACAAAATCGCAGCCTGGATTATAACAGACAAAATCCAGGGTCTTGCTCCATCTCGACCCGAAAAAAGTACAAGTTCAAGCATGCGAATATGTGAGCTGAAGTTGAACATGCAAGAACATCGTCTAATTACCAGCCAATGATGAAAGTTGTTAACAGACGCGAGAGCTACCACCAATAATGACAATGGCCCTCAAGGTACTACAGGTACAATCTATGGCATGTGAATCAATGAGCTGGCGTCGAACACCCGTAGAATCACTCGATTGGAGGCCAGTGATGAAAACCTCACGTCGAACGCGAAGAACCTGCCATTGAGGCATGCAGGCTCCAAGGTACCAGAAGGGAGTCTCTAGATCAGCTTCTTGGATAATGAGCTGAATTCGACAAGAAGTGACCTTGATCGAAGGTGGGCCATAGTGTTTCCCACATCAGCGACGCGAGACAGAGGAACATAATGTCTTCATGAATCAGGATCAGATGAGAATCAGAGGAAGGTTGATACGTGCAGAGGTCAACTTCTCTTGAACATATAGGCGACACGACAATGGATTTGGCAGTATTTGACATCAAAATATCAAAGGTCACGATGACGAGGCAAAGAGCAGATGAGAGGTCAAAAGGAATCACCCAAACCCACGGAGGCAAGTGAAAAATGAGATGAGATGTCCCCAATGAATACGGACAAACATGTTTATGCTGCAAAACAAATATTCTGCGTTGTTTTACACCATTTACACGCGCTCTCTCTTTTTGCAGCTGAAGAGGATCATATACGCATAAGTCCATCCTAGTACATTTAACGGCCCTGGAAGGAGGACTCGAATATCGTCATTTTGTTGAACCAATGTCATCGAGTGAGGAAAGGTAGAAGGAGGCAGGCGTCTTTCACTCTGTGCAGAAAGTTTGAAAAAGTAAACTCAATGGTGCACAGTAATGGACCTCGGAGAACAATGAAGCCTCACAGTGCATGACAAACTGGGGTATTCTTTTAAATAAATAATCTATCGACCGAAGGGAGTAAATATCTTGCAGTAGAATTCGTTTCGCAGCCACTTTAACGAGATCAAAGCATTTCTTGCTGTCTTTTCATGTTTCAAAGTTAGAAAAGAAGGCCGAAAGACGACTCTCTGGAAGCAGTGGTATAAGGTATGGCCAGATTCCGTGTGGGTGGAACTGCTTAGAACAAATAAAGGTCAAGAGGCTAGCTAGCAAGACCACTCATCGCAGCGGTTCCCCAGGAATGGGTAAGACAACCAAATGAAGGCATATGATCAGCCAAGCAGATAGTGAAGATGGAGTGAGAAAACTAAGGCTGATCTGGCAAAGACAGGTTGATAAGATGGAAATCACAAGAGGTAAAATGGGATTGGTTTCATTTTTACAGAATCTTGAAATCAGGAAACTCTGCTTGAAGTTGGTTTCATTTTTACAAAAGCTTGAAACAAAGATAAACTATGCTTGAAACCGGTTTCATTTTTACACAAGCTTGAAACAGAAACAAACTATGCTTGAAATAGTAAACATGCCCCCAACATGGTGACTCAATTCGAGGTACATGCCCCCCAAGCGTCAGTCCATATGAAAGGCAGATGGAGTGAAGGTTCAAGTTACGAGATCAAAAGAAAGACTCGACTGGGATTTTACGAGATCTAATCAAAGACTCGAATTGAACGGGAAAGTGTTTCATTGTTTTAACGAGGTTGACACATTAAAAGAACTATCCTCAGGACACCTTTGTTTCATTTTTTAAGGAGCTTGACACAAGACAAGGAACTATGCTCCAACAACCTTGTTTCATTTTTTAAGGAGCTTGACACAAGAAAATGAACTGTGCTCCGACAGACCTTGTTTCATTTTTTAAGGAGCTTGACACAAGAAAATGAACTGTGCTCCGACAGACCTTGTTTCATTTTTTAAGGAGCTTGACACAAGAAAATGAACTGTGCTCCGACAACCTTGTTTCATTTTTTAAGGAGTTTGACACAAGAAAACGAACTATGCTACGAAGAGCTTGTTTCATTTTTTAAGGAGCTTGACACAAGAAAATGAAATATTCTCCGACAGACCTCATCATAATGAATAATAAGTCATCTCTTCCAAGAGTTACACTCCCGATGGAAGGAAAACATCCTGGAAGTCAGGACCCAATGCCCTCAGCACCTGATGCACAACAGCACTAACACTGAGTACATGCACGGGGTAGGTAGCCACATAGTTGACCTGCAGTGGGGCAGATACAACGGGTGGATAAAAACCAGGAAGGGATGATGGCGGGCCAACTGCCACATCAGGACCAAAGAACGAAAGCTGATCAATGGTCACGATTCGTCCTTCATGTGGAAAACATACCACACGAAAAAGGGAGGAGACAAGCGCTCCCATGGCATAGGTGTAATCACGCCCCAAGAGCAGATTGAAATCCAAGGGTCTTGGAACAACCATCACGTCCATATAGACGGTTTTACCTCCCAAAGTAACAGGTAACCTTGGAAGGATCCCTAAGGGTTGACTCGTTCTTTTGTTAAACGCCAATAGATTCTGTGTAACAGGTGCTAGCGGCGGCGAACCGAAAGCTTGCCAAGTAGTTGAGGATAGAACACTAACAGACGCGCCTTCGTCTATAATGGTGCTGGGTACGACCAGACCAAAAGCCTGTACTGCGATCTCGAAAGGCACATAAGATGGAAGGCAGTATCCTGCAAATCGACTCCAATCAAAGGAAGCGACCAAACTACTTGGAGGGGCCACCATCGAACCGAGATGGTCTTCCCCTTGTGTTATGGAAGAAGAAGGAGCATCCTCTATGACCTCCATCTCGAAGGCAGGAGGATTATTCTCCAGAACCTCCATCACGGGAGGCAGAGGAGCAGCTTCTTGAGATATAGGGACAGGAGAATCTTTCTCCAAGTCCGAGGAATCTGAAGAAACAAGAAGAACCTGAGGGATGTGAGATCCACTCTCAACGGAAAAGACCTGGTGCACCGCAGACGGGGCCAGTTCAACCGATCCCACGACCAATGGTTGGTCGGGAATGGATTCCTGAATTTGAATTTCCGAGGGAGCGGGATCGACCAAGGATGACTCTTGACAAATCGTAGGATCAACTGGTGGAGGACTCAAAGAAGGACGATTATAACCAGCTGTAAGGCATGGTGTAGAAGCAGTTGAGTTGTCCAAAACTCACTTGGCTTCATCCATATACGGACAAAGGTGAATGGCATGGTGCCCCCCACACAACTTACAGGGATTGGTAATCTTACCCTGCTTTGTAGGAGCCTTACCAACACTAGTTGAAGACGTGCCCCCAACTTGACTCTCGGAAGCCAAAGGCAACGGCGGATGACCGTTGGAACATTCTTCAAGCACCTTGGGAATGCCAGGGCAGTCTCGAAGAAGATGGTCTCCCGTGCACAACATGCAAGGGAACTTGACTTTCCGCGGAGGGTTGGGAGGTTTATCGATGGAAGGATTCTTAGGTGCAATAGCCGCAGAGCTAGCCTCTCCTTTATCGGAATTCTTCTTCTTTGTATTCTTCTTCTTCTTCTTAGCCACCCGGTTACTCGAATCCATACTTTCACTAGGCGAAGTAGAAGAGGAGGACGCAGAAACAGGTGAAGAAGGGGAGAGGTCCACCTTGGAATCAACATGATGTTGTTCAGGCGGAGGAACTAATTGATTATTAGCTGAGACATTTGGGACCACAGAGGTTGAAAACAACCAAACAGGCAACCCAATAGTTAACCCAGGAAGGGACAACGTTGCCATGTAAGGAGCACCAACATTCCCAAAAGGAGGAAAATGACCCGGATTCCCATCGGAGGGGATTCCTTGGTTGGTGAACTCTGGAAAAGTTGCCATCGATACGACAGAGGTAAATCCCCTCTGCGGAAAGAGGCGATCCCTACTAGCCCAGATCGGTTCTAGCAACAATCAAACATGCTACAACACAAGCTCCTAATTGCAAAAATCAAAGCGCTATAGAAGGCCTACCTCAGGTCCAACGCTGTTGTCGTTGCTGAGAGGATAGTCCTCTCGATCCCTTGCTCCGACAAGTCACAATTCCACCACTTGACGTGATCAAACACCTGCACATACAAGAAACACGACGAACACACGAGCGTAAAACCATATAATTGGAATTATGTGTCAGTCAGAGAGGACACAACTCATAAACAAGCATGAACAATATGAGTGGAACTATAATCGTAGTCGCTTATATTAATGAAACAAAGGATGATACAACCTGGCTCTGACGCTGATATCCTCCTTCGACGGGTCGTCAGCGGAATACGTCTCGGTAAAGCTTGTCGGGAATAGGGACAAGCCTCTCTCTTCGATCGTCAATCTCCTTCCTATGGATTTGGCACTATGAGGACTATCAAAGCTCTTGCAGCATTCTTTAGGCTATGAAGGCTCTTGGAGATTAGCTTGCAAAGGGAAATGGCAAGCTTATATAGATGGAGGAAGGGGAGTTGGGATCCCTACAATCATGGGATCGACCCTATCCTCAAGGAAGCTTCCATGGGAGGTGGCAAACTACTTCCTCTACATGGAAATCCGGAGCCAAACGTCCCAACTCAATTTAGAGACCAGTTCAAGAGTTGGTTAAAGTCAATCTTCCGCCATTTATTTTTTAAAAACACCCTTTATTAAGCCTAGCGCGAGTGCGACTCTGAGACAGAGCGCCAATTGGAGTCGCCAATTTGTTGTGGAGGTAAATCCACATCAAAAGATCAAGGGTCATGATGACAAGGCAAAGAGCAGATGAGAGGTCAAAAGGGATCACCCAAACCCACGGAGGCAAGTGGAAAAAATGAGATGAGATGTCCCCAACCCGACACGAATGCGGACAAGTGCCATGTTCAAGAGCGACATACTGCCGACACAACAATGATGCTAGTTCCATTTTCCCCACCATTTCTGGCGAGTACCTCTTTATTTTTATACAAGCTTGAAGAGGGTACCATATGCTTTCCATATAAGTCCATCCTAGTACATTTTATGAGCCCTAGGAAGGAGGAACTCGGATATCGTCATTTCGACTGAATCCAATGTCATCAGGTTTTAAAGAGTTTGACAAAGGGAGAACTCAGCGTCTTTTTATGTTTAGAGAGTTTGAAAGGACAGCGAAAAAGTAAACTCCAATGGTCCCTTTTCGTAAATAGTTCCTCAGACCCGAAAAGGTAGAAAACAATATCTGAGAAAACCTCCTAGTCGCGATAGGATAGGGTATTCCTTTTCCGTAAGTAATCTATCCCAGCCCGAAAAAGGGGTAAACGTATACTGGGTAGATGTCGTTTTGCATCCACTTTAACGAGATCGAAAACGACAAGGGACTCGACAATCTTTTCATGTTTAGAGAGTCAGAAAAGAGCTGAAAGATGACTCCAAAATGAATTTTTCGTGTTTTTACCGAGTCTAAAAAAGTATAAAATACAACTCGTCTCACTGTCCAAGTCGCATAAAAACCTGTCGCTACACAAAAAGCAAGTGTAAAATCCATTTTTCGACAAAATATATTAAAATACTGAGAAAAATGACACTTAAAACCTAAATTTTGACTTAAAAAGTTATAAATAGGCTTCAAATGGCAAAATAAAATTACTTTTACTTTTTACCTTACTTGAAGAGCAACAGTGGTCTGTTGGTGTGCAAAATTGCGGCGGTGATTGCGACTGATCCGAGACATCATTCAGCTCCTCGTTTGTTCCAGGTAAAAGGCGTTCCCTTAAGCTCTATTTTAATTCAATTTTTTATGAGTTCCATTGTGTATTAGACTTCTGGAGGGCCCCTTTTAAAATTTTAGGGCTCGCTCCATTGGCGCGGGTATCGGGCACGAACCCGTGCCAATGGACATTTCTTCACAAAGGGGTCGCGCCAACTAGCGCAACTCAATTTTACGCTTAGAAATTAAAAAACGTGAGCTACCCATGTGGATTTTTGAATGTACCAGAGATCTAACAAAGCATTTTTGATTGTGTTGATGCAGATATACAAGAACAATGGTTATCGAATGGAAGGAGAGGGAACATGGGGAGGAAAATGAAATGGCTATGGAGAATGAAGCCTGTATGAATGCACTGAAGAACTGTGGACTCAAGAAATTATTTCTTACTCCATGTTTACGAGCTCAACCTGAGCTACTACAATACTTGGTTAGCATATGGGACGAAAATGAGGAAGATTTTAAACTTCGGGACCAAGTGTTGGAACTTGAGGTTTCCGACGTGTATTTTATCACCGGGTTGTCGCGTAGAGGCCCAGTACCTATTTTGACAGGCAGCAGACCTTCTGGTAAAAAGATGAAGCAAATAATGGCGAGGGTGTGCCCAGGGGCATGAACCGGATCAGGAAGCGGGAAGGTGGACATCCACACTGTCCAGGATATAGCACTCAGAGTAGTGCTACACCATTACGCGGGCTGCAGGATCGCAGGCACCGCATGAAGCAACCAAAGCCCAACTCATACTGGCCTCTGAGTGTATGAGTCCTACACTGTTCGATTGGGCTACAACAGTGACAAGCAACATCAAGAGGCAGCTGACAAGATGCAAGCAAGTCAAACTAAAGTAGTTTGGCTACGGTTCCATTTTGGTGTCGTTCATCCTGGAACAACTACCTATCTTCCAGGGCCAAGGGGCCATAGTTGCTGAGCCGGTACCACGATAACCGAGGATGGCTCGCTGGGTAGCACTCATGCCTAGGTCAGGAGGCGGCCAACAGATGTCTTGGAGGCCTGAGTTTTTTGGGTGGTTGCGGCGACAGCTGATCGTGGTCGAGGACTGGCCCTACGCTGGGACCGATTTCACCGGAGATCCCGATCTTTCGTTCCTGGAGGGGGAGGATTGGGATGAGGAGTTGGGTATGATACTTTCTTTTTTATTTTTATGTATTTATGATTTTTTTGGTAATACATGTTCATTCTAGTAACAGTTTTTATGTGTATGCAGACGTTGGCCCAGAGAGGCCCACGGGCATGTCGCCCATTGCGCGGAGAACCCATGCCGATCATGACCTTCAGGCTAAGGGTGGCGAGGGAGGTGAACTGATTCAGAACCTGGAGGGCATCGCCCAGGGGATTCTGGACTATGCATGGCTAGCAGATGTTCTGCTAGCATACCAGCGACACACTGTGGGGGTGCCCATTCGCCTCCACCGACTACTGAGACGCTTAGTGCGTGTAGTGGCTTGTTACCACGAGCACCATGCAGATTAGACATTTAGGGCTTTTCCTGCATATTTTTGAGAGACATGTCGTCTCCGGCTATATTAAGACGAACACGTATATTTTTTGATCTTATGTGATGCACACCATGTAAACATTTCGACACACATTTATATATATACCTATTTCTGGATGGATCTCTTTACATGTGATGATGTTTTTGTTTTATAAATTGCACAAATGTCTATCTAAAACCATATTTGCTACTGCATCTGTTAATGTATTCATATTCCTGGGTATATGTTGATATGTGATATAATCAAAGTTCCTCTCCAGTAAACGAATACACAAATACAGATGTAAAATAGATAGGTTTCTAACTGAATAGTGACCATTAAGCTGTAATACTACAAGTTGTGAGTCTAGATACACAAGTAATTCACGAATGCCGAGGTCCACAGCCTCGGTTAATAATTCCAACACGACACTATATTCCGCGATATTATTTGTAGCAGGACCCAGACACACACCTTGCAGGTTAACCAATTCACCAGCAGGATCATAGATTACCCAGGCTGCCAAGGACAGATTCCTGGTACTGCGGGAGGCACCATCCGCGAAACCCACAAACGGAGTAATAGACATCTGCACAATCAGGAAGACCCGATCAACAGAAATATGCTTACATCGCACACCACACCACACATGCACACAAATGAATACACACGCCTATGTACACACACCACACCAAAAGAAAACTTCAAGCATAGTATTTTTTAAGGTACAGCCCATTTCTAGGCTGCACCAACGGAACTCCTTCATAATCAATGAGCTCATAAGCCCCATTTTTCAATATTCGTTTTACTATGTAGGGCCCATACCACATGGGTTGGAACTTTCCTGCTCCAAGTTTGTCATGCGCTTGGTCGTATAGGAGGACAAGGTCTCCTTCGACAAAGGAACGTGGAGAAATTTATTGATCAAAGTGAGCTTTGACCCGCTTCTTTTGTGCCTCAATGACTAAAGCAGCCAAGCGACAAGTTTCATCCAACCATTCCAAATACAAGAGACACTCTTCTTCAGGAGAAGTATCGGGCAAAAGTTCCACAGCCAACTTCAAAGAAGGAATTTCGCACTCAACCGGAAGAGTTGCTTCCAGACCATACACCAATTGGAATGGTGTGAATCCGGTCGCACTCTTTGCTGATGTCCGGTAGGCCCATAGATCTGAGAACAATTGGAGGTGCCAATTGGACTTATGAATACCAACTGTTCGTTGAAGTATTTTGACCAAAACCTTGTTCACAGCCTCAACCTGGCCATTTTCCTGGGGGTAATACGACGTTGAGCTATCATGTCGTAAGCCCAATCTTGATGTCAGCTCGGCCATCATATAATCTCAGAAATGGGTGCCATGATCAGTAACAATGGCATGAGGGACCCCAAAACGTGCGATAATGTGGTTGAAAATAAACTGGGCAGCTGTCTTACCGTCGACGGTTAGTGTAGGCATCGCTTCGGCCCACTTAGTAAAGTAGTCGATAGTGACGATTATATATTCATGCCCCCCAGCCGAATGAGGGTTACACGTCATAAAATATATGCCCCATTTTTCAAAAGGGCCGATATTAATGACAGGATGCAGAGGGAGAGGTGGCGCACGCATCTTGCGCTGAAAAACCTGGCACACATGAAATTTTCGGACTGCAACAATATAATCCTTGAATATTGACGGCCAGAAGTAACCTGCACGCAGAATCTTCTGGGCAGTGGCATATCCAGACATGTGACTGCCACAGGTGCCACTGTGACAGTCATTCAAGACTCTTTCAGCCTCTTCTAGGGTCAAGCACCGGCGGAGCACCGAGTCTACCCCAACCCAGTATAATGTATCGCCTACAATATGGTAGGGTTGAGACTGATTCCGAATTCGACGTTGGGCATCTTTGGTCAACTCAGACTGGAACGTTGATGTTTGAAGATAGAAAATAATGTCACCGTACCATGGGTCGCGAGTGCTGATAAGGAAGAGTGTTTCGTCCGGGATATGATCCTCGGAATGAGATGGGGTGGAGTCTGTCGGGAGGGAGCAAATGAGATCCGCAAAAACCAATGATTTGGTCGACTTAGCAGTGGTGAACTCTAAGTTGAACTCCTAAAGGATAACGATCCATTTGGATTATTTCCCCCCCAGTAATTGTCGAGATAGAATATATGTCTTGGGGTTGCAATCCGAAACCACGGTTTTTGTAGGCAGCAGGATGTAGTGGCGAAAACGCTGCACAGCTTGCATTGTGGCTAATGCCAGCTTCTCGACATGAGTGTAACGTGTCTCTGTGTCAAGAAGGTTCCGTGATAGATAATAGACAACGTGTTCATTGCCATCATCGTCGTCCTGCACTAGAATCATAGCTATAGTGCTAAATGCGGCGGCCAAATATAGAGTGAAATCACGGTGATAGTTTGGAGGACGAAGCAACGGAGCATTAACAGGTAACGTTTTAAGCTTCTCAAAGGATCATTGAGTAATCTCGTCCCAACGGAAGGGAACGTTCTGCTTTAAGAGACGCGTGAAACATTTGGCAAGTTCCGCGTAGTTCGGGATGAAGCGTCGAAGGAAATTAGCTTTTCCCTGCAGACACTGCAATTGTTATAACAAGGAGGGTGATGGGAGATTGAAAATAGCCTCGACTCTTAGAGGGTCGAGGCGAATCCCGTCCTTGGAGACTATGAACCCCAAGAGATGGCTGAAATCCACGCAAAAGACGCATTTATGAGGGTTAAGCCGGATATTATAGCGTCGACAACGAAGGAAAATCTGGCGGAGGTGTTCGGGATGGTCCTCCCGCCGAGCTGAGTGAGCTGGCAGATCGTCCAGATAAGGCTGAACGATATGGCGTATGTCGTGGAATGCGTAAGACATAGCACATTGGAAAATAGCTCCAGCATTCTTCAAGCCAAACGAGAGCTTTTTATAAGCAAAGGCACCCAACGGACAGATGAATGCAGTCTTGTGTTGATCGGCAGGTAAAATATTTATCTGATTATACCCGGAAAAGCCGTCCATCAAGGAGTAAATCTCACTCCCAGCACATTCGTCGATGATTTGATCTATGAAGGGAGTAGGATAGTTGTCCTGAGGATAGGCGCGATTAATATCTCGATAATCAACGCAGACCCTTATAGTGCCCTATTTTTTATCTACAGGGACAATATTTGAGACCCATTCTGTGAGGGGAATCAGGTAAATGAAGCCCGCGTTCAGAAGTTTTTCAACTTCTGCTTTAATGGCAGCGGCTTTGCGAGGATGCACCGGGCGTAAGCATTGGTGCACGGGTTTCGCACTGGGATAGGTAGGAATCTTGTGCACTACTATGCTGGGATCAATCCCAAGCATTTCCTCATAGGACCAAGCGAACACGTCTCTGAATTCTCAGAAAATATCGGTATAAACTCATATCTCATCAGGAGAACAAGTTACTCCCACATGTATGTTTTAAACTATCCCCGGTTTGATGGAGATGTCGATCGGAGTGGTTTGAGTAATGTTGCTCAGGTTTCCTTCCGAAAGGACCCCATGTGTCAATATAGGCATCTGGAGAGGCAGAGTAGGAACCTGAGATGCAAAATGCTCTAGAAAATCTAACATTGCCCCCAGGCTAGGCATGAAGGAGGAACGGTGATGTCCATCGCTCCAAGGCATCTCTTCAAGAGAAATTGTTTCAACGATGGCTTCGTCAGAAGGGAAAGTCTCCTTAAGAGGATCAGGCGAGTTGGCCTCACCGAGCCAGGGGGATTGAGAATAGACATCTAAAGCCATGCTCGAGGGAGCATGTTGAGGAGGGGGAGGATCGGATGCGGCAACGATTTCACAGTAATTAATCTCTACTGGAGTTAAGGGCATCGATTCTCCAAAATCAGTCACCTGTTCAGGCGAAGGGATGATCCATGGGTCGTCAGACCTAGAGATCATATTAACTTGAACGGTGTGCGGTGGCGGTGCGGGAAAAATACCCATGAGGACAGGGTCCTTGAAGAGACCGGGTCCTACACTGTCAAGGGGATTGGGGATTTTATCCACGTAAGGAACGTTGTTCTCAGAGGTGGAGGTGAAGAAAGACAACTGATCCATAGTGAAAATTTTGCCCTCATGAGAGAACTTAAGAAGTCGAAAGAGGGTGGATGGCACGCATAGCATAGCGTGAGTCCAACTGCGGCCGAGAAGCAGATTGTAGTTAAGTTTGGCGTCAACCACTTCCACTTCTACGTTGACTGTCTTCCCCTGTAACGTAATAAGAAAAATCTTGAGAACACCCAGGGGTTTGGATTCCCGACCATCGAATGCCTCTAAGGCATTGGGAGATGATGACAGAGCCGGAGAGCCAATGGCCTTCCAGCAGGCGGATGACATGACACAGGTAGAATCACCTTCATCTATGATGGCCCTATGGATGTTAAGACCATTGATCCCAACTTGAATAACGAGAGAAATTTGATGCGGAAGTCGAGGAGTAAAATTTTCTAAGTCGAAGGTGAGAAGACTAGAATCGGCGGGATCGATTCCACTGATTGCAGACAACAGAGCTTTCCATTGCGAAGGGAAACTTTGAAGGACTTCCAATGCGGACATAGCAGAAGGCGCCTGTGCCAAATCCTCAACAATACTGTAGTGCTGAGCGGCACGGGCATTTAGATTGTAGGAAGACCTTCGTAGAACACCTTTAGAAGGTGGCCTCACAACCGGTTCAGCAGTAGGCTTCTCAATTTCTAAAGAACCAGAGACAGGTGGAGGAGGTGGACCATCCACAACTTCCTTTTCAGCTGCCTGACGCGATCCAGTATAATCCTTCGAACGCGTAGCGATGGAGACAGGTGCATAACCATTCATCATAAAGACCTGGGACCCAGATTGTGGAGATGGTGATGACTGTTCAACCATCTGGGTCTGCTGAGATGGGAACGGTTCTTTAAGAACTGCCGGAGTCCCTTTAGAGCCTTTGAGAAGTTGACTATTTTCAGATCGTCGAGGACAATCTTTGGTATAGTGATCTCCTTCACAAATAAGGCAGGGGTACTTCGGTTTACATTGGGAACCGTCCTCAGTCCGAGGTTTAGAATATTCTGACTTTGGGGCGTCGGGTTTGGATTTTCCTTTGCCCTTATTTTTCCCTTTGGAGGCTTTTTCCATAGGTTTAGCCTGAACGGCGTTGACCTCCGCAGTTTTTCCAGAATATGGTGGGGCGGGAAGAGTAGAATTATTGGAAGAATTAGACTTCTGCTTCCCATTCGAAAATTTTCAAGAATTTTGAGAAACGGAACCAATAACGCCATCCACCGCTAGGGTAGGCAGAGCTTTAGAGGTTCTCGGTCGTGGAGCATCAGTCAAAATATCATAAAGCGTGCCGGACTGAGAGTATACCAGATCAAGATACTGGGCACGCGCAATGGCCTGTTCTTCTGTAACACATGCCCCCATAGCAATATCTTGCGCGATTTTGTTAACGGAGGATGTGGTGAACCAATGGGTTAGTAGTTGATCAGGTATATCGAACTTGATTAGCCTACGATGACGTCGCCACTCATGAATATGATCGGATATGTGGGTGGCTTTATCCTGCTTCAGTGAAGTCAGGAGATGCGTCCCGGCTTCATAGCGAACCGGTAACTGAAAGTGAGTCAGAAAAGCCATTGCTAAAGTATTGAAATCTTGAAAGATGCCACGAGGTAGTTCAATATACCACTTAGCAGCAACACCGGTAAGAGTGCGCTAGAAGAGACGTAGACGAATTGAATCGTCGACCCAAGAATTAGATGAACACCACAAATGGTAGGTCATTACATGAGCTTGGGGGTCTTCACCAGCTTTACCTTTAAACTTTGGGCAGTCGCTGGGTACCTTGGTTGGAACCGGAGGCCAATAGGGATTGTGCAGAATCGGATCATTGGTTAATTTAGAAACGTCCGGTAGTTCCAAAGTAGCCAAGAATGGCAATTGCGGATTGAACGGCATGCTAGGCCCTCGATAAGGACCGGTACCTGTAATCCATGCTGGTTGAGAATATCCTTGCCCCCATGGGTTCTGTCCAGTAGGATTCTCACCGTAGGGGGTATAGGGTGTATAACTAGTCTGATTCGGTTGCTGGTAACCAGTGTACGGGGCTCGATAACCAGAGTATGGACCCTGATTGTAAGTCAGCCCTGGTTGAGAAATTTGTGGTTTTGGCTGCTGAGTATAGGTGTAGCCGGGTTATTGAGTGTAATAATTGGAACCTTGGGGCAGATTATAAGCCGGTCAAGATTGACCATGAGGGTAGTAACTGCCTTGAGGTTGAGCGGGCTGCTGATAGGTGGGACCTTGTTGAGCCTGATAATTAGGATGCACTGGTTGATTCGGTTGCGGCATCGAGTAAATCGGCTGTTGGGCGGGGTTGACAGAGTGTGTAGGCTGGCCTGGTTGGATAGGCTGACCTGGCTGAACGGGTTGCCCTGGTAAAACAGGTTGACCCGGATAAACATGTTGTGCTGGTTGTACAGGTTGACCTGGTTGTTGAGGAGCACCAGGTTGTACCGGATGGGCCGGTTGGCCTGGTGGTGGAACACCGGGTTGTGACGGATGGACCGGTTGGCCTGGTGGAGGAATAGAGCCAGGTGGCGGTTGATAACTGGTTTGACCTGGAGCAGGACCATAAGATGGTCCTGGCTGATGTGCAAAATTTGGAGCAACAAGATACTGAGGTTGCATGGGTTGCGACGGTTGGACTTGCCCCCCCAGGCCCGTATACCGGCCCAGGTTGGTACCCCGGTTGACCTGGGAGTCCTTGAGGTTGCCCCGGTTGGACTCCAGGAAGAGGCTGCACGAGTTGACCTGAAGGGTTGTAATACTGTCCTTGCGGACCGTATAATGGCCCTTGCTGGCCCGCAGGGTAACCTTACGGGTCATAAGGATAGCCAGGCTGGCCCGAAGGTTGGCCTTGAAAAGGTTGTCCTTGCGGGTTATAAGGCTACCCATCCTGGTTATATGGTAAACCTTGAGCATGAAGTTGAGCCTCAAGAGCGGGTAAACACAAAGGGTTCCCGTGCTCATCGTACTGATATAGAAAAACGTACACGGGTGTACCATCCTGTGCATAATGCGAAAAATACGAGCGGTAGGGATCTTGAGGGGGTTGTCCGACCTCGGGGTTTGATTGTTGTAAGGACAATCGATACTCCTCAGGAGAGATGTTCTCTGGCATAGCAGAAGCTATGTAGACGTCTTCGGGAAGCGATGTGGTCCTTACGGACTGAGTGGTAAGAACAGGTGTAGATGCAGCCACACAAACAGTGGGCCTGACGGGTACAAAAGTGACCTGAGTGGATGACGTGACAGGTGTCTGTGGAGACATCCCCAATGAAGGAACAACCGGTCTCGTAGTAGGAGCCGATACCCCCATAGAGGCAGCGGCGGTAATAATCTGACCTAAGGATCTATACCCTGCTGGTAGTGAGGGACCAGGCGAAGACATAACAGATGATTCGGCGTTGTCTTCTGGGAATAACTTCCGAGTTAATTCTGGGAATAGCTGGTAATATTCACCAGACGTGGGGATTTCCTCGCTAGCAGAATGACTGGATTCACTCATATTTGAACCTGCCGCTAGATCTCGTAATAGACGGCGAGGACTAGGAGGAATAACAACAGCTAAAAATGGCGAACCCGATGTAAGAGGAGGGAAATGTTCCCATACTCCAAATCTGGACCAAGGGTCGGATAAGGGCCAATTGAACTCAACTGGTCCTCCAAAGGGAAGCTCAGATAGAACTGGTCCCCCGTCGGGAAACTCGAAAACGATGGGCTGCTGAGGTTCAACAGAGGATTGAGAAACCTCTGATGAATCGTCCGTATATGGACTACCAGTAGACGAAACTGAGGGTTCCGCCACTGTGGTGGTAATGACAAGAGAAAAAGATCAAACACACACACGGTCTGAAAAAGAACCAAGGCACACAATCAAACGGCCAACAAGCAAAATCTAACAAGGAGTGTGATCGCGGGTGATTTATTTTACGACATTGAAACTTAGAAACTTCACCGTTTCATGTTTTAAGATTCGAGAAATGGATGAAATATGACTCTATCTCTTTCAATTTTGAAGCAAGCGTGAAAGGACAAGCGCTTGGCGATCTTTTCAAATTTAAAGAGTCAGATAAGATCAAAATTACTGCTCAGGAATACTAGGCAAAGGGTGTACCAGATAACCGTGAACTGCAATATACACCTTGGTTTCAAAATGAAAGAGAAATCAACCAAGGACTTGATGTACGTGCAGACAATCTCCCCGAATGCTGTGTCCGGTGTATCACGAGTATAGGGCGGTAGACTCGGCTTCCTATGGATAAAGGATAGAAACCTAGTGGGGTCTCCCTTTATATATGTGACGATACGGGGAGCACAAGTCCGTACTAGTGCTGTCTAAAGCCAAGAGGTGAACGACAGCTACTAGGTTTAAAGACGTCGGAACACGTCTCTAGCCTAGATCTCTAAATATTTCGTTAATGTTTCAATGCTGCCTTAGTGTAAATTGAATAAATTTTAATTTTTATCTTCAATTATGTTTCAATTTTCAGGCCCTATCGAATGTAATGTCTCGAAATCTCCTAAATGCACACTATATGCCACAATATATAATTTCATTCGATGAAAGCTAACTACAGGAGAGTTAAGAGATTTTCACATAACAACAAAATGACCAGAAAACAACCAATGATATCTCTAATACAGCTAATGGAAACTAAAAGCTTTTCGTTCAAAGTTACTAATCACTAATAACACCGAAAAGATATAGTTCACATCAACTAATTCAACGCAAAAGAGATTTTTTTTTTTTTGATTTTCAATGTTTAAGAGCAAGAGCACTAACAAGATGAAAACTAAAGAGACAAGCAATTGAGAAGCAAAATAAAAAGAGAAAAACAATCGAATTTCACTCAATGCAAGCCTACAATCAGATCTCAAATCGATAAAAATTCCCTCAAATCAAAAGACACCCAAAGACTCAATTGAACCATGTAATCTAGGCCCAAAACGAGATAAAGCGGAATTCGAATGAAGAAGAAGCCAATCACTCAAATAACGCAATAAAATGATAGACAACCACCCAATGAGTGTAGAGAAGCTATCACAGAGCTGACTGAACAGACAGGAACCAAAAATTCCCAAGGGAGGCTCGACGCACAATAGCACCTAGATGCCCTAGGGCTACAATGTAAAATCAATAGAAATGGGCAAACAACCAAAGGAAGAAGGTCACAGTCAGTCAAACAAGGCCCCAGAACACTCAAGTAGTCGAAAAAACAAGACCAAACACCCAGATCAGTCTCAGAAGGCTCAAAACCCAGTAAACCCTAGCACCTTATAGGACTGGCGCGACTGTAAGGCTGAAACTAGCACCAGAATGGGATTGGCGCGAGTAACACACTGACAACATGCGCCAGTGGGCGTGACTATCACACTAAAAAGCGCGCCAGTCGATTTTACTAAGGAAAAATAAAAAATAAGCAATCCAAGAAGCAGACCAGTGATGGTAAAGCTCAAACCAAAAGCCAAACTCATAAAAAGAGCTAGCCAAAAGAGCTGATCAAGCAGGAAAAGTCAAGAAATGACCAAAAGACAAGACAATACTCCAAGTGTTCAGTTCATAAACTAAACCGGAGATTGACTGAAGCAGCATTGATCTACTTCGCTAATGCAGAGCAAGAGAGTTTCGAAGGCTATCTGGCTAACTTCAGGCTCCGTCTGTAGTTTATAAATCAAACAACAAGCTAACTCCCCAGTGGAGTCGCCAATTTGTTGAGGAGGTAAATCCCCTCTGCGGACAGAGGCGATCCCTACTAGCCTAGATCGGGTCTAGCAACAATCGAACACGCTACAACACAAGCTCATAATTGCAAAAATCAAAGCGCGATAGAAGGCCTACCTCAGGTCCAATGCTGTTGTCGTTGTGGAGAGGATAGTTCTCTCAATCCCTTGCTCCGACAGGTCACAATTCCACCACTTGACGTGATCGAACACCTGCACGTACAAGAAACACGACGAACACACGAGCGTAAAACCATATAATTGCAATTATGTGTCAGTAAGAGAGGACACAACTCATAAACAAGCATGAACAATACGAGTGGAACTATAATCGTAGTCGCTTATATTAATGAAATAAAGGATGATACAACCTGGCTCTGATGCTGAAATCCTCCTTCGGCAGGTCGTCAGCGGAATACGTCTCGATAAAGCTTGTCGGGAAAAGGGACAAGCCTCTCTCTTCGATCGTCAATCTCCTTGCTATGGATTTGGCACTATGAGGACTATCAAAGCTCTTGTAGCATTCTTTAGGCTATGAAGGCTCTTGGAGATTAGCTTGCAAAGGGAAATTGCAAGCTTATATAGATGGAGGAAGGGGAGTTGGGATCCCTACAATCATGGGATTGGCCCTATCCTCAAGGAAGCTTCTATGGGAGGTGGAAGACTACTTCCTCTACATGGAAATCCGGAGCCAAACGTCCCAACTCAATTTAGAGACCAGTTCAGGAGTTGGTTAAAGTCAATATTCCGCCATTTATTTTTTAAAAACACCCTTTATTAAGCCTGGTGCGAGTGCGACTCTGAGACAGAGCGCCAATTGGCGTGCCCTCTTTGAAGAATTTCCCCCATTGGCGCGGGTATAACACAGGCTAGTCGCACCAAGGATGAAAAGGCTATTTTTAGGGTTTTTCACAAGGAGTTGTCTTCAGGGAAATGAAAGTACATGTTTAGGGGAATGCCATGAAAGTGTTTTCAAGTCATGTCACTGCTCACAGGTCACAGAATGAGCCCTCCAATGTGCGGGATGGGGAATTGCAGGGACGGTGACAAATTGCTGTGTAACATATGCCCCCTAAAGCATGAGGCCCGAAAGAGAGAGAGGGGTGAAATGCTTTACGAGAACGTGTCCAACTGAAAACACCGCCGTCGGAAAACTTGCGTAGAGAAGTAAAACTGATATCTCAAATACATGATATATATGTGGTATGGGCGCAGCCATCCATAAGAGAGTATAAAATAATCCAGATCCAAGGTATGGGCGCAGCCATCCAGTGAGGATCGATAAATAGACTCAGGTATGGTCGTAGCCATCCAATTAGTGAGTCATGCAACTAATCATGATAATCCACAAAATCGCAGCCTGGATTATAACAGACAGGAATCTAGGGTCTTGCGCTCCATCTCGACCCGAACAAAGTACAATTTCAAGCATGCGAATATGTGAGCTGAAGTCGAACATGCAACACTACTACATTTGGCGGAAATTTCGACACTTGGTTCCGACGCTTTTGACCAAATGTCGGAAATTTCCCCAAATTTTTTCCATCCCGCCCGAAATCGTCGCTATACCAATGTTTATAGAAAAGTGTCACAATACCGACGCTTAGAAAAGTGTCGCAATTGCGACATTTAGAGGAAGACGCCGCAATTGCGACACTATGGCCCAAAGCATCGCTATTGCGACAACTGCCTCCAAACGTCGCAAGTGCAACACAATGTCTAAGTGTCGCAATTGCGACGTTTGGAGGCCTTCGTCGCAATAGCGACGCCTTGAACTCATATCTGTCGTCGGTATAACGACACTTATTTGCATGCTAAATAAAAATACAAAACTTATATGCGTGCTAAATAAAAATGATTTTATTGTTTCGTATCCGTCGCAATAGCTACATTAACGTCTGATATCACGCGCGCATTCGCCCTCCGCTCTTGCAGAACAACATTCGCCCTCAAAATTCACCCTCAGCTCTTGCAGAACAACATTCGCCCTTAGCTCTTGCAAAATGGTAAGTTCTTACTGCAGGCCCTTCCTCCTATAGTAGGGTTGACTCTATTTGGGTTTGGTTAATTCCATTGGATTGTGTTAGGCTGTAGGGTTCTCTCTAGATCTCAAGAATCAAGATTCAATACCCTCTATTATCTTCATCACCCAATACAAGATTTAAATTTTTCCCAAAGAAACGCTTATTAATTTGGCAGCCATTATTTCTCCCTGCTTTAAAAACCCTACATTTAAATGAAAACAAGCATTGCATTTCAACTACAAAAATATATTAGTGTTCAAATGTGCATGTGTGCTACATTAACGTTTGATATCACACGCGCATTCGCCCTCCGCTCTTGCAGAATAGCATTCGCCCTCAGCTCTTGTAGAACAACATTCGCCCTCAGCATTCGCCTTGAGCTCTTGCAGAACAACATTTGCCCTCAGCATTCGCCCTGAGCTCTTGTAGAACAACATTCGTCCTGCATTCGCCCTCAGATCTTGTAGAACAACATTCGCCCTCAGCTCTTGCAGAACAACATTCACCCTCAGCTCTTGCAGAACAACATTCGCCCTCAGCTCTTGCAAAATGGTAAGTTCTTACTGCAGGCCCTTCCTCCTATAGTAGGGTTGACTCTATTTGGGTTTTTTTGTTCAATTCCATTAGATTGTGTTAGGCTGTAGGGTTCTCTCTAGATGTAAAGAATCAAGATTCAATACCCTCTATTATCTTCATCACCCATTACAAGATTTAAATTTTTCCCAAAGAAACGCTTATTAATTTGGTAGCCATTATTTCTCCCTACTTTAAAAATCCTACATTTAAATGAAAACAAGCATTGCATTTCAACTACAAAAATCTATTAGTGTTCAAATGTACATGTGTGCATCACTTGTGTAGGGTATTCCTTTTCCACTTTCACATTATCCAATAATGTGTGCAGTATAGTTCATATTTTTTGTGATTTAGATTATCTTGAAAAAGGAAAGGTAAATTATTTCCCATGGAAAAAGAAGGATTTCCCTTTTTACTACTAGAAATGGTACAACAAAGTTCCATTTCTACCCGAAACTCCTATGAAACAGGAACCAAATAAAGGCCATGTCCTCAATGGACATCATTTGGCTTTGAAAATGGCCATTGCACCGTGTTGTTTCTTATATTACATCATGATAGTTTCTTAGGTCATTTCTTGTTTCTTGAGATGAAAAACAACCAAATAAATCGTGAAGATCCTTTCAAGAAATAAATGACCATTTCTCAATCATATCTCAACTATTTTTTATTTTATTCAATGGTTGCTTACTTTGAGAGAAATTTGACACTTTTATAAGGAATATAACATAAAAACACAAAATGGGAAGGAATTGATGAGGTAGATGACCTTTAGTTGTTGTCAATTAAGAATTGATAATACACGATGCATGTTCTGTATTACAAACTAGATTCCTTCCTGGAGTTAGGACACAGAGTATTGAATCAAAGTTGTAGTTTCTAACTTCTTGTATTGGTTCATCAATATTGAAATTCAAACATTGCATGTCTTCATTGCTTCATGTTTGAATAATTTGCATCATATCGTACAATAGGAAATTAGGAATTATGATTATTATTACTTTATGGATCTGTTAAGTTACTTTAAGTTTGCATGGTTTAGTGTGAAATTATTCTAGTGTGCCCCTAGGCCCAGGTGAAGGAATGCCAAGGACTGAGAACCCTAGTTTTTAAATGGTATTGTTTCTTATACCCAAAAACCCCTCAACATCACTTCTTATTAGTTCTTAACAATAGTGTTGTAAACAATTTGAGAATTGACATAGCAAAATCTCGCACTTCTCAAGATAAAGTCCTAAAGCTAAAGTGTGATACCATGTGTAATTCAATAGCCCCATTGTCACCTCACCAACCTCTTTTCACTTCGGGCTAGCTCTCCTCCAACTCAAGGGGGGTTCTCCCTAATAGATGTTAGGGATCTAATGGCCCAACCAAACCAAGTCAAGAGCCCCCTAACTCTCTATGTTTACTACTATCAATCAAAATATTGAACAATAGGGTCAGACATGCATCTTGAAGATAAAATTTCCAGGGTATTTTTGGGTAATTTCAAAGGGAAAGTCCCCAAACACATATAATCAAGGAATTATAACGTCATTTCAAACATTAAATATCAACAAAATCGTTTAAAGGATATTGAAAGGAAAAAGGTGATGGAAGATAGAAAGTGCCTTACTTAAATGCTCTAAGGATTTTTCAATAGTTGCTCCAAAAGCTTCACTTCAAGGCCCTTCAAGATCGTCTCCAACAATGCTATACCATCAACTTCAATAATGTTGCTCCAAAAATGTCCTCAAGGTCTTCACAACAAGTTTACTAGAAGTTGCTCCAACAATATATTCAATAAGGTCTTCATTGTCAACTCGTCTCTTGTTTGGGTGCCTTAATGTGCAATGACATGTTTCCATGATTGAATTCAATGCAAAGCATATTTGAAACTCTAACTCTGTCTTCCGGTGTCTTATTAGAAATTATTTTAGTTTTCATTTTGTGTTTTCAAGTTAGATATTGTTTTCAAGTTTTTACATTTATAATTTTATTGCAATGTGGCAGACTGATCAGGGCAGTACAGGAACAACCCCGAGACAGGATGATCGCGGAAAGAGGCCAACGGAAGAACATGTAAAGTGCCAGCATTGCTCTATCTTCGGGTATTTTAGTTATTTACATAATTGAAATAATATTAATTTTGTTCAAATATGCAGACACCTAGCCATGGTACGCCTGATGATTCCCTCTTTGAGGAAGAGCTTTCTTCATCCCTATCTCCAGTGCTCTTGTTGCGAAAAAAGGCACGAGATGCAAGGTCAAAATTTAATACTTTGATAGACGCGCCTCAAACACCTGAAACAGAAGAGAGGATAAAACAACTTATGAGCCAGCTAGAAACATATCAGGTAATAATAAAAAGTCAAAAGGATATTTTTTTTGTTCTGCATTAGTTGTGATAGTTTGATTTTTAATTTTTACATTGACTAAACTAACAAAAAGTTATTTTGTATGTAGCATTTTTTGGCACTTGCTGAATTCGGTGTTGGTGGTAGTGGGACACAAGGGCAAGAGATTTCCCAACAACCATCTCGTACACCTTCTACTCCTTTAGGTGCCAGCCAAGAAACACACCCTGCCCAAGCAGACACCCAACCAACCACTGAACGTTTTGGCAATGATGAGGCTGATATGGCCAACTACATTATTGCGTTTCCTGGAGCTACACGTGTCAGCTCCACAGGGACCATTAATGGCACGTTGTTGGTGAACGATGAAGGTCTCCCTATAAAGCATGTACAAATCCCAGGTAAATTTTAATATTTTAACTATTTCTTGTACTTTATCTAAAACATATTTATCATGCTTTTTATTTTTAAATTAATGATAATATCTTATCTTTTTTTTTTTTTTTTTGCCTGTGTAGGAAAAAATGAGTTCTACAGGTATCTGGAGAGCCATGCGTTGGTAATTTTTGGCCCAACCATATGCACAGGGTGGAATTCCCAGAGTTCCAACCTGAAAAAAGAACTTCTAGATTATCTAGAAGCCCTTTTTGGGGTCGGCACATTTGTCAGAACAACGGTGGCTCGGGTAGCCGGCAAATATTTGAAATATACCAGGGACACCTATAGGACACAATTGAAATTTAACCCTAGATATGAGCGTCCTCTCACAGTTCCAGAGAGTGAGTGGAGAGCACTCATCCATGACGGAAAAGAGAAAAGGGCAAAGAAGGAAGGAAAAATGCCAACTGGACCCGCAAGGTAAATTACAACTTTAATTCAATAGCTTTAATTTTCTCTATGTCTAAAATAAAAGTATGCTACGTCATATCTGACTTTAATCTTTTGATGCTAGGTTGCCTGACACCTCAAAGGCAACCAAAGCTAGGATTGAAAAAAAGGGCCATCACAAGTTAGGCCAAGGCGGCTACTTGAAATTGGCCGCAAGAATTGTAATTAAGTAGCTAAACATCTTATAATTAATTGTATCGCCTTCCAATGTTTTTGTAATCCTATCAAATATGATTAAAATTACACAATCATATGTAATGTAGGGTGATGACTTCGGAACAGAAACTACAGAGGAAGATAAAAATATTGCTTTCCATTTCGGCTATCAAGCTGTAGTTGAACGTCGCATAAGCTTGGGGCAGGTCCCAAGATCCAGAATGCCTGATAAGGTAAAACATTAACCTTTCAACATGTTTGTTTTCATCCATAAATTTAATGTCTAACAAATTTTTTTAAATCAGGGTAGCAACACTACCGACGACGCAAATAACCCAATTTTAGAGCCAAATGTAGATGATCCTCACGTGCAACTTGATCATTGTAGTAGGGACCAAGCCGACAATGCTAATATCAGTGAGGGCCGTGACGGTAATTAATTTCCACTTATAATTTTTTCTAATTATACCTTGATGGTTGTCCTTATAAATTTTTTTGTTTAAATGACAGAGAATGTTTCCCTTGAGGATCTTACCACCAGAGAGGAAGACAGGGCAACAGTCCCAACGGCGACAACTGGTGCACCAGGTAAATAATCTCATTGCAAATTTTTTTTATTAATATTACCGAACTAGTTCAATGATATTTAAAAACTGATAATTAAAATTTAATATTATCTGTTTTTGTAGGCGATGCCCCGTCACTGGATGAGACCAGACATCGTGACAACGCAACTAGGTCAGCGGCGACAACTGGTGCACTAGGTAAATAATCTCATTGCAATTTTTTTTATTAATATTACCTAACTAGTTCAATGATATTTAAAAAATGACAATTAAAATTTAATATTATCTGTTTTTGTAGGCGATGCCCCGTCACTGGATGAGACCAGACATCGTGACTACGCAACTAGGTCAGCGGCGACAACTGGTGCACCAGGTAAATAATCTCATTGCAAATTTTTTTTTATTAATATTACCGAACTAGTTCAATGATATTTAAAAACTGACAATTAAAATTTAATATTATCTGTTTTTGTAGGCGATGCCCCGTCACTGGATGAGACCAGACATCGTGACTACGCAACTAGGTCAGCGGCGACAACTCGTGCACCAGGTAAATAATCTCATTGCAATTTTTTTTATTAATATTACCGAACTAGTTCAATGATATTTAAAAGCTGACAATTAAAATTTAATATTATCTATTTTTGTAGGCGATGCCCCGTCACTGGATGAGACCAGACATCGTGACTACGCAACTAGGTCAACGGCGACAACTGGTGCACCAGGTAAATAATCTCATTGCAATTTTTGTTATTAATATTACCGAACTAGTTCAATGATATTTAAAAACTGACAATTAAAATTTAATATTATCTGTTTTTGTAGGTGATGCCCCGTCATTGGATGAGACCAGACATCGTGACTACGCAACTAGGTCAGCAGTGCGGGTCGAAAGGCACGAAACAGGAGCAGAGCACGATGATATTGATGATGTAATTAGGAGCTTTAGAAATAGGAAGAAGAAAAGAAAATTTGATAATGTAAAATATTGTATTATTATAAGACAAACGTTACCATACTTGGAACGTTTTTTGCGTTATATAAAAAACTCATTTATCATACTATTTTTATGTCAAGCATTAATTGCAATGTTTCCTTGCGTATTTTTTGTTGAATTGTTTTTTTATTAGTTATTGAATATTTTTTTTTTATGCTCATGAAAGTAAAAATGAAATATAGATTGGGTATTGGGGAATTGAGAGTGATGTGAGGGGGGGAGGGGCCATAAGAGCTTCCACCTTCACTTGGTTGGCCCTGTTTAGTAGAGAATAATTTATTGGAGCGATTTAATCTTGGAGCAAACCTCCCTCGATCCAGCGTAGCAACAAAAAAGTCATTGTTGACTTAGTTGCTACTCTTTCAGATCATGGGAGGCTTGTTCCAAGTTCATGCGAATCCAATAAATTGTTCTTGAAATGAAGAGGAGCTTATTCAGGTATGTTTTGAAATTTTCAACATATGTTCTAACATTATCATAAGAATGCATCTTAGAGTAAAAAATACTACATCAATTACTTGTATTTATTGTATAGATAATGATGGATTTTGATTGACTTGGCAGTGCAGGTACAAATCCTCTTACATCATGAGCAATACAACTTGTCAACCAGGGTCATGTCCAGGATATTTTTTCTTGTGCGTTTGACCAGGTTCGTAATGTCACATTTTGTAAGTTCCTTTACAGTTCATAATTCAATATTAAAGTAATGCATACAGATTTTCACAACAATAAAAGGAAAGGGTTATGGCTGAGTCAAATTTTATTGTTATTGACAGTGTAATGAAATGTATCTCAATGCTATGGTTTTGGCCTTTTTATTGGTTGAATTAGAGGACTCAGTTGAAAATATTGGGGCCAAGAAGGCTGGTTTTCCTTTTTGCTGATGGTTTGGTGTATCTAATTGAATTAGTTTCCTAAGGTATTTTTGGTTCAAACTCCTTTTCATTTTTCATACAGT